>CM073779.1:45072224-45625030 GCA_037158775.1 Hetaerina titia | reverse complement strand
TCTGTAGTTTCCTTCCACCTTACGACCATTCACCCAGCAACCAAGAGAATGTTAAATGAACGCGGACACACACCGATAATTCCTAATGAAATCGCTTGAAATGATGTTTGTTGCAAACCGACTATTTGTGGTAACAGAAGACGGTACTGTGGCGTGAATTGTTCCAGGGACACTAATTGTTTCGCCATCCCTGCTCATGAGGGTCAGTTCACGCACCTTTCCCTGGGCGAGTCACGTATTAGCAAGGGTGCCTAAACAGAGTGTAGAAGGTATTTTCGTAAATCTTGACTTAATACTGGTTCGAAAAAGTGTAGCCCTAAATTCCTCCAGCAAATCAAGCTGAATTAACTTTTGAATCATCTGATAATGCTCGCAACATACCAGTATGGTAACCAAGATTAGTCAATTGTTTCACAAAACTCCTGCAGCAAGTGACGTGAAGGCAAACCATACGTTGAACCGACAAGTACCACTGAAGAATGCCGATTGGATACCCGGTTAGTTGGCAGTTAGTTTGGGGACCTTTTATTTTCGATAATTCTGAGGGAATTATCGAGCCTTCCTATTGATGACGCTGAGTTCAAAGACAACTCCCCTGCTTTCATAGAAATTTTAATACGAATTCGTGCCCGTGGCATAGCATTTCCTGAAACGCACCTCCCTCAAAGTTTAAATTGATGAAGCGTTTATTCAGAAGGTTGGTTTTTTCCCATTGACCAATCGTAGATGGGGATCTTTCTCGAAATCCCATTCACGGCATTTTGACAAGGTTGGAAATATAATCAAATAATAAGTTTAAATTTGTCGTAGATCATTTAACTCCTTCCTTTCCCATCGACGCTTACAAAGAAAACCTGAAAACAGGCGATGTATCACATTATCGACGCCATTAATTTCAACAGATACAATTTGTAGATCTGTAAACATAGTTTTTTATACTTCTATACTGCACATTCGTTCTGATATTCCGGATTTTCTATTTCAATATGGCCTCGAACTATACATATACATACATAAACCATTATTAAAACGTTCTTTCGTTTAAGTGCCCACAGACAATTCAAGACATGCCTTCATATGTGAAACGAAAAGCTTCAAATTATAATTTCAAAAAACTCCGACGGAAGCTACCATTTTTCATCCTCTAGTGAATGAGCGTAGTGTAACAAGTTGGTCGTTCATAGGACAATGCCTTCTTTCCCTCTCCGCAACGGAGAGTTTTATGGGTACAGCCACACGAGATCTGCTTGGTCAGTGGAATTCTAAAACCCCGAGAGCCTCTATCCTTTCTAAATTATACTATATCGTTATCTAAATATTTAAAATTCAATATTTGATTTTAAATAGTACGCCACATGTCTAGGTAAAAACGTTTCCTCCCTCAATGGAATAGAAAACGTTATATCTGCAGGAAAATAAATTGTAATAAAAGAAATCTATGTTTGGGCGAAAGAATTCCACCTTTTTTAACCTGGACTCAATTTTGATTATATTCACATTAGATCAAGGTGAAACCCTCTTCATTAGAATTCGAGGAACCATGTCCTATTAGAGTGCAAAAACTTCGAGGAAAAATGGATTGAAAACAACTGCAATGATATAAATGGCATAATAAGGAAAAAATACCGTGGTTCGGCGGAAAACCAAATTATGTAACCATTCGGAGGAATAAAAGCACCATCGGAAAGCATCCGAGACGCAAATGCAAGCTTAAATTAAATGGTGGTAGAAGTACTAATCAATGTTAGGAAAAAATTCAAAAACTCAACCAAAATACCATATCTGTTGTGCAAGACATAAGGAAAGTTGTTAACTTGATAGAATAAGAAGAATAGTGGCTCGAAAACATTGGTGATCATACTCCATATATCCGTGACAAATCTTTCACCACTGATACAACCTCATTTACATTTACTCGTGCGTCAATTTCCAAGCATTTTCATTACCTAACAATTTCGACATACTTTCATAAAATGCATCACTATCATACAAGTCCCTCCCTCTGATAATTTAACATTTTTCCCAAAAATGTATGCCATTTGTAATCACTTCCTATCACACGCCTTAGCAGCTCCTTGAGGGCCCAAAGTAGATATTAGTTGAACCAGTCACGGGGACACATATACATCGAGATTTGATTACATTAACAACAAGAAACCAGGATATGACTATTTCACTAATAAATGGAGAAAAAATCAAGGATGGTCGTTAAATTTGAAGTTTAATTTTTTTTAAATAATCTTAAATGGCGGTGGTCTAGTCAGTAGAATGTTGGACTACTACCCGGAGGGCCCCGGGTTCGATTCTCGGGCAAGGCACTTTGGGCACCTGCAGCTCCACCCAAGCTAGTTGATTTTTCGGGTACCAGATCTTCCTGGGAAACCATAACCGGCACAGGGAAAGGAACTGGCCCCCCCTACCCTGATGAGTGAATATTCACACGCCGTCGGGTTTAGTACATGGGTGACCTCTACCAACACCTACTAAACCGACCTTCGGGATGATTACTGTGTTTTGGGTTTTTTTTAATCTTAAATATCTATGATAATAAAAAAACTGCCAGAAGGCTTCAAAAGGTTTCTACTGAATTCAATATCAAGTAATCCAAGATTACTTCAAAAGAACAGTGACACAGAATCGTATTCTCTGTTACGGATGGTGACTTAACACCCCCTACCACACGCCCTTGGGTGGTATTATGTAGATGTAGAAAAATCATTCGACTTACTTTTTTCTCTTTATGATTTCGATTATAGATGTTCCTTTTTGTATGTAAATTATTTCCACCCAGTAAAAATATTGTTTGCTTTAGGTAAAAATGTCTAAAATTGATGTTATTTTTTAATGAAAACCAAATTTCACTGCTCTGCGGAAATAAAAATAATACTTTGCTCTTAATCTAATAATTCCAAAAATCCCGAATAATACATTAAGTCATATGGAAATAAATTGTATTATTCCCAATTTATGTAAATTACACAGGCCAACAGTGTTTTTGGTGCCGGAGCTTTTAATGTTGATTTAAAGAACAATTGGGGTGCTGAATCCAATTATGACACTAGTTTTCTCCTATCAGCTATAGTTTTCAAGATATAGATATGTTGTTACTTACGTAAAAAAATCTTCTACATGATGATATGGGAATATAATATTAATAACACAGGCCAACAGTGGTTTTGGTGCCGGAGCTTTTAATGCTGATTTAAAGAACAATTGGGGTGCTGAATCCAATTATGACACTAGTTTTCTCCTATCAGCTATAGTTTTCAAGATATAGATATGTTGTTACTTACGTAAAAAAATCTTCTACATGATGATATGGGAATATAATATTAATAACACAGGCCAACAGTGGTTTTGGTGCCGGAGCTTTTCATGCTGATTTAAAGAACAATTGGGGTGCTGAATCCAATTATGAGACTAGTTTTTTCCTATCAGCTATAGTTTTCAAGATATAGATATGTTGTTACTTACGTAAAAAAATCTTCTACATGATGATATGGGAATATTATATTAATAATTATCTCATTGGCCTACAATATAGAAATATACATAAAACTTATTGACAGTTTATTGAAAATAAAAGGAACACCGCAGAGTGGTTATAAATTAGTATACTTATAGATTTATTTAACTTTATAAATTATTTTCCGAAATATATCAAATATTAAAACAACTAATCGTAAGATGTGCCATATCTAAAAAAGTAGAGCCGTTACATAAAAACGGATTTCATATTTGGATTCAGCTCTACAAATATAGTTAAAATCATCACAAAGATTCCCGGCACCAAAAAAAAAATTTTTTTGTAGGCCTGTGTTATTATTCGCTCGCCAAACAATGCCTGCCGACTAGTGAAATATCAAATTACTTTAATTTATATTTTTGACTTTACTGCTTCTGAACAAAGTTAAAGCCATTGAAACAATATCTAATAATAGCTTAATTAACCCATGCACGGCTACACGATTACTTCTTTAGAATGATCAAAATAGAATTTTAATAAAAATTTATAAGCGTGGATTCAAACTATAATACACCACAAAATTAAACAGACATTAACTCTGGATGTTACATTTTTTAATTGAAATCTCTTGCCGTTTCTACGTGGCAAACCCCCGTCCAATACCAGGACACTGCGGGAGATGACGCGACGGTAAATTTTACGGAGTCATTCGCTAAGTGTGCCTTAAAATGCGACCATGAGGATAAAAGGCTAACTTGGCCTGACATCGAGGGACTAGGTTTCGAATTCCGCTCAAGGAGAACGATTTTCACATTCTAAAATTGTTCCGTTTTAACCCCGCCGAACTTTAAGATTTTCCGCTTTCAAATTTCCATCCGGTATGTAAAAATAGTAACGGTATATAGGCGAAAATACTTTCTGTAGATTGTAGTAAGAGTCGAGCAATAGCCTAGGAATCTGTAGATTGTAGTAAGAGTCAAGCAATGCCTAGGAATCAATTTTGTACCACGATATCGAACGGCAAACGTTTGGAAGAGAATGACATCACTTCCAAAAGTTCAACGAGGGTTCATACAAACAAGAGACAAAGAAACATACTAAACTATGAACCATAAAAAAACCATAAACACAGTATTCAACCCGAAGGTCGGTTTAGTAGGTGATGGTAGAGCTCACCCATGTACCAAGCCCGACGGCGTGTGAACATTCACACATCAGAGCAGGGGGGCCAGTTCCTCTCCCTGTGCCGGTTATGGTTTCCCAGGAAGATCTGGTACCCGAAAAATCAACTAACTTGGGTGGAGCTGCAGGTAACCAGAGTGCCTTGCCCGTGAATCGAACCCGGGACCCTCCGGTCAGCAGTCCTACGCTCTACCCACTAGACCACAGCAACCCGCTGTTTACTAAACTATGTCTTTCTAAAATGATGTGGTTGGGAATAAGCGCAGGGAAGGTAATCGGCCAACAAGGTAATGGCCACGATTTTTTCAAATGCACGAATAATCATCTATATTGTATACTTGATTGAAATGTAACGTCCATTTCAAAAAGGTATGGCAAGGGCGGCAGGTTAGGAAATGGAAAGTAGAAGATTAAATGGCTTAACAAGGAAGAAGTATCAGCAGGCTGTAGAGAAAATAATGGACGACGGTAAAGAGCTGAGTACTAACGAAGAAAAATGGGAATGTATAAAAAAAGTGATATCGACAGCCGCAAAAGACACTATAGGAACCGCTAACGGGAAAAGGATAACGAAACCATGGGTAACGGATGAGGTAATTACAAAGATGGATGAGAGAAGGAGATGGAAGAATATAAAAACAAATATAGAAACACTGTATGTTAGAGAACTTAGGCAAACAAGGTTAGACATAGAAGAGGAACATGACGTAGAAGAAGATAGCTTAGGTCCAGGCATACTCGACGACGAAATAGAAAAAGCATTAAAAAAGATGAAAGCAAATAAGGCCGTGGGGGTAGACAATATTCTTGTGGAACAATTGAAATGTTTAGGAAAATGTAGGAAGAAGACTCCATATGAACTGATTCGTAGTATCCATGAGGAAGGAATCTGGCCGAAAGACTATGAGAGGTCATTGTTGGTTCCCTTTCCAAAAAAGGTAAAGCCTTCGTCATGTGAGGTCTTTTGAACAATAAGTTTGAAATCCCATGTAGCTAAAGTTATTCTCAGGATCGTCAACAAAAGGATAGAGAGCAAGGCATATGATTACTTGGGGGATGATCAGTTTGGGTTTAGGAAGGGAGAGGTACTCGTTATGCAAATTCAATAATGAGATCACTAATCGAGAGGAATGCGATCGATATGGGATGAGAATCAGTATTAATAAAACCAAGGTTATACGATTATCCAGAAAGAAAAAGGTTAAGCTAAACATTAAAAATAGCGGGGAAAAAATAGAGCAGGTAGAACAGTTTATGTATCTCGTAAGTTTTTTTTGACCAACACGGTCAAAGTAGTAATGACGTAGGGAGAAGAATTGCGCTAGGCAAGGAGGCTTTCTCAAGGAGGAGGGAGTTCATGACGGGAACGTTGAGTAGGCACGTTAAAAAATGACTTGTCAATGCTTTGATATGGAGCGTACGGCGCGGCAACTTGGCCGATGAAGCAGGAGGATTTACGTAGATCAGAGGCTTTTGAAATGTGGGTTTTGAGAAGATTGGAGAAGAAATGGACCGAAAGGAAAACAAGAGAGGAAGTACTGGAAATGGTGGGTGAGGAGAGGGGTTTGTTGAGAGAAATGCCTTGGAGGCAGGAAAAATGGATGAAAGGCGTATTGAACGGCAGTGAGATGTTGAAGAAGGCAATAGAAGGGAAAATGTTAGGCAAAAGAGGAAAGGGCAGGAACGGGATAGAGATGTTGGACGGGATAATGGGAGGAAAAAAGTACGCAGAGATGAAGAGGGACCTGATGTAGATTAGGTTGCTGGATTAGGTTTTGTTTGGAGTTACAAAATATTTATTTGATAGTTGTGTCCATCCAAAAACCTACCTTAACCGGTAGATAAGCTAATAATAATAATTGTATACATGCCAAGAGGACAAGCGATAGATGAAAAATACGTATTCAATGTCCTTATCCATTCGGTTGAGCAGAGAAATCAAGAAAAAAATCCCGCATTTAGCAAAGAAAAAAATTTCTGGACACACGGACATAGGACAGATGCACACCTGGGAATATTCCTTCGGAAAAGACTAAGAGAATTAAAGTTCGAAGAAGCATCAACTCCAAATAATGTTTTATTTCGAACGACGACGCCAACACAAATGACTATTTTGAGGACCTAGGGCAATTCTATATTTGGTATGTCTTACAAATGTTAGAGAAAATAGGAACTGGTGCATCATTGTACGTCTCTTTTTATTTTTTAGACAATTGGCGTATCAGAATAAAAGGAGAATACATTGACAAATCTAAAAAATCTACTCTAAATAATTTCTTTTTGATTCTTTTCACCAGGCTCATTGACGTGTGCTGCGTTGCATTAAAGAGAGTTAAATAAAGATCAACATTTGATGAAAAATTGTCTAAACTCTGTTCAAAGTACATGACGTGTTTGAACCGACAGTTAAGCCTATTCTAGAATTACAACTGGTTATTTTGAAATCTCGTGGGCAATCATGTTCCACTGGAAATAATATTGCTTGTGTTTGTGACTCCAAATAAAATTACTCGAATTTTGTCCTCCTTTATCTTCCATGGCTTCTTCACTACCCAGGCTTAAGCATTAGTGGATTATGCATTCTGCTTACTGTTGCATTGCTTTCACATCTTCCTTCAATTCGATTCAGAAATTTTATAATTATTTCATGCATCAGAATTAAGTGGAGTATATTAGAGAAAAAAGGCACACTCACCAAAAAACCCCTCTCCTCTAAAAGATCTGCGTGTGGGCCACTGTAAGAAAATTATTCAAATATTAGAAAGTTGGACATTACCTAGAGAATTATAAAAGTCAAACATTAGACAACAGTCATTATGGCACAGTTACGGGGAACTTTTTTTCTGAAATTTCACAAAGGGAACATGAACGTACAATACGTGAAAATGGAAATCAGCCACAACAAACAGGATAGCAAAATGTTATATAATATATTTGCCGGCTGCCTAGTGACTAATTGCACTGTTGAAGGTTCTCTGTCTTCTCTGAAATCCATCAACAAACATTCCAAATTCACAAAGCAATAGAATAAGCTGAATGCCTCTCCTCTTTTTTGCTTAGGACACAAGTTTAATACGAGTATCTAGTCTTTTCAATCAAACATCAAGGTGTATTGATTGCCGAATTAGATCGTCTATGGCGTAGAGCACTTAGATTTGTCAAATATTTTCAATTATAATTTGCGAAGTTAGCAAGTTTATTGGAGGAGTTGATCGGTGAACACTCACGGAGTTAAGGATAGATTACCGACATATTTGCATAAATGGATGGGATTACTTTGAAAATATATTATTAGCTTCGTATTCATACGGTAGAAGATTCCATTATTTTTTATTATGTTATATTTTAAGTCATTCATGCCAATTTTCACACGCGGGGAACTCTTTTTCTAAAATTTCACAAAGGGAACATGAACGTACAATACGTGAAAATTGAAATCAGCCATAACAAACAGAATAACAAAATGTTATATAATATATTTGCCACCTACCTAGTGACTAATTCCACCGTTGAATGTTCTGTCTTCTCTGAAATCAATCAAAATCATTCCAAATTCACGAAGCAATAGAATAAGCTGAATGCCTCTCCTCTTTTTTGCTTAGGACACAAGTTTAATACGAGTATCTAGTCTTTTCAATCTAACATCAAATTTTATTGATTGCCGAATTAGATCGTCTGTGGCGTAGAGCACTTAGATTTTTTAATTCAGAATTACGTCGACCGACCGAGCGATAAGTGGGAAGATTTTGTGTTAACATTAACCTGGTGTGTAATCACCCACTGCCACACGCCCTAGCGGCTGATTGTAGAGAATTTTGTATTTAATTATCTATTTAGATGTATATATCTTGGTACAATTTTTTCTGTTTTTACCGTAGGCAACAATTAGGTTAAAAACATTTTTTTAATTGTTAAAAGAATATTTTGAACAATCGCTCGACTGGCTGTAAATATATTTCATCACTGAAACCACAATTCCTTTTCGGATTAACGTTCGTATTTGACATTGAAAAACAATTCTGGTTTGTTTATATAAAGCTAAAACATTCATCATTAAAAAACGTTTTAGTATTTGTCCAACATTCTCGAAACCTAATAGGGTATTCTGATTTTTAAAACAATGTTTTCCCTTGTTAAAAGGGTTCTTACTAGCTGAAAGTATGTTTAAAAACATTTTAATAGCGTTATGACGAAAGGCGCATAGAAATATCTTCGCATAATCCTTCCATTAAAAGAGAGAGGCTAGATATAATTATTAGGACAATAAAACACTCCCAAAGCTACCGCTTATCTTGCTGTTGAACTCAAAAAAAGTGCAATTCAGACAACAAAAATTCGGGACACACTTTTACACTCTACATCAGTATGTTGCTAATCCCTCCATCTAATCAATTCATATTATTAAGGGAATTATATTCAAACCCTACCGTCCTCCCTAGCAGTATATTGCAGGCTGCCAATCAGGTAGATGAAAAAATTAACATCGAATCACTCATTGATATTTCACAGGAGGAAAACTAAAAATAGTTGTATTACTTACGTTAAAGACGGACAAACGTATCATATTTTTTCAAAATTAGGTAAAATTTATTATTTATTCATTTTAAAATGCACCTGAGAGGCAATAATGCTAATGAGCTAACTAAAATTGAAGCGTAAAAGGTAGTAGTTACCGAAGAGTCAGTCGAAAGAAAACTATTGAAATACTCACTTTAAAAAGATTCCGCGTTTCTCAAATAAACTAAAAGATGTTCTCAGTGAATACAGAGTACCAATGACAGGTTCCTCAAGACTGCATGCCTGTAACACTCCAACGTCCGCCATATTTCCCTCTCGCATGAGCTGAAACCACCGACTACCGGCGATGTGATCGGCGCGGAATAAATCGCCGTCACTCTCACCGTCCTTCCAAATAACCACACGTAATATAAAACTACACTGATTAAACTCTCCACGTAGAATCGTCCAAATAGACTTACAAGGGACAACATCTTCCACCAAAGATATCCAACGAAAACCTCAATACCAGTGACTCTAACCTTACACCTCTGCCTTCCCTAACACGACTGAGATCACAGAGGGGTCGACCAGACGCTTCCCCTCCTTTCCCTTCCTCCGCGGAAAATGTTAATCGCGCGTTGGGCGCTAGGGTTTGAAAAAAAACTAATACTCAGAAGCCTAGCATGAATTTTCTTTTGACTTTGTTTCGCCGGAAGCGGACATTCGCTATGGGAAAAAAACTCTGATATCGAAGTTTTAAGGCAAGGAGAGACCAGGGCTCTAGAGAAGGGATAGCCGTTAGCATTTGTTTGCTGTTACGCTCAGAGCAATCCTCTGCGCAATTGTTCATCCGGAACCGCATCTATTCCAAGATTAGTCACCATAAATACCATATCAATACACTTATCTCTTAAATCGGTCGTTTTACATGACCACAATTAAATCTGAGGTAAACTTTGTACAGAAATCTTTCGAAAGTCCACAGATAATGCTAGTTCAGTACGAATACTATCGACGGCTGTTGTTACCCCTTTGACGATCAAAGCTCTCTGCGTCCAACGGTCATTTGACTGTAGCCATGTATGTTTGATGCGGCATTTGGCGCTGCGGTGACGACTTCTCGAGACAAGAAAAACTCCGAATCATTGTAGGCGGGAGTGTGGCTGAGAACCACAGAAGACCGAGTCCAACCTCTTCACATTTCACATGAAATTAACCATTCGGAATGTCGTACAGTAGATATATCCACTTTCTTGATGCGGCTCGAAGTTGTCTGTCCAGTTCCCTTAAAACCTTCTGGGTGGTTCCCAATATGGTAATACGTTATATACTTGGAATTGGAAAACACCGTGAGACTTTTAGGCGTTGTTCGGTCGTCAGTAGATCAATGATGTGGTATTGGCGAGGTAATTATTTTATATGACTTGTTTTTACTAGCCGAGCTAATTGACTTCAGAATAAACCTAATGCTCAAACACAGTCATACGAAACTTATATATCCTAAATGTAAACATTTTTGTAGACATAAATCTTGTTCTCTGTTACGGATGGTACCTAGCACCCCCTAACACACGCCCATGTGACGGTTTCTGGGGTATTATTTAGCTATACAAAAATCATTCCACTTAGTTTTTTTCTCATTATGATTTCAATTACAGATGATCATTTTTTCACCAAATAATTTCTACTACTGTCAATATATTTTTAGCTTTACGCAAAAGTGTCCAAATGTCATGATAAACAATTTGAATGATCTGCGTAAGTCAAAACAATACATTTTGTTCTTGCTCTAATTGTTCTAAAAATCCCAAATAATGCAGGTACTCAAAGGTAAATAAATTGTATTATTCACAATTACCTGCCGACACGAGAGAAATAAAATAACTTGAATTTATAATTTAAACTCTAATGCTTCTGAGCAAGGTTAATACCGTTAAAAAAAGATCGAAATAGCCTAATTAAGCCATACGCGGATACACGATTACTTCTTTAGAATGTTAAACTAGAATTTAATGAAAAGTTTGAAGATGAATTTCAACTACATCCCATCACATACTTAATCAGACATTAACGGTGGAAATTACATTTTTTTAATTAAAATCACTCGTCGTTCCTACGTGGCAAACACCCCCGTCTAATACCAAGAGACTGCGGGAATTGCCTCGACAGTAACTTTTACGTAGTCATTCACCAAGTGTGCCTTACAATTCAACGATTTCGGAGTCCAAGAAAATAACTGGCTAACTCGACCGGACATCGAGGGATCCGGGATCAAATCTCGGTTAGGCCAATGATTTTCACATTCAAAATTGTTCAATTGTTAACCCCGTAAAACTTTATGATGTTCAAGAAACTGTGACAGTAACTTTAACGGAGTCACCCGCTATGTGTGCATTATAATGCAACCATTTCAGAGAGTAAAAATCATTCGCCTTGACCGAGATTCGAACCCAGATGACTCGATATCCGGCCAAGTGCTTTAACCAATTAAGCCACAGAGACGTCCTCTTACACTCTGAAATTTTGGGGGCTTTAAAGGAACAAGATGTTATGACGAAATACCGTACATACAATGTCACAGGCATTCGTAGTCGTGCGCGACGCGCCACAGTCCACGATGTTAATAATTTAAAGCCTTCCACCCGATCTTTAAAAATAGCAACGGTATATAGGCGTACCTATTTCTGTTGATTTTAGTGAGAGTCCGGCAATAGCAGGGTAAAAATGCCATGGAATCAATATTTGTATCACGATATCGAGCGGTTGCGTTTGGAAAAGAACCTAATCACTTCCGAAAATTCATTAACACCAGCGTTCACACAAACAAGTGACAAAGCTACTTAATAAACACTGTCTTTCTAAAAATGATTCAGTTCGGAATAAGCGCAGAGAGGGAAATCGGACAAAATTGACGGCTACGATTTTTTGTAATGCATCTATATTGCATACTAACCATGAGGACCATAAAAAACCATAAACATAGTAATCAACCCGAAGGTCGGTTTAGTAGGTGATGGTAGAGCTCACCCATGTACCAAGCCCGTCGACGTGTGAATATTCACACATCAGGGTAGGGGGACCAGTTCCTTTCCCTGTGCCGGTTATGGTTTCCCAGGAAGACCTGGTACCCGAAAAATCAACTAGCTTGGGTGTAGCTGCAGGTGCCCTTGTGCAATTCCCGCAAGGCAATTTGTGCAATTCCCGGGCAAGGCAGTGCCTTGCCCGGGAATCGAACCCGGGACCCTCCGGTCAGTAGTCCAACGCTCAACCCACTATACCACCGCGACCCCCTTGAAACCCCTCTGAAAACAAAGAGTGCAGACAAAGATATGCGTCGAACACGAGTGTTTCGGCCACAAAGTGGCCCTCTTCAGCGAACTGAAGGGAGAAAAGCACCTCCAGCACTAGGTTGAAAGTAACTACCGAAGACAGACGCCCACTATATATAGTGGCTGAAAAGGTTGGGGGGGACCAATAGGATTAGTGGGAAGATGTACTTAAACGTATTGGCAAAAAGGAAGGGGGAGAGGGAGGAGGATGGAGCGAAAAGAAACCAATGGAATGAGTGCAACGGGGAGGAGCAATTAGTGAAGGAAAGGGGAAGGGGGTGGTGTGGAGATGAAAGGTCTCTGGGTAACGGATTATGAAAAAAAAGGGGGGATGAGTATTAAGTCCAACGGAAATTTTGGGTTTGAAAACAGGAGTAGGAATTTACTTCAAAAGGGAGTACAGAGGAGAGAATGGAAATAACATACACAAAGAACATATAGCCCATTAGAGACATAACAGACCAGATAAATCGAGTTTTGCCCTACTCAAGGAATGCCATCAGACCTCAGAACACGAACTGAAACTTATCAAACAGACTCCCAACGACCTTTTGGACGCATACTAAAGCATTTTCATACACAAATTCAAGAAGATCGTAGTTAACAGCGATAAAGGACCGACCGACGACGGTCACATAGCTACGAGGGTCATCCGGAAAGTAGTACCCGTTCGTGAAATAAAGACACAAAAGTAAATATTAACAAACATAAAAAATTTTATTTGAAAGAGGATACTTTAAACTACTTCTCAACATAATCTCCAAGCAAATTAAGGCATTTGTCATAACGTGTGACAAGTTTCTGTATTCCTGCTGCATAGTCCTTCGCCGCCAGCTCATTGAGATACAGGGTCACTCCTTCTTTAAGTTCTTCATCGCTGTCAAATCTTTTTCCTGCCAAAAAGTCTTTAAGCTTTGTAAAGAGATGAAAATCTGAAGGGGCCAAGTCCGGGCTATACGGTGGATGGTCGAAAGTTTCCCATTTGAATTGCTGCAAAAGTTTTTGTGTTATCCCAGCTGCATGAGGCCTGGCATTGTCATGAACGAGAATGACACCAGTAGACAATAGACCTCGCCGCCGATTTTGTATTGCCCGCCGTAATTTCTTTAATGTTTCACAATACGCATTGGCATTAATAGTGTCTCCACGGGCCATAAAATCAATAAGCAATACACCTCGTCGATCCCAGAAAATGGTTGCCATGAGTTTCCTGGTGGACAGAACTGTCTTGAATTTTTTTGGTTTGTTTGGTGAATGAGCATGATGCCACTCCATTGACTGTCGTTTACTCTCAGGTGATGCATAACAAACCCATGTTTCGTCACCAGTAATTATGCGAGTCAAGAAAGAGTCTCCTTCATCAGAATAACGTCCCAAAAACGTCAGTGCTGCAGCCATACGCTTGGTTTTGTGCTCATCTGTAAGCATGCGAGGGACCCGTCTTGCACAAATTTTTGCATAATGCAGATGGTGTTTAACAATTTCATGAACAATTGTTCGAGAAACATTGGGAAAATGCTCACAGATGTCATCAATTGTGACGCGCCGATCGTTCCTCACGAATTCGTCAACTGAGCTCACCAGTTGGTCTGTAATGACAGACGGTCTCCCCGAACGCTCATCGTCGTGTGTGTTCCCCCTCCCCATGTTGAAGTTGCGACACCACCGCCGAACAGACGACTCGTCCATTACATTGTCTCCATACACCTCCTTTAATTGGCGATGAATATCACATGGGCGAACGTTTCTTGCATTGAGGAATTTAATCACTGCCCTCACTTCACAACTGGCGGCGTTCTCAATTTTTTTAAACATTGTAAGCAATCACAGAAACAACACAGGCAATGCTAGCGTCACGCAACTTGGCTCAGAGAAGGCAGACAAGCCACTGAAGCTATCTGACCTCGTCCAGCGGCTACTCGCGTCGTCAGCACTTCATGCGGCACGAACGGGTACTACTTTCCGGATGACCCTCGTATGTACTTTGGACTTACGTTGTGCATAGTTATGTACTTACGTAGATATGCGTAATTCCACGCTGGGCACAAGACGAGGATAACTGAACTCTAGTGTAGTTACGACAATTTAAAGCGCGTTAATGTTTATCGCGATCATTATTCGTGTTACAATCATCATGATTAAATTTTGTTAAACAGACGTAATATATATTCTACGACTCATGTTATGGAACTGAACATGCCATTTGTCTTTCATTCTGGCTAAAGGAAACACCCCTAAATCTACGAAGAAACACCTATTTCTCATCTGACGAACGCTTAGTACAAGAGAGTACAGATAAGTACAAGAGAATACTCCTAGGTTCTTGCATCAGCCATTTCATAGAAACTATTTCTCCAATGTCTGAATAAAAATAATTTCGAAAGATAATAATCATAAACCAAGGGTAATATTTTTACAAGAAAAGTACCCTCTCAGAACAGCATACATTTCCCAAAATAAGTCCCTAAGTGTGAATAACGTTTATATCACCTAATGAAACCTACCATTACCTACCTTGTTAAATATAAAGTATAATCACATTCCTACGATATTAATATTTACAACTTTTGCATATTAATGTATACTATATTCCGTATTTCGGGGAAATACCTAATACAAGACATTTGGGTTTAATTTAATAAACCTATTGAAGAGTGAGAAAAACGGAGAGAAAAATAAGAAGTTTTAAAATACAAAGGGATGTGGGTAGGTACACGTAACATCAGGGTTATATTTCCCATAAGCCAAACCAGGACCATGATGTTTATTAATTTATAAAATTATAGGAAGCAGCAGTCAGGGGGCTTTCATGCAAGAAATAGCAACCCTAATTATTTTTTAAATTATTAATACCGGTAGTCTACCTTTTAGTGTGGTTATGGAATGGTTATACTGAGCATCGTTACACCTCTACTCCTGGTCAAAAACACCAAAAATTATTTTGAAATGCTCTTTTATTCCTCGTTCTCTCTCCTTCCCTTAAATACGAGAAACCTTTCTATGATTGTGCCTCCCTCTCCTTCGTCTAACGAACTTACCTCTACGTTTTAAGTCACTACCTCTATGATGAGAGTTTATTAACAAAAAAATTAAACATTCACGATTAATGAATGTTCAATTAATCTAGTGAAATGTAGTTTGAATTCAAGCACAAAACATTTTATTATAATTTTATGTTCAACTGACGAAGGAATCATGTTCCCGCTTATGATATTTTCAGGCTATTTTGGTGTATTTTTTCAACAGATTTAACCAAGGTTAACAGCAATAATTTCATAATATTAATTCAAAGCCTTGACGATTTTTCTTGTGTCAGCCGATAATTGCTCGGCGAGATAATCGTAGTAACAAAAAATCGTGATAAATAATACAATTTAGTTCCAAATAACTACCTGCAATATTTTTTTGGATTTTGGAATCATTAGAATAAGAGCAAAGTCCTCGATATTAAAGACAACTTATAAAAAAAGAATGTTTTACGTTTGAAAATTTACAAGAAACTGCGGGAGATGTCGCAACAGTAACTTTTGACGGATCCTCATAAAGGCTGAAATATCTTTTGAAATAAATACATTCGACTGCAGTAAGCAGTGGTTCATCTAAAATGAAGGAAAACGAAAAAAATTATAGTCAATGTATTCATGTAATTCTTTCCGCTCCATCCGTCACGATCTCTAGTCTTCATTTTTGATTGAAGAAACACGTGTCTGATTAAAAAGAAAGACGGAAAAAGAATGACAACCTATGGTTAATAGAAATTTATTAAAAAAACTTAACACCGAAGAAGATCGAAGCCGAGACGGATGAAATCCATTGCACGTCTTTTACTGCAAACTGCTAACTAATACGTGCAACATGCACGTAGCCTTATTTACAAAAATGATGAACATCGTTCCGGATTTCCAATGAAAGTGACTTTCGTTAAAATTATTAACGCACACGAAGACATGGTTTTGAATGATCGCTTTATCAACGCTTGTGAAATAGTAGAGTCATCAGGTGTATAAAAATTAAGGTGTTTTAATATTTGAAGGGCAATTTTGCGCGAAAAATATCTCATAAAAATTAGACAGTGAATATTATTCACCTTACATGGGATTCGAACCTAAATCCCTCGATGTCCAGCCATGGCCTTCAGCCAGTTAATCAACCGAGGGGTCATCTTTCAATCCGCGATTATAACTGCCTGAATCTTTGGGTGCAAGTCAGCACTTCGATGGCTTAACCGGCTAAAGTACTCGGTCGAACATCAAGTAGTTCCGGTCGAGGCGAATGAATTGTGCCCTCTGAAATGTGGCATTACAATGCACATATCGCAGATGATTCCGTTAAAATTACTACCGCGGAATCGCTCTAATTTTAATAAAAATCATCAAGATGGCTTCCACGGTTGCTACCAGTAAAAAACAAATGAAATGGTGTTATCTATTCGAAGACTAAATTGGCATTTTTCCATTGCATTTCTAATAATTCTGTGTCGATATGTTTCTGTAAACGAAACATGGATGCACTGATACGATCAAAAAACAAAGGGAAAACTGAACAGTGGGCATCCAAAGGTTATTCGGCTCGGAATAAGCGAAGACAGTAAAATCGATCGACAAAGTGATGTCCATAATTTTTGGGACGCACGAGCAATAATGCATATGGTGTATTAAACTAAAAGGAAAATAGATTGGCAATTCCATGGCTTTTCAGGACACTTCCATGAAAATTAGCGGATCATGCATGCTGATTACTGATTCATTAAATTCACACATTTTCTTTCAAATCGATTCAAACACCTTATAATTATTTCATGCATCCGAACTAGATGGAGTGTATTAAAGAAAAAAGCAAACTCACCAAAAAAGACTCTCTTCTAAAAGGTTAGCGCCAAGATCTGCGTGTGGGCCACTGAAAGAAAATTAGTCAACTATTAGAAATGCTCGAATATACCTCGATAATTTCAAAATTAAAACATCAGAAAAGAGTCCTTAAGGCGTAGTTGTGGGGAATATTTTGGCTAAAGATTCACTAAGGGCACATGAATGTTCAACTGGTGAAAATTGAAATCAGTCACAACAAATAGAACTAAAAAATGTTATTAAGAGTATTTTCTTGCACGCCAGTAACCATCACGACCGTTGAAATCACCACTGTCTACTCAGAAATCACTCGAAAATCATTCTAAATTCACGAGGCAGCAAAATATGCTGAATAGTGTATTATTACATTCTGAGTAGTGTATTAAGATTGTTGAAGGAGCTAAGTTGGGGACCAATCACGGAGCAGAGTTTAAAAAATACAGATAACATCTTTATAGAAATTGCCAGGAATGTCATTGGAATTTTTATTTATTTGTGTCCATTGTTTTATTTGTAAATATATGCATATAAAACATATGTAAAATACATATTAAAAATACATAAATAAAATACATATATAAATGGATAAATGTAAATATATATACATCCATTGATTCCTCCTGTCTTTCCGTAAGCAATAACTAGGGTCATAACCTTTTCCTACAGAACTCCATAAACAGAAAGTTCTGAACAATTGCTAAACAGATTCGCTGTATATATTTTCCATCGCTGAAACAAACAATTCCTTTTTGGTCTCATCTAGATGTTTGACGCGAACAAACATTTCTAATGTAGTAACATCAAATGAAAGCTGGCTATTCACTGCATATCCGACCCCGAAAAAATTTCATGAGGCAACCCAAGTATCATTTTTTGCGTTTTCTTTTATAATATGACTGCAATAAATATCCCTTTTCATAACTATACACAAACAGTGTTAAAAAATTAATCAGTGTGTTTTTCATTTAAGTTGGTAAAGATATCTCAGAAAATGTTTCCACTTTAATACCGAAACATTAGGCATACATATTTTGAAAAACACACACTTCGAAAGCTACCGCTTAACTTCCTGTTGAACACGAGTAAAACGAAATTTCAGAGAATGAAGATATGAATCACAAAAAATATACGCAAATGTAAAATATGGAAAGGCTACATTTAAAAAATCTAAAAAGGGCCCAAGTTACTTGAAGGTAACTTAATGAAAGCATATACTTTGAAAAAAGAAAAAAAAGGTCCCTGAAGACACTGGGACGATAAATCAAAATGCCCGTGACAAACCTTGAACTGCTGATTCAACCTCATGTATACTTCTACCGATTTATATGCACACTTTTTCTAATGCCACACTCGTGCCAACAAGTCTCTCGAAATTCATCATTTTGCTAAATATACGAGCTACCCCTTAATTTATTTTAGTCCTTGATATTAAAACCGCACATCACTAATGTCATGCATCACCAAACATCAGGAAAAACCTTTACACTATACGCTAGTCCATAACAAATCCCTCCCTCCAATAAAGTCACATTTGTCACAGAAATGGTCTCTCCCGGCCATACAGCCAAGCAGTAGCTAAGATGGTACCATATAGATAGATTAAAAAATAACAATCGCATTATTCCCCTAGAGAAAAATAAAAACAATTGTATTCCTTAGCTAAAAGGAACAAAAACATGTTTAAATCCCTGTACCATTCAGTCATTATTAATTCACTTGCACAAGGTACTTGAACATCAGTAGTGCTAATAAGTTTACCAAAATGCATGCGAAATCAAGTTTCCTATGAACACTAGTCTAGTATGAAGGTGAACGTAGTTACTGTAGAAAGAAAAAAAATGAAGCACTCATTCAGCGAAGATCACCCGTTTCATAAATTAAATAAAAGTTGGTATCAACTAATAGTAACACAATGTATATGTAATGTAATATAACACAATGATAATGAAGTGTTGTTCTCAATACTACATACCTGAAAAATCCACCGTCGCTCTCTCTTTCTAATCACACTAGCAGGAAGGCTCGAATGAAGAGGAGCTCGAGACACGCCCGCGACGCGGGCGCCGAGTGATGACTCCCCCCCCCCCGTTCTTCTAAAAGGCACTCGCGGGATCAAAATCTCTGCGGAAATGGTAATAAACTAAAAATCAAAAAAGGGACAGGAAGGGCTGCAACGGGACACCTACGAAACCCTGCATACAAATTCAAATGAACTACACTGATCACAATCTCCCTTAAGAGGCGTCCGAAGAGACCCACAAGTATCAACGTTTTCCGCCAACGATTCACCACGCAATGCCGGATGACAGCGACTCCTATCTTAAAGGTAGCCACCCCCACACCGTCTGACATCCAGGAGGGGTCGACCGGACACTCTCCCTCTTCAGCCGTGGGAAGAATTGTATCACCCCCCTTAAGTTGCTCGGTGGGATTCAAAGAAAAGGAGATAACCAGCACCCCAGCCACTGCGATTTTGTTTTGACTTTCGGTCACAGCCGCAGTGGACATCCGCCAAGGACATAGAGTTCCCTAATATGGTCTTAATTTCTACCCAATGCAAAACCAATGAAACCGAGAATGATTAATCTTGATGCCTTACACATGGAAAATGCCTACTTGGAAAACAGCCCGAAGATACACCCAGTTAATAGAGAAAGTCTCTCAAAAATTTCAACTGATGACCCCCCAAGCCATGAATAGTGTTTACTTTGATGGGAAGATGGGGAACTAAGAAAATAATTATGACGTCACCAGCTATACCAAGTAAAAACGGAAATCACAATAAACGATATCTCTAGCGACAATGGAAAATATATAACTAATGGTCATTAGAAATACAAAGAGAATATCAACAAGATTTTTTGGGGAATCATTACGCAAATTTACGTAAAAGAAAATGTTTAGCGGAAAATTTCGAAGAGAATCCAAAAGCGTTGTGGCCTTATGCCAAAGACGTTTAGGGAAAAGAGTTCACAGTTAATTCATTCGTAAACGACACAGGCGGAAGATTAAACAGTAGTTTTATAAAGATCAACTTCTTGAATTCCTTC
This sequence comes from Hetaerina titia, assembly GCA_037158775.1. Lineage (NCBI taxonomy): Eukaryota > Metazoa > Arthropoda > Insecta > Odonata > Calopterygidae > Hetaerina > Hetaerina titia. Next base: position 45,604,656 of record CM073779.1, on the reverse strand, counting down.
TTTCAAAGAATCTTCACTGATATCCAAAGCTTGTCCTTTGTAAATTAATATACCGTTTCTGCTAATTAGTGAAAAATAATGATATATAATGTAATGAAATTAAACATCTGCAGAAAAATGTTATCCTCACATATCCTACAGGGCAAAATGAATACCAGCTCGTACTTTGAAGGAGCTGGCGTTTTCAATGGGCTGCATCTACAGGATGCCAGAAAGAGCAACCTAGAAGGTTAAAACGCCCCTAGTGCTTGGCAAATGCCTAAAAAAACCTATGCTTAAAAACGGTGTGAATGTGGAACCAAGCAATTATAGAATTAATACCTTAACATCTATATCCTGGTAAACCATGGAACATATAATTGCTAGAAAATATCAAGAAAACTATTTAATAGTTATTGATGAAAACTCGCCCCGGTTTCCGAAGGAATAAATCCTTCGAGACAAAACTTGCGTTTTTTGTGAATGTCATCTCTGTTCTGGAGAATACAATATTCGAGTGGAAGCGGTTTTCTATATCCCTGAAAAGCTACTGTCAAAGTACCTCTCAGGAAAATACTCTCAATGTTAGAAGCCTATGGTATGGATGAAAAAATTCTAAGCTTGATAAAAAGGCTTTTTAAACGTTCCGACGAAAGAGTGGTTTTGATGATGTTATGCTGTAAAAGTCAATCTCATGGCTTCCGCGACATCTGTCTGATGAGCGTTCCATCCTATTTCCTGGAATTACCGTCCGGTAGGCAGGCTTGTTAGACAATAGTTTCGCCCTCAGTCCTGGAGTATTCAGGTCAAGTTGAAGTGATTTCGTTACAACCACATTTAGCGGCGAAATATAGGAGATAAAATCATTTCAGTTTTTCTCCAGGGACGTTTAAATGGACCTCTTTAGTTCCGTTTCAACGTTACTGACGTTAAATCCGTGGTTAATGGAAATATATGTTTGTTTGCAGACGATTTCATGGCCTACAGAGGTACTATTTAGTAGATTTAATAGATGAGACTAATGGCATAAAACGTTCTTGCGACACAACGTTCGTGGTAATGAATTTTTGGAAGAGATATTGTCCAGTCCCAAGCGCCTACTGCATCAGAAATACCGAAATACAAAAACATGGAAAAGTTAATAAAGATTTCGGTTTTAATAGAAATTTAGGGGGTGGGGTAGACCAGAGTTAGCGTGTCTGCCTATGGAGCCGAAGATCGCTAGTGTGAATACTGTGACCGGCAAACATCTTCAGCTTAGAAAAAGTTTGTTGATGGTTTTTCGGAACGAGACAATCACAATTTAAAGGAAAAATACTATGATGGTATTTCGGCACGAGATTACGTTAGAAGTAGACTCTTACTAAAAAGCTACCCTGAACCCATGGTGAAAGACAGCGGTTTCACTATTAGGTACTATTGGCGCACACCGAGTAGGCCGGCCCGGAATCAGCTGCCACAGCTGCGGGCGAGAGTGAAGTTCAAGGTATCGGCCGCACTATTGCGATTTGGAGGTAACGGGAAACCACCCCATTATTCTCCTTAGAATATGGGTAGAAAATGTAAATGAAGTAGAATGTTCTCCCTGAAATAAGCCAATCCTAGGATTGAAATACTAACGATTATGATTAGAAATCTATTGGAATAATGTGTGGAATAGGTTCACATAATTTTGCCGGATCGGATTTCGTGCAGCGTAGAGGAGCAAGATTTGTTTCACTATTTTATGGCAAAATTAGTAACGTAGCAAAAATATTAGGAGAGCTAGATTGGGAGACACTCACGGAGCAAAGTTTAAATTACAGATTAAATTTTCTCCTAATTTGGAAAGAGTACTGTATAGCAATGACGTTCAAAACATATTATATGTCTAGTCAAAGGAAAAAAGCATTTGCTATTTCTCCAACAAACGTCCATGGTAATAAAACAGCTTAAAAGGAATAATCAGATGTCGCGATAACATATTGATTCCATGTTATGTTGACGCTAACATTCCTTGACTCCTACTGTATATCTACTGAAAGTAGGTACGCACAATATACCGATACTTTTTTACATGCTGTTCAAATTACTCAGAGCCGTAGGCCTGAAAGCCGAAAGTCGAACAGGTTGACGGGGTTGTTTCCAACATAAAAAAGGGACGCCCCGGTCAAGGCGAATGATTTTTACTCTCTGAAATGGTTGCATTATGATGTCAATTAATGCCTGTTTATTTATGTGGTGTGAGGTATTTTGAATCAACGCTTAAAATATTTGCATAAAAATAATTTTGAACTGTCGAAACAACTAATGGTGTTACCGCGTTTGGGTTAATTAGGCTACTTTACTTGATTGTTTCAATGGTTTTAACCTGGATCAAAATCAGTAATTTAAAAAATATAAATTGTCAGTAGGTTACTGTTTGGCTATCCTAATATAATATCTAAAAATCAAAAATAATAAAAGTTACTTAGAACTTAATTATCATTTAATTACAAACATATATAAAACAGGCGTTACCTTTACCCACAACTTCTCCTGAATAAAACGTATTAGGGGTATTTGTGGACAAGCTAAATAATATTAGCACTTATTTCAAAGGTAATGAGTAGACTTTCAGAAAATGTGAAAAAAAAATAGTTTTTGCTGTTTAGGCGCCATTTAGTTGCTACTCTTTCTGGTTCCCCAAAAAGATGCACTGATTGCCAAATTACATTGCGTAGAGGAACTAGATATCTAAAATACTTTCCATTATACTTTTAGTGGTATATCAAGATTATTTAAGGAGATAGGTTGAGAACCACTTACGGAGCAAATGTTAAAATACAGATAAATATCCTTATATATATATTGAAAGGAATGTGATTCAGAATTTTTATATATTTGCATATCATCCATTGATTCCTGTCTTTACCGTAAAAAATACAGCATCATAACCTTTTCATATAAAAATATTTCTACATAAGTTTATGGAAAATTGCTCGATAGATTTGCTGGAAAGTTATTCCATCACTGAATCAAACATTTCCTTTTTGGTCTCACCTTCGTGTTTGACTCGCAAAAACATTACTAATATCATAATATAAAATAAAACCTGGCTACTCACAACATGTCCCACACCGCGTTTCATTTTCTACGTTTTCTATTATGATATATCTACAATCACTATTAAGCGGATAAAATAATACTTTGTAATTCCACAGATTTATTTCACAAACACACGACCCGGGTTTCGACGTACAACGTAATCTTCAGGTGGTTGTACGTCGAAACCCGGGTCGTGTGTTTGTGAAATAAATCTGTGGAATTACAAAGTATTATTTTATCCCCTTAAGAATGAACCGATTCCATAAAATAACGCCTGAAACCATCGATTACAATCACTATACCTTTTAATAACTTTATATAAACTATGTTACAAAATTATTTACAGACTTTTGCATTAAAGTAGATAAAGATATCTCAGGAGATTGTTTCACTTAAATACGAAAATGTTAGACATAAATATTTGGAAAAACACTCACTTCGAAAGCTACCGCTTAGCTTCCTGTTGAACACGGGTAAAGAGAAATTTCGGAGAAAGGAAACATAAATCATAAAAAATATACACAAATGGAAAAGATGGAAGGAATGCATTTAAAAAATCTGCAAAAGACCCAGGCTAATTAATGATGACTTTATTAAAGCATGTACTTTGAAAAAAGAAAAAGATAGGTCCCTGAAGACACTGGGACCATAAATCAAAATACCCGTGACAAACCTTGAACTGCTGATTCAACCTCGTGCACATTTCTATCGATTTTGATGCGCCCTTTTTCTAATTCCATACTCGTGTCAACAAGTCTTTCAATGTTGATTATTTTGCTAAATATCCGAACTACACCCTAATTTCTTTTAGTACTTGGTGTTAAAACCTTACATCACAATTTTCATGCATCACCAAACAATCGGGAAAAACCTTTACACTACACGCTAGTCTATAACAAATCCCTCACTCCAATAAAGTCACATTTGTCACAGAAATGGTCTCTCCCTGCCATACAGCCAAGCAGTAGCTCAGATGGTGCCATACAGATAGATTAAAAAATAACAATCGCATTGTTCCACTAGAGAAAAAAAAACAATTGTATTCCTTAGCTAAAAGGAATATAAACATGTTTAAATCCCTGTACTATTTAGTCATTATTAATTCACTTGAAAAAGGTACTTGAACGTCAATAGTGCTAATAAGTGTACCAAAATGCATGCGAAATCAAGTTTTCTATGAACACTAGTCTAGTCTGAAGGTGAACGTAGTTACTGTAGAAAGAAAAAAAATGAAGCACTCATTCAGCGAAGATCACCCGTTTCATGAGTTAAATAAAAGTTGTTATCAACTAATAGAGAATGATAATGAAGTTTCTACTCAAGACTACACACCAGAAAAATCCACCGTGGTACACTCTTTCTTATCGCACTAGCAGGAAGGCTCGAATGAAGAGGAGCTCGAGACACGCCCGCGATGCGGGCGCCGAGGCATGCCTCCCCCACCGTTCTTCTAAAAGGCACTCGCGGGATCAAAATTCTCTGCAGAAATGGCAATAAACAAAAAAAAATAAATAAAATAAAAAAAGGACAGGAAGAGCTGCAACAGGACACCTACACCCGCAACGCGTTCGGCTAGTGATAAATCCCCCGCCGGCGTTCTTAAAAAGCACACGCGGAATCAAAACCCTGGATAGAAATTCAAATGAGCTACATTGATCACAATCTCCACATAGTAGCGTCCGAAGAGATCCACAAGTATCAACGTCTCCCGCCAAAGATTCCCACGCAATGCCGGATGAACACGTGCCCTATCTTAATGTAGCCACCCCCACGCCGCCTGATATCTAGGAGCGGTCGGCGGGACACTATCCCTCCTCAGCCTTGGGAAGAATGCTATCACCCTGAGTTGCTCGCTGGGGTTCGAAGAAAAATAAATAACCAGCACCCCAGTCACTTCGATTTTGTTTTGACTTTCGGTCGCAGCGGCAATGGACACTCGCCAAAGATGAAAAGTTCTCTGATTTGGTCTTTTAATGGACGAAGGGACCGCGGCGTTTGGGAAGAGAGAGATGCCATTTGTTAGCGATTATGCTCATAACATATTGCTGCGCAACTGTTGGTTTCTTAACCACACTTCTCTCAAGGTCCGTTATTATCATCTGCCATATTTATACGCTCCTATCATTCATCGGCCTTTTTGAATGACTAGAATTAAATCTTAGTTAAATACAAAGTAACACAATTTCGATTCCAATTGTCTAAGTATTTAATTTTGAGGAGACATCGGATGTATATAAATTAATTACGATTCAACATGAGGGAACGAAACATATACCCAATGACGTGCTACTCCGATTGTGATTGGTCATTATCCGTATGACACCACATTGATAGAAATATTTATTTTTCAAAAAATGGTGGTGAAGAAAGTGTAACGACATAAGACCGTCAAACAGTTATGCGTTCGTAGAGACATTATTTAAAAAAATATAATATTTCTCATAAAAAACGATTAACGTCAAACAGTTATGCGTTCGTAGAGACATTATTTAAAAAAATATAATATTTCTCATAAAAAACGATCATTAAATAAGCATTCATCAAATAAATTAAGGTTGAAATCAGTTCGAAATAAAATAAATTAGATCATTGTTTCCGGCACAAGTTTCTTTGCTATAACATCCTTCAATTAGTTGAACTTTACTAAGCTCCGGATTTTGTATTTACTTGAATAAATCTATGTAACACTTAACTTTCATTCTGCTATAGCACAACTGTCGGAGATATATTCAATATGTAAACAATGTGTAAACAGTGTACTACATGTGTAAAATATTATGAAACAAGGGCCTAACATCTGTTCACACCGCTGATCACCAAGGTGAGGAATAATATTTTATACTCAGGTAACATGGTTCATTACAATTACGTCTTCCCGCTTTTATGTCATTAATCATTGCTTAGCTGCCGAGAGCGAACCACTTCCCTCAAAAAATCGCTCTGAATTTCACTCAATTGTTCTGAATCACTATGAATCCAATCAAATTGCAAAGCCGGATTTTTCAGGATTAAATCACGAACAGAAAATGCACACATTTTAAAATTTCGAATCGACTCATCGCTTACCAATTCCGTTTTCACAAATAGTTCATTACCTTGTGACGCCATTAATTCGATGCAACACACCACTTCCCTCAAAACTCACACTAATAGCTTAAGAACGAAGAGCAAAATCCGAATTTGACGTAATCGTGCTACAATCGGAATAGTCACACTTACATTTTCTTTTGAACTTATCCCTTTTGATTATTCTTTATCTGAGATAATGCATTTTGCTGACGGTAGTGTTTAAATTGCGACATAACCCCACTTCCCTCCGAAAATCACCCGCATAGCTGAAAGTCGAAGTGCGATGCTGGAATTTTTCTGACTCATATTACAAAGGGACAAAGAATAAACTAATTAACATATTACTTGAGAATTTTCTTATCTAAAGTATGTCATTTGGCCCTGACGTTAATACTCAAACTGTGACATAACACCGCTTCTCTTCAAAACGCACGCTTGTATGGCATAGCTTGTATTCGAAGCGCAAAACCGGATTTTTTCCAAATCGACTGAGAAATAGAAAATGAAAATGCTTTTCAAATTCGAAGACACCGCGATTAAGATTTTGCTTCTCACAAATAGTTCCTTACACTCAAAAAACATTACTTAAACGGAAGGGATAATCCTCCAACCATAATCCCTCATGAAACAAAATGCCAGCGTCCACTCCAAGTGCCAAGCCGATGCATTTTTCGGAATCGGAAATTTTTGGCACGAGTTTGAAGTAGTTATATTAATATACACATATAAATTTGTACCTTGAAAAATAATTCATTACTAAAACTGGTGTAATAAAAGTTTATCATCCCATAACAAGGACCGTGACATATAGTTAGTGGATATTTCTACGTTCCATCTACAAATTGGAGCAAATATACTTATAAAACAGGTAGTAAAGAGAAAGATACCTGCGAGTCGCTATTACATTCCTTTGGGTCAAACTAAATCCATCAAATTGTCATTTCACTAACTAGGGACGATAGTATTCTTGATTTATTAGTAGGGAACATACCCAAAAAATTCCAAAATTTGTTAACTATAAAAGGAACTAGTGACCACAGAGCGGTAAATGCTAAGTGGGGTCCGAAATAAGAAGCTACTCGTATATGGAGGCCGAAACAAAAAACCCAAAAGAAAAACTTACTATCATAGGGGATTACAAGGGCTTAAACATGTAACAGAGGCAACCAGCAAATTTTAATAAAGATAGAAAAAGCCGAAATACTGACGATACGTGGAATCAAGGCTACTGTGCAAGACAACCTCCCTATCTTCGGGGTCACGGATTGGCGCCTCTCCTTCATCGAAAGACCGAATCCCGGGTAACTATTTTTATCACTCTGCCGCTTGTTGCATTCGGGCGAACCGATGCAGTCCCAACGGTGAGGCGACTTGTCGTAATTCAACCCTGAGCCATATCCTTCTCTAGAAGATACCTTGCCTTCAATCTTCGATCAAAGCTCCGATTCGATCCTCTACAAAGCAACGATACCCGATAGAAGCCATCCTAATTCTATCGACCTTGTCAAATTTTTAAACAGACGCTCGGTGAAAACAGGGAAGTTACGACTTTGATAAATACTAGTTTCCTTAAGCTCTACGAACGCCTCTTTATCGTTAATTCAAGTGTAACTTGATGTCACTGATCTGCCTAGATAATAAATAAATTCCTGCTATTTAAGATTACCGATGAGAACACAAAATTTGAGATCAATTGAAACGCATGCCGACGGCGAGATGAAACTCATACGATCAACACCCTCGAACACAAAGTAAACTATCTACTGTCGCAACCAGCTATGTTTACACAAACACGAATCAGAAGACTGTTAAGCAATTAACACTGTAAAATAATACAGTATAAATAAAATATAAAGCAGTTATCATAAAAGCTAGAATACAGTTACATCGATGGTAAAGCGCAGATGCAGGTGGGTGGGGCAGGTTTAAACCGAAGCACGCGGAGACACCTTCTTTCACATAAACAGTCGGGAGAGTCAACAATCAACATCCGCAACAGTCAACATTCACGTGCTGTTGACCTGTGTTGAACCATAATATAATCTAACTGATATCTTTCGGAATCCCCCAGAATTCTCCATCTACTTCTAAGTAATGTGGGCCAAACGGGTACAAATTTCTCCACCCGAATCAAAGAAAATGAGAAGTGCACGATCTTAGGCAACACCACATCAATGATCACCAAACACTTACTCGTGACCAACCACGCCTGTGAATTCAAATTACAATTGCTACATGTGTCAAATAAAAGCAAAAACTAGACGCGTTGGAACAATTGGAAATTGTCCAACGAGTTAAGAAGAACACCCCACTCCTCAATGGCATGCAGTTCACTTCCTCCCCCCCCTCTTTCCATCAATTTTCCTTTGTAAACATTGACCACGCGTGACACACAACCGCCCCCGTCCTCACAACCGTCCCCCCTCCAGTGTGTGAGCTAAGTGAGGGGTATTCCGCCGCCGCCCTTCCAGAAGGGCCTAATCCCCCGGCCAGGTCTCCATCCCTCGACCCGCCTACTGGCGTCGCCCCGGGTGCCGTTGGGGTTATTGGTGACTGCCGCCATTCGTCCAAGTGGACCAATTCGCACCTAAAGACTATGTATTCTGTTTTTAACAATGCCGAATCTCTATTTTTCCGCTATTCTTTGTAACGTCCCCTTTCTCTTCCCTTCCCCTTTTCCCCCTTGCTCCGCCCTTCTCCCCCCCTCTCTCTCCCTCCCTCCCTGCGTTTCCTATCACGTCCACTCCACTCCTTCTGGAATATTATATGTATATAACACGTCACACCATTTTATTTTGTTACCTGATTATGATGTAATACATCGAAACCCGGCCGTAAAATAAATTTTATCAAGTGGAAAAGTGCTACGATCAGTTATTCATTATTCATTGATTTGCCTACTTCTAATGAAATAATTTTTAATCCTTAAGTCTGCTTGTCATCCTATTGCATCCCATAGCTAATATTTTTAGAGCACATAAAGTATATGCATTCTCCTGTTGTGTAAAAAATTTGGTCAATTGAACGTTGAACAAAAAATTACGTCTTTTCCACTACCGGAAATGAAATTAGGTTGAAACTAACTTACGATTAACAATTCTAGAAGAAAAGCTTTCTAACAATGAAGAGTCCAGTCATGATTGTTCAGTTAAATTCAGAATAAAATTTATTTTAGATGTTTATAGAATTTAAAAAGCCCGCAAAACATGGAAAAATCGTAGGAGCAATATGAAACAATGTGCTGAAAATACGCATTGAACTCCCAACTAATGTTTTCACGGCTCGCTCAAGCACTTCCTCAAGAATTTTGCAAGTCTGTTAAGCGCTCCCTATGCATGAGATTTGGGTAGGTTTATCGTTGTCTTCCACTTCCGATATTCAGACATTAATTTAGGCCTTGTTGACTTCGGCAAGCAGAAAAATTTATACTAAATTCATACCAAAACAAAATTCACGGATTATTTTCCCAAAATCCACTTACCTAAAAGCGTGTATTTTATCCTCTCCCGTAGAAGCACACGGCAGGTCCGGTTGATCGGGAAAACCCGCTCCCTGCTTTTCACAGGTACGCTGTAAAACGAAAAACGAAAACTTTATTTTAAGAATGGAAAATATTTTAGCAACGGTGCATTTTTTCCTTGATTACTGAACGTTACTTCGTCGAAAACTGATCATTTAGGTAACGGACTGCGTGAGAACGGCCATTTTGAAGAAATCATTTCTGCTTTGAAACTATAGTCGTTCATTAAATGATATTTATTTATTGAATGGTAATATTATTTTTTTACAGAATAGTACTCAAGGAGACAGCGAAGACATCAGATATACCAATCACACGGTTATCAGCTCGTAGAAAGAGAACTATTAGTCATTAACACGCATGCATACACACGTGGTACCCTGCAAGCCACCACTTGGCTGAATGGCAGGGGGTGATTAACCACCAGATTACTTTTGACCCAAAACACTTTTCCGTCCTAGCGCGGCCGGAAAACATTTTCTGATCCCTTATCGTTGATAGGACAGATTAACTCTTAAATCTATCTGGTTAACGCTTAATCTCTTTCATTGCATGCACAAGATCTCTTCTACCACAGTACGATAAGGCAAATATAACATTTTCAACAAATCGCTACAGACACATCATTCCAATTAATGTAAAAGATTTATTCTATAATTTAATCTTCGCTCGGTAACTCATTCCAAACCAAGATCCGTAAATAATTTTACACTACTCAGTTTATCAACACAACGTTTTACAAATCTAGCTTATCTTAGCTGCGTGCGATCTAACTCGGACATAAAACAATCTACATGAGGACCTCAATTACTAGCAACATATTCCTCATCAACTATTAACCTAAATATTCCTTGCCTTAGTGTGAAGGCGTCCCATATTCTACGGATATAACAGCTATTCTAAGTGAGGTACAAAGATGAGTTCAATTTTGCGAAGAATCCCCGTAACCGTTTTAATTAATTCATATCTAATCAAAAATCACCTAATAATTTTCCAAAATACAATTACCTGCTAGTGTTTATTTTTTTCACTCCGCCAAGTGTAAAAGGTAGGCACGGTAGATCGTAAAAATCCGTTCCCTGCTTTTCACAAGAACGCTGTAAAAAGAAAAAGGAAAACATTATGAGCAGAAAATAATTCATCAACGGTGTTTTTATTCTTTCATTACCGATCGCTATTTCCTCAAAAATGATTTGGTAAAACACAGAATGAGTTTGACCAGACATAGATTCCAAAGATGTCTACGTTTAATACCGTGTTGGAACATTCCCCTATAAGCTAAGCCCTATTAAGCTCCGGACTTTGTATTTCTTCGAATGCATGCAAATAAAGTTGAAATTTTATTCTACGTTATTAAACCTTTTGAGATTTATTCAATAAAAATATAATGTAAGTTGCGTACTAACCTGTATGGTAAGACGATTCAGCAAGAGCCTCAATCACATCCAGTCAGTGAGAAGGACGAGACTGAGCCGCATACCCGAGAAGAATGGCCCTTTTAAGTCACTCAGCTGTGACGTCATTACTTATACGAATATATGACGACAGGAATTCGTTCCACTCCAAACGTCATGTTTATAGCACCTAATTCAAGGGTAAAGGAGGACTTTTTAGAGTTAAATTACAGACAGAATGTGCACATATTTTAAATCTTCTAATTAACTTAATGCCTGCAGGTTTACTTTTCAGTTTGCTGTGTCGTCATCACATAGATGGCGACAGCACACCGCTTGCCAACAAAAATCACGAAGATTTCTTAAACTAACTAAACTTAAACTAAAGTGCAATACCGGAGTTTTTCATAAACAAATTTACAAGGTTACAAACAAAAAAAATCACGCGCTTTTATACTTCGAACTGACTTATAATTTTAGAGTTTCATTTACATAGATACGTCATTACGCTGTGACGTCATGACCTAGATGGCGCACCAAGCCACTTTCCTCGAAAAATCACGTTGAAAGCTGACAGTCGAAAGGAAAAGCTGGAATTTTTCTAAAACAAGTTGCAAACAGAAAAGAAATACATCATATAAATTTTCGAATGGATTTATCGCTTACAAGTTTGCTTTTCACAAATAATTCGGTGCGCAGTGACGTCATTCGACTTTCAGGGTCGATGCTCTATATACATATATATATATATAAATATATATACATATGTACGCGTACATATATACGTGTGTATATATGTATATACACACATATATACGTGTGTATACGTATATATATATATATATATATATATATATATATATATATATATACGTGGGCAGTCCGATAAGTACTTAGCCTCACAGCCCGATGGCGCCACTGACGCAAGAACAATTTACTATCGTGTAGGACATTGTTATAGACGGCTATTGTTGAAATTTCAGCCGAATCGGACTGGTAGTTTTGTTTTGACCACGTGTGGAAGCAGGTGTGTCCGCCGATTCTAGGAAAATGGAAAAAGAGCAATATCGGTCGGCGATTCGATTCTTGTTTTTGGAAGGGAAATCGCGCAGCGAAATCAAAGAGCGCTTGGATGCTGTGTACGGTGACTATTCTCCTTCGATGGCGACCGTCAAAAATTGGTTTAATGAGTTTGAACGTGGTCGCACGTCGGTTTTTGATGAGCCACGCCCAGGTGCCCCGAAAATGGCTACCACGGAGGATAACGTGAACAAAGTCCACGATCTCGTTTTGGCAGACCGCCGATTGAAGGTGCGCGAGAAGGCTGAGACAGTAGGCATCTCAAAGGCCGTGTGGGTCATATCCTGCATGAAATTTTGGGCATGAGAAAGCTGTCGGCGCGATGGGTGCCGCGTTTGCTCACTCCGGACAACAAGCGCAACCGTGAGACCACTTCAAAGCAGTGTTTGACGCTGTTTAAGCGCAATCCAAAGGAGTTTCTGCGTCGTTTCGTGACCGTCGACGAAACATGGATCCACTGGTACACACCAGAGACCAAGGAACAGTCTAAACAGTGGACTTCACCCGGCGAACGTGCTCCGAAGAAGGCGAAGACTGTCCTATCGGCCGGAAAGGTGATGGCCACCGTTTTCTGGGATTCGCAAGGTGTGATCTTCATCGACTACCTGGAGAAGGGCAAAACGATCACAGGGCTCTACTATGCTGCATTATTGGGCCGATTCGACGCCGAATTGCAGAAAAAACGGCCCCATTTGGCGAAGAAAAAAGTGCTCTTCCACCATAACAACGCACCGGCACCTTCACCTTCACACCTCTACCTTCGCCACGGCCAAATTGGTCGAATTGGGCTACGAATTGCTGCTCCACGCACCGTATTCTCCAGATTTGGCCCCGTGCGACTTCTTTTTGTTTCCAAACTTGAAAAAGGCACTCGCTGGGCAGAAATTTGAGTCAAATGAGGAGGTTATCGCCGCCACGGAGACCTATTTTGCTGACCTCCAGAAAACGTATTTTTCAGACGGGTTAAAGACGTTGGAGCATCGCTGGGTCAAGTGTATCGAGCTAAAAGGAGACTATGTTGAGAAATAAATCGCCACTTTTCCAAAATTTTCATTTTTTCTTTTGCAGGCTAAGTACTTATCGGACTGCACACGTGTATATATATATATATATATATATATATATATATATATATATACATATAGTATATATATATATATATACATACATATAGTATATATATATACATACATATAGTATATATATATACATAAATATACATATATTCATTCACATAGAAATAGATATAAGGAAAAGGGGAAAGGAACACACCTACAGGACGAACACAGGAGAGGTGGGGAAGGCGGAAGCAAGCAGACCACTAATGTAAAAATATCTTCCTCGACCGGGCACCTTTATGTGTGTTCCTTTCCCCTTTTCCTTATATCTATTTCCATGTGAATGAATATTTGTTCGCCGTATGGCGGAATTTCGTGTTTGAATGTACATATATATATATATATATATATATATATATTATTTATATATATGTATATACACACACACACATGCATACATATACAGGGTGTGCTCCAAAAGTAATGCAATTAAACTTCCCGCGCCGCTTTCATTAGTCGGAGATTAATCAAATTATTTTGCGTAGGCGGGAGAAATGCTAAGCTTTGCCGCAAAACCGGTTTCTGTACTCCTCAAGCTGTGAGAGGGGCAGGACGTTAGTTATTGTAAACCTCTGCGCGCCGACCGTATCAGGAAAAAAGTGGAATCGACGATCGGGCGGTAATTTCAAATGAACTTTTGTAATGCATTGAAAATGAACCTAATTATATGAACTTCATCACTGGAGATGAAACCTGAGTGTTTGAATACGACCCAGAAACAAAACGCCAAAACTCTGAATGGCACACCGACCAGTCCCCCAAGCCCAAAAATGCAGGAATGAACAAATTAAAAGTGAAAACAATGCTCATTGTCTTTTCCGGTAGTAAAGGCGCGGTTCATAGGGAGTTGGTTCCTCAAAAACAGGTAGTTAACGGGCCTATAGGTACTTCATGTATGTGCTGGAAAGAATCCGAAAAAGTTTCATCAAGGGGAAAAAAGGCATCTCCACCCCCTATAGTCCTGACGTCACCCTAGCAGAATAGGACAGTCCCGGAAGGACCCCGTTTTTCGTTCATAGAAGAGATCCAATCTGCCGTGACGAAGATCTTGCGAGAGGTCCCCGAACACGCCTTCCAGGGCGCAAACAGGTCATGGTAGGGACGTTGGAAAAAATGTGCAGAGGCCCAAGGAGAGTACCTTGAGGAATTTTAAGTGTTTGTGCATATCTGTTCAAAAAATTACTTTAAAAAATAATGGCAATGCTTTATGTATGTGGGAAAATATTTGGAAAAGAAAAAGGGGCAGGAAAAGAATGTTTAGGGATGTTTAATGGGATGAAGGGAGAAAAGAAGTACACAGAGATGAAGACGGACCTGATGTAGAGTAGGTTGGTAGATTGTGTTTTGTTTGGAGTCACAAAACATTTATTTGATAGTAGTTTCCATCGAAAAACCTACCATAATCACTAGATTACCTCATAAAATATACATATATATACACATGTATATATACATACATACATATATATATATACATATACATATGTAGATAGGTAATCTACCAGTTAAGGTAGGTTTTTGGATGGACACTACTATCAAATATATATTTGTTAGCTCCAAACAAAACTCAATCCAGCAACCTACTCTACATCAGGTCTCTCTTTATCTCTGTGTGCTTCCTTCCTCCTTTCATCCCGTCCAATATCCCTATCCTGTTCCAGCCCTTTCCTCGTTTGTCTAACATTCTCCCCTCTATTACCGTCTTCGGTATCCCACTGCCGCTCAAAACGCCTATCATTCATTTTTCCTGCCTCCATAGGATATCTCCCAAAAAAACCCTCTCCTCACCCACCATCCCTAGTACTACTTCATTTTTTTCCTTTTGGTCCATTTCACCTTCT
This sequence comes from Hetaerina titia, assembly GCA_037158775.1. Taxonomy (NCBI): domain Eukaryota; kingdom Metazoa; phylum Arthropoda; class Insecta; order Odonata; family Calopterygidae; genus Hetaerina; species Hetaerina titia. The sequence goes on along the minus strand of CM073779.1, from coordinate 45,589,589 downwards.
CCATTCTTCTCCACACCCACATTTCAAAAGCCTCCAATCTACGCCTATCCTCCTGCTTCAGCGACCCCACCGCATATAGCCACGCTCCATATCAAAGTTTTTACGAGCCCTTTCTTAACCTCCCTACTCAAAGTCCCCATCATCAACTCATTCCTCCTTGAGAAAGCCTCCTTGCCTAGCGTAATTCTTCTCCTTACGTCCCTACTACTTTGACCGTGTTGGTCCAACACACTTCCGAGATACATAAACTGTTATACCTGCTTTATTTTTTCACCTCTTATTTTAATGCTTGGCTTAACGTTTTTCTATCTGGAAAATCGTATAACCTTGGTTTTATTAATATTCATTCTCCTCTCATATCTATTTCACTGAACCTCCAATTCACTCAGCAATGCTTGCAACCACTTTGCTGACTAACAAACCAAAGCCTGGTCATCAGCAAACCTAACTGATTATACGAACTCCCCTCCGACTTTCACTCCCACCTCCAGCTCTTCCCATGCCTCTTTACTCATTTCTTCCACATATATGTTGAACAGCACTGGTGATATTGGGCAACCCTGCCTTACAACTCTTCCTAAAACCACCCATCCGGACTCTCCATTCCCCACTCGCACCTGAGCAGTCTGAGATATGTACAGGTTGCCGATCAGTCTCCTGTCCCCACAATTCATTCCTATTTTCTGCAAGACACGCATTAATTTTTCCCAATTCACTCTATCAAATGCTTTTTTGAAATCTACGAAACAGGCAACTACGTCCTGATTGTATTCTATATTCCTCTCGATTAGTGTTGTCATTACAGTTATGGCATCACGCGCACGTCTCCCCTTCCTAAACCCAAACTGATCATCCCTTAAATCATCATTTACCCTGTTATCCATCCATTTGTTGATGATCGCAAGAAAAACTTTAGCTGCATGGGATATCAAGCATATTGTTCTGTAATCCTCACATGATGTAGCCTTTACCTTTTTCGAAATAGGAACTAACTTTGATCTCACAAAATCTTCCAGCCAGATTCTTTTCTCATAGATACTACGAATCAGTCCATATACTACCTTGATCAAAAAAGTTCCCGGAATAACCACCGTGTGGCGCTCCCATCGTTCCGATTTGAGTTCTGTTTTTTTGTTAAATTGGTACATCTGTTGTTGATATTCCCTTTAAATCTTAGTGTCATAACTTGACATTTGCAAAAGTTACGTAGCCAAGAGTACATCTATCTCTGTGTGTTGGCGATTTTTTACAATTGCAGAAATGGATTTAAATTTGCAACAACGAACTTGTATTAAATTTTGCGTAAAAAACGGATTTAGTGGCGCACGGACGTTGGAAATGTAGGAAAAGTGTTTCGGCAACGATTCTCTAAAAAAAACGGTCGTTTACCAGTGGCACGAGCGGTTCCGAAGTGGTCGTGAGTCAATCGAAGATGATGAACGCAGTGGCAGACCATCGACATCGAAAGTCGGTGAAAAAATTGATAAAGTAAAAGAAATGTTGGTCAATAACCGCAAATTAACCATCAGAGAAATAGCGGAGGACTTGAACATTGCCTATGGATCCGCCCAAGACATTGTGGTTAATGATTTGGGTTTCCGTCGTGTAGCAGCAAAGTTGGTGCCAAAAGACCTAAATTTCATGCAAAAAAGAGACCGTGTTGACGTCGCAAAAGACATGATTTGCGAGGCTGAATCCGATCCCACATTCATCAAAAGGATCATTACTGGAGACGAGACGTGGGTTTATGAGTACGACACGCAATCCAGGAAGAATCGCAGGAAGCACTGATGGACATACCGAAAACCGAATATAAAAAATGTTTCGAGGATTGGATCAAGCGCTGGCATAAGTGTGTTGCAGTCGATGGGGATTACTTTGAAGGGGACAATATAGATTTAGATGAATAAACTTGTATTTTTAATTTTCTGAATAAATTCCGGGAACTTTTTGATCAAGGTAGTAGTGTTCTTCCCACATTTTCCTAAACATTTCCACAGTTCCACATGAATGTTGCCCATCTCTACGGCCTTATTTGCTTTCATCTCCTTTAATGTCCTTTCTATTTCATCGTCGAGTATACCTGGACATAAGGTGTCATCATCTACGTCATGTTCCTTTTCTATGTCTAACCCTGTTGGCCTAATATCTTTGCCCTACAGTGTTTCTATATGTCCCTGCCATCTCTCTTGGATCATCTCTAGTTCTTTCAGCGATGCGGTTTTAATGTCATCTACGGCTGTAAAATGACGGCCCTTCAAGGTTCTCTTAATTTTTGGAAATAGTAAAAAGTCACACGGAGTATCTGGCACACGGACATATCTGGCAAATATGGAGGCTGGGACATCGTTATAGTATTGTTTTTGGCCAAAAATTCACGAACAAGCAATGAAGTGTGAGCTGGTGCATGACCGTGGTGCAAAAGCCATGAATTGTTGGTCCACAGATCCGGGCGTTTATTTCGGAATTCTTCACGTAAATAAATGCAATAATGCAATGCAAATAATGGGCGTTGAATTTGTAGGTAGTACTTCTTATTGACCGTTTGACCTGGCGGCAGAAATTCATGATGCACCATGCCATTAAAATCGTAGAACACAGTGAGCATAACCTTCACGTTCGATCGCACTTGTCAGGCCTTTTTCGGTCTTAGCGAGCCAGAATGCCTCCACTGGGATTCTCATCTCATATCTATCGCACTGAACCTCCAATTCACTCAGCAATGCTTGCAACCCCTTGGCTGACTGAGCAACTAATGCTTGGTCATCAGCAAAACTAGCTGATTTTATGAATTCCCCTACCCCCAGTTCTTCCCATGCCTCTCTAATCATTTCCTCCACATTTACGTTGAAGAGCACCCGTGATAATGGGCAACCCTGCCTTACACCTATTCCTAACACCACCCATACGGATTCTCCATTCCCCACTCGCAGCTGAGCAGTCTGAGACATGTAGAGGTTGCGGTTCAGTCTTCTGTCCCTCCAAACTATTCCTCTCTTTTACAATATACTCATTAGTTTTTACCAATTCACGCTATCAAACGCATATATTTAACTCTACAAAACAGGCAAATACTTTTTCTAGATTGTATTCTCTATTCCTCTCGATTAGGGATCCCATTACAACAATGGCATCACGCGTACCTCTCACCTTCCTAAACCCAAACTGATCATCTCTTAAATCATCATTTACCCTGTTATCCATCCATTTGTTGATGATCGTAAGAATAACTTTAGCTGCATGGGATATCAAGCTTATTGTTCTGTAATCCTCACATGATGTAGCCTTTAACTTTTTCGGAATAGGAACTAACACTGATTTCACAAAATCTTCCGGCCAGATTCCTTCCTCATAGATACTACGAATCAGTCCATATAGTCTTCTTTCTACATTTTCCTAAACATTTCAACACTCCCACCGGAATGTTGTCTACTCCCACGACCTTATTTGCTTTCATCTCCCTTAATAGCCTTTCTTATTCATCCTCGGAGTACTCGTATATTGGAGAAAATAGGAATGGATTGGAGGGACAGGAGACTGATCCGCAACCTGTACATGTCTCAGACTGCTCCGGTGCGAGTGGGGAACGGAGAGTCCGGATGGGCAGTGTTAGGAAGATGGGTAAGGCAGGGTTACCCATTATCACCGGTGCTGTTCAACGTATGTGTGGAGGAAATGATTAGAGAGGCATGGGAAGAACTGGATGTAGGAATGAATGGAGCTCGGCACAGGTTTTGCATTAAGAATGCAAAAAAATAATAAAATCATTTCTTTCTTCAATAGTTCATTGCTTTAAATTATTTGAAAGGCTACTTTTGTATCACTTACAATACTGCATGGTGCTTCATGAAATGTGAATCCCGAACGCATTTTCTGCGCAAAATTCTCATGCTCGGACATAAATTCAGCACCTCTGTCCTCCGTTTCCCCCTTTTCCTTTAGAAATTCCCTTTTCTAAGATACACGTGAAGGGTGTGGATTGCACTAAGGGTAACGCCAGCGAACAACTGCGGACGAACTCACTACCACTTTTTCAAGGTTCCGTCCTTATCATATACTTCTTAAATAATAATTACTTTGCTCCGAATAATGTCACACTAGGTATAAAGTATTTACGGAAAAATACTACAGTTGAAGATTGATTCCAGCCCTTCCTAGGATTTCTTTACCCGTTCTTCTTCAAAACGTTAAAGGTTGAGGAATTTATATACACACGAACACTATAACGTATGCCTAAGCACAATTTAATTTGCGTTTTGGTTCATATATTCTTAATTAAAAATTTTGAACGCAATATTATAAAAAATACATAAAAAATATTTTCTTAAACATTTTCTCAGCAAGAAATTTTCGGCAATGGTTCTAGGTGCGACACATAAATTATCATCTCAAATTTTCAAACGTGTAGACGTAAAATGCAATAATGCCCAATTCAAATAATTAAGCCAGCCCAAATCAACTCCAGTTTTAAAATAGTAATGTAAACGAATGGCATGCCATTCAGCCAGGGAATGGCGTTTTTTATAAAAAGCCCTAGTAGGTCTAACTTTAAAAAATTCAAGAATTATTAAACATCGAAACGAATTTCAGTTAAAAAATTAAATCGCACTACATTCGTGATAATGTTATGCTGAACTTTTGGGGTCAAAGAAATAAACTAAATATCGCAACTTGTATGAACTACATAAAGCTTTCCACATTCTGTTGCCTACATTGAGATTCCACATAAATACCAATTTCAATACAATAAAGTGTTCAAAACGATTGTTTTTTGGAATCGCAATTTTTCCGCGAACGTTGTTCGTTCTTCTCCATTCCCTGAAAACGGCGCATGACCTTTACACACACACACGCGCATTCACAAATACATGCACACACACATACAGGCGCACATACGCATGCAAACGCGCACACTCGCATACATGCGCGCAAACGTGCATGCGCGTAAACACACGCACGCGTGCAAACACACGCACACACCTTACACATTCCACAGAGTTGTCACATTTCCACACCATGCCCTCAAGGTCGAATCTACTAATGAAGAGTCAGCCAGTAGAGCAGTTCAAAGTTTGAATGTGTTTACATAGTTTTTTTGGCTTCTGTTTATCGTGTTTATGGACAAGTTAGATTTTTAGTTTCGGGAGAACACCAGTTCTTTGGAAGAAATGCATGTTTTTATTAATGTTGCGGCAGTTAGCATCGACTTGCTCTTCAAATTTATATGTTCCGGGAAAGATTTGATTTTTGACATGTTATAAATTATGCATGCATAAATACGTTATTAATATTGATGTCATGCCTAGGAAATGTCTAATTGGTCGGATGCCATTCAAACATATTTTAAATACTACTCCTGACCTTTCATGAGATCTCACAATTGTCACGATCATGTCCAAACCTACAATTTAAAATTATGCTTTTCTTACGGAATAAAATGTTGTGATACATGACAGTGAAGACAAATAAATAATTTTTTTCAGGGAAAGGGATCTAGCCACTGTTCTAGTCTTTTGCATTATGAATTATGGCTATTAATTTTTTGGTAAAGATTAAATAATTTTTGTGTGTTATTTCTAATGTAATAGTAACGAACATATTCGATACTGCCTTTTGATGCTTTAAGAAATTTCCAGTATTAATCAAATAATAGTTTACTGCGAATATAATTTACAATGGTAGCGTTTTATTTCATTAATTACTCATTATATTACTATTTCAACCCTTGGAAACTCCATCTACAAAGATAACCCTAGTATAATCCCACTGGTGGCCGTTTTCAGATTGAGTAAAACATTATGAAACTTGAGAACTATTTTCGTAATTTTGCATAACTAATGAATAATGATTGTGAATAAAGGAATGTCTTATTACTTCTGAAATCTAGAATAAGGAGTGTCTTATTAGATCTAAAATACAAAAATGAAAACTACCAATATTTACAGGAAAATGGCAATTAAATGTCCTGCCATTTTAATCTTATGTCAGCCCAGCAATGAGCGATGCTGGTTATGAAATTAGGGTGAATAATGTCAAGTTACCATTGACTTAGGTCCAACATCAGACAGATATTCTTTTGGCAATAGTATTAAAATACTTTCTGGCTTTCAAGGCTAAATTTTGGGCTCTCAATTATTATATTGATGTGTGAATAATAACCTGGGGGATAAAGGAAATATTTATAAATTGTTAAGAAAAGCAAATTTTGATACCATGAATGTCATTTAAACAGCCATTGAAATCACTTTTCAGTAAGTAAGAAGTAAATGCCCACTGTACTTTCCCCTTTACATATGTGAATATTACTATCCTAGAGCAAGGTGTTTTCTTCCTTAACTAAATCAAGCCAATTGGAAACATTTATTCAACAATTGGTTATAATGCAACGATTTCAGAGAGTAAAAATCATTCGCCTTCGGCCAAAACTAACAAATAACTTTTATTTTTTAAATAATATGGTAACTATGCAAAATATTATGAACAGTAAATTACTTATACATATTAATACTGTAAATTATTATTGAATATCATAGTATATCCAAATATATACATAGTACATGAATTTTAGCAGTACTCACCTAATATTGTAACCTTTGCCAGTCCACCAAGTTGAAAAAGGTTTTAGATTTAAAGGTTAGGAACCATCTAAAACCTTTCTCTGTATTAACAGATCACTACTGTATTAACCTATATTAAGAGGTCAGTACTGCCTCTTTTTTGGAAAACTGCTCCTTTGTTTAAATTATACCTCTATCATAAAAGACATTTATTTGTTTGTCTTGGTCCAAAAACAGCACTTTTTTGGCCTTTACATCGGACAACAATGACAATACAACAGTAACAACAATACAAACACCCAAGCCCTAGGTGGAAAAAATCCCACCCTGGTGGGAATCGAACCCGCGACCCTTTGATTGGCAGACGAGGACATTAGCCCTCCGCCACTGGGCCGGCAATTTTTATTCTTGGCTTGGACACATGGCTCTGAGTCCCTCAATAATTTCTTATTGGCCTTAAATTCTTCTTTCACAGTTAAATTCACTTCTTCCATCTCCCATCTCAGACTCCACAATCACCTTTCTTGACACAGACATTTCACTTCACAATAACAAATTCACCACTTCAGTTCATATCAAAGCCACTAACCATCAGCAATACTTACACTTCACCAGCTGTCACCCTTTTCACACTAAATCCTCGATTCCTAACTCTCTCTCTATCAACGGACCATGGATTTGCAACACCACAGCCCCTCTCAACAAATACCTCCACAATCTACACCATGTACTCCACAAACGCAGTTACACAGAAAAGCTCCTAAAAAATAAAATCCACTACTCCACCTGACCTCATACATCACAGAAAAACAAACCCACGTCTGATGCATGGCTCAACCTTTGCACCACCTATTTCCCTGGATCCCAGAAACCGAAAACCTTTCTTACAGAACTGTTTCCAATTTTACACAACAATGGCACTAACTTATCCTTACTGTCCCAAGGCCCCTCTCTTGCATACAGACGACCTGCCAATCTCAAAAAAATGTCAAGGTTTTCTTTTCTTTCTTAGTTACGGGTGGTGCCCTAACACCCCCTGCCACAGGGCCTTGCAGCGGCTTGCAGGGTATTAAGTAGATCTAGAAAACCTAAGATCCACCAACACTTTGGCATCCCCCAAAATATTTTCTCATATTTCCCTTACTTGCAACTGCCCCTAATGTAAAACATGTCTACTTACCAGATCTGCTCTCCTCTCCTCACATCCCATCATTGCACCCTCACCTCGTTCCCATGCTAATCGCATCTCAAAAAACTTTATCTATCTTTTGTCATGTAAACAATGCACTTCATTTAATATAGGCAAATGCATTACCCCCCTATCCATTCGCATAAACAATCACTACTCCTATAATTCTGCCTCACTGTCTTCTCTTCCTATCCCTTCACACACAAATTCCCACAACCTTTCCTTCGACCTATGTTTTCCCTAACCATCCTAGAATGCCTATCCCATTCAGCCACCAATATAGAGGTGAGAACTTGCAAATCCACATATATACTAGGTTTCCGGTCTTTTAACATTCTCACCCTAAACCACCATCCTTAATTCCCTTCCCAGCATTCCCTGCACCTCCCCTCCTCAGACTGAAAAGTCCTTGACCTGAAGAACACCTTAGAGAAGGCTGAAAGCTCAAACAATCTAAAATGTGAATGTCCTTTTACATGTTAACTATTTTATTTTGTGTTCTTTTGTGCCATCTAAAGTGAGTGCTTCTACATCATCTATATATTTATAGTGGGTCGTGGTAGTCTAGGGGTAGAGCGTTGGACTACTGACCAGAGGGCCTGGGTTTGATTCCCGGGCAATCTTCTCTGGACACCTGCAGCTCCACCTAAGCTAGGTGATTTTTCAGGTATCTGATCTTCCTGGGAAACCATAACTGGCACAGGGAACAGAACTGGTTGGACTGGAATATATTTATAATGGTTTCTAATAAAAAAACCATAAACAAAGTATTCAACCAAAAGGTCGGTTTGGTAGGTGATGGTAGAGTTCACCCAGTACTAAGCCCGATGGCACGTGAAATTCACACATCAGGGTGGGGGAGAAGATCTGATATCTGAAAAATCACATAGCTTGGGTGGAGCTGCAGGTACCCAGACTGGCTTGCCCAGGAATTGAACCCAGGCCCTCTGGTCAGTGGTCCAATGCTCTACCTTCTGAACTAATGCGATCCATATATATATATAAAATCATAAACACAGTAATCAACCCGAAGGTCGGTTTAGTAGGTGATGATAGAGCTCACCCATGTACCAAGCCCGACAGCGTGTGAATAATCACACATCAGGGTAGGGGGGCCAGTTCCTTTCCCTGTGCCGGTTATGGTTTCCCAGGAAGATCTGATACCCAAAAAATCAACTAGCTTGGGTGGAGCTGCAGGTGCCCAGAGTGCCTTGCCCGGGAATCGAACCCGGGACCCTCCGGTCAGTAGTCCAATGCTCTACCCACTGGACCACCGCGACCCGCATACATATATATATATGTATAAATATACATATTCTTCATATTTATAGATATATACATACATAAAAACATATACATAGGTGGTCTGAGTAGTTTCCAACCTCAGAAAATTTCAGAAAAAATGTCTTGTATCTTTGTTAGGTCAGAAACTTTTCAGACCACCCTTCTATATATATTTATATAATATATATATTTATACATATGTATATATATATATATATATATATTATTTATATTAGGTAATCTACCGGTAAGGCAGGTTTTTGGATGGAAACAGCTATCAAATAAATATTTTGTAACTCCAAACAAAACCCAATCCAGCAATGTACTCTACATCAGGTCCCTCTTCATCTCTGTGTACCTCTTTCCTCCCTTCATCCCCTCCAACATCCCTATCCTGTTCCTGCTCGTTCCTCGTTAGCCTAACATTCTCCCCTCTATTATCTTCTTCAACATTCCACCACTGCTCTACACGGCTTTCATCTATTTTTCCTGCCTCCATAGAATTTCTCTCAACAAACCCCTCTCCTCACCAACCATTACCAGTACTTCCTCATTTGTTTTCCCTTTGGTCCATTTCACCTTCTCCATTCTTCTACAAACCCACATTCCAAAAGCCTCCAATCTACATCAATCTTCCGGCTTCAGTGACCACCATGTCAAATTTTGGAATAGTCTCTCTTAACATCCCTATACAACGTCCCCATCATCAACTCCCTCCTCCTTGTGAAAGCCTCTTTGCCTAGCACAATTCTTCTCCTTACATCCCTACTACTTTGACCGTTTTGTTCCAAAAACACTTCCGAGATACGTAAACTGTTCTATCTGCTCTACTTTTTCCCCTCTTATTTTAATGTTAAGCCTAACCCTTTTCTTTCTGGAAAATCGCATAACCTTTGTTTTATTAATATTCATTCTCAACCCATATCTATCGTACTGAACCTTCAATTCACTCAGCAATGCTTGCAACCCCTTGGCTGATTGAGCAACTAATGTTTGGTCATCAGCAAACCTAACCGATTTCACGAATTCCCCTCCAACTTTCATTCTTACCTCCAGTTCTTCCCATACCTCTCTAATCATTTCCCTCACATATGTACATTGAACAGCAACAGTGACAATTGGTAACCCTGCCGTACACCTCTACCTAAAACCTCCCATCCGGACTCTCCATTCCCCACTCGCACCTGAGCAGTCTGAGACGTGTACAGGTCACAGATCAGTCTCCTGTCCCTCCAAACTATTCCTCTCTTTTACAATATACTCATTAGTTTTTACCAATTCACGCTATCAAACGCATATATTTAACTCTACAAAACAGGCAAATACTTTTTCTAGATTGTATTCTCTATTCCTCTCGATTAGGGATCCCATTACAACAATGGCATCACGCGTACCTCTCCCCTTCCTAAACCCAAACTGATCATCTCTTAAATCATCATTTACCCTGTTATCCATCCATTTGTTGATGATCGTAAGAACAACTTTAGCTTCATGGGATATCAAGCTTATTGTACTGTAATCCTCACATGATGTAGCCTTTAACTTTTTCGGAATAGGAACTAACACTGATTTCACAAAATCTTCCGGCCAGATTCCTTCCTCATAGATACTACGAATCAGTCCATATATGGCCTTCTTCCCACATTTTCCTAAGCATTTCAACAGTTCCATCGGAATGTTGTCTACCCCCATGGCCTTATTTGCTTTCATCTCCTTTAATGCCCTTTCTATTTCATCGTCGAGTATACCTGGACCTATGCTGTCATCATCTACGTCATGTTCCTTTTCTATATCTAACCTTGTTGGCCAAAATATTTTCCCTACAGTGTTTCTATATATTCCCGCCATCTCTCTTGGATCTCTTCTGTGTCAACTATTATCTTAACCCACTTATCTTTCACTGTTAGTACAGATCTTGCCTTCTTACTTCCCTTTAACTTAACTTAACTTTGCTGAATAGCACACCAATTGCACCGCACCATTGCATCCCTCAATAGTGTTTTAAACTTGGCACCATCACTCAATGCCACCCCACTGGGGTCAGACGCCTTTGCAGTCACCTCACTGAGGAACAGATGCTGCGTGGACTACCTTTCGTCCAGCTCCAAACCTTCGACCTATTCTCATGGCATGGGAGACCCTCCCAGAAGCAATTATTATTGCTGCCGCCAGCACAGTTCTAGGGATCATCGGAATGCACAAGCCCTTCCACCATGTCAAGGTTGTGTTCCATGGGAGGGATATATATATATATATATATCTATATATACCATTAACACAGTAATCAACCCTAAGATCATTTCAGTAGGTGATGATAAAGTTTACCCAGTACTAAGCCCAATGGCATGTGAAATTCAGACATCGGGGTAGGGGGGCCAGTTCCTTTCCCTGTGCCAGTTATGGTTTCCCAGGTTTTATGTAAGCAGCCTCTCAGTGTATCACCGGAATGCTAATGGGTCGAGAATAAAAAAACTCAATGCAAAGTCTGAAATTATCTTTAATTATCTCAAAGTACAATACTTTGATCTTAACTGAGACTTGGTTGCACCTGGATATACTGCCTCCTGAATTCTCTGTTCCACATTCAATGTCTTCAGATGATATTGTAACCCCAATATACTACCTAAAAAATAATATGATGGATGTGGCATCACTGCTGTTAATACAGCATTCAACACTTCTATCCTTTTTACACTTGAATTCTGAGCAGATCATTGCTTCATATTACACGGTATGGTAGTTCTAATTCCCTCCTCAGCAGTGTTCACTTTTCTTTTAACACTTACATTGAATCCTATGAAGAAAGCTATCAAGAGTGTTAATTCAAATTGATTTTTAGATGTGTTAATACTATATGTGGCGACTATATTACGCTAAAATTAACTGTAATAATGATAAGTTAAACAGTGAAATGTTTCCATCAAAGGCTGTTGATCATTTTATTCATTTCTTGGATTTACTCAAGAAAACAATACATGATAATTTAGGTATCTTCTTCATTAGGTTGACATCTTTATTGCTTTGACTTGATTTAGTTACCCTCTTTTTTCACAATCTATCTTCACATTTTGGAAATTTTTCTATCTACTATCCAAAGCACCCTAGCTAAATTACTGAACAGTATCCAATTGACCAGATTACCTCTCTTTTCCACAGACTTTTTATACCACTTTAGCATGTTTTTGTTCATGTTCACCCCACCTCATTGAATTTGCTAACCTATCAGTGCTTATAGACCTCATGATTCTTTTTTAAGTTAATACAGTGCTGTATGCTCAATTATTTAACAGTAATAATAAATTGTATTAACTCTTATGTTCTGTGTCCTTCATCTGGTACTACTAAACTAAAGGGTACCCGAGGAATTTGTTGTGCAACTTAGTGTCAATGGTCTCAACTCCTTTTCAACTTAACTTACACTGACTCATCTATTATATACTGATTATGTAAACATTTTAGTGATTAATGCAGTACAAGGCTGCCAGATAGTCTTTACCATGTTAATGATTGGTGTTCTAGAAATCTGATCCCCTGACATATTGACAAAAATGTCTTGCGATTCGCATGACCAACTACTCCTGTACTTCTAAACCCAGACTAGCAACATAAAACATCCTTATCCCCTAACTAAACATTACTAAATGTGTTCTTTAGCTCTGAATATTAGCTACTTCCCTTTATTTCATTGAAAATACATATTCATTATTCCCTTTCCTTGAAAACCTCCCCTCTACTATCGTCTGAAGTGTCCCATTGTTTTTTATTTATTCTTAGTCTGAAAACAGCACTTTTTGGCCTTTACATCAGACTGTTAACAGTGACAAATGGAGAGGATTACAAACACCCAAGTCCAGGTGGAGAAAAACCCAGCATATCAGGTTGATGACAGTTATTATATTATAAATGAATATTTATGTACAACTCAAGTGTATATTAATTTCATGTCTTAACTGTATTTGTATTTCGTTTTAGGAATAATGTGATCTATATCCCATTGACATGTCCTATATACCTGTTTTGTATTCTCTGTACTTTACTGTACGCAGTGTCTGCTGGAAAAATAAATATATCATTAGTTTATACCCCTTCCTATGACAGACTCTTCCTATTTTAAGCCCCTAAACTGATGTATGCAAGCACACAATGAAATATGTGGTTGCATAGATTTTTCCAATTTTTCCCACTATTCTTTTAAAAACATTTGCTCACTAAGAACTGATTTGGCATGTTTATTTTTTTGTACTCTTCCTAATTCATTCTTATGTACAATACAATTATCTTTTTTGATTTTAAGTCTGTAAGTGTATGGAATGCAATTATTTTGCAATGACTCTCGCTTATTTCCTATTTTATTCAAATGGGAAACCTAAAAATAAATATATTATTCGTATCTATGTTAAAACATACATTTCCAAGGTTCAATTTTTTAATTAGAAATAAATTGGGTATTTCCCATGGGAATTTTTTTTTTCAAAGATTTATTTTCACACAAACAACCACATTACATTACAAAAAGCAAAATATAAACTGTTTTTACACCAATTAACAATAAAAAAACATCTAGAGGCATATGACCCTTGCGCAAGTCAGTAACCCAAAATTGAATGACTGAGTTCTGCAACCGGTGCTCCGTAATTTGAACAAATTGCAAATCATTTGGCCAGCACTTTAGTTGAAGTTCACTTTTTATTCAAAATTTAGTCGACCATCAATAACACACAGGATATTTCTGGTAAATAAACAACTTGCTTGTGATCCAGTCAAAATTTCTTTGTGATCCAGATATGATTTCTTTGCTTCCATTCATTCTGAAAAATTCAGAAAACTCATTCAAAAATATCAGTAATTTTCCACAGTTTTCAATACGTTTTAGTTCATTGAATGATGCACCTGTACTGTTACCTTCACCACCAACCTGTTTGCTCATTCTCTCACCCCAGTACCAGGCACCTGCATACTTTAACATCAACCTAAATCCAACCATCCAATTCACCAGATTTTAATCATTTATGCTTTGCTTTTCTTTGCTCCGAGACATTCACTAAAATCTATATTTGCCTATTTTAATATATTTGCAATAAATTTGCAGCTCTTTTGATGAATGTAGACTTAATGTGTACTGGCATATTAGCTATCACTATTATTCACATTCTTACTTCCCATTAGTTTTCTATGGGAGCCCTTTTAATACTACCTTAAATTATAGCATCCAATCCACCAGATTTTAATCTCAAAACTCATACACAAATTAGTTCTAAAAAATAATAAAAAGAGATAGAACACATCAACTAATTGAAACAAATATGTAAATAATAATCATTGCTTTCCAGGCTTATTGTAACAACACAAAAAATCACGAGATATTTCAAAACATATAACAATTTCAACTTTTGAGTGATCAACATTAAACGTTCATACCTTAGTTAAAGCAATTGTTATCCCCATAATAATTGAAATCACATAATCAACAACAAACATCCTGAATGCATAACACTGTGACTTCAAATAACAACCAAGAAGTTTTAACAATATAAGATTAAACAGACCCTTGATAAAAGTGGAATAAAAAACATTCCTTCACACAAGGGTTGAAAACCATTTAGTATACTGTAGGCGTCGTACTAATATGATACCAATTTATCACCCCATAATTGCTTATCCTGTTAGAATATTTCCTCCTAAAGTATATTTAGATTAGTAATTAATACTTAAATGATGATACATTATTAGCCACTATTTGTTAGGAAAGCCGCCAAAATAATGGCTGCTTTCCAAAATAGTATAATATGAAACCAATTAAATACCTCATGATTGCTTATTCTGTTAGACTATTCCCTCTTAAAGAATATTTATATTATTAATTTATAATTAAACAATTCATTATCACACATTATTTGTTAAAAAAAGCTGCCAAAATAATGGCTGCTTTCTAAAATAGTATAATATTAGGTGGGGGAAAAGAAACCCATTATTTTCTCAGTAGATGGCTGGATTGATCGATATCTCATAAAGTATCGATCAAACAATTTCAAGTTTATGCTCATTGTCAAGGTGATATTTGACACCAAAAAAATTCTTTTGCTGTTTTTTGTTTGCTTCATTCAGTTGCGAGTAACAGGGTATTTACAATGGAAGTCAACAAAGAGAAAATTCCCTACATTTTAGTTTTTCTTTGATAAAGGCGAAAATGCAAGCCAAGCCACTGAAATTTTGAATGGTGTTCATGGTGCCGATACTATAACAGCTAATGACGTGCAATTTCAGTTTCATTGATTCCGTTCTGGCATTTTTTATGCTAAAGATGCACCTGGCACAGGCCAGGCTGGCACAGGCACAGCCCATCATTGAAAATGTTGATAAAATCACAGAAATAATCGAAGTTGACCGGCATGTTAGTAGTTGTAGCATCACCCAGGAGCTTAAGATGGACCATAAAAAATTTTAAACCATCTGCGCACAGCTGGATTCATGAAGAACCTCAATGTTTGGGTGCCACACCAATTAAAACCAAGAAAAATGATGAATCGAATTTCCATCTGCAAAGCCTTGGCCAAATGGAATGAACTCAACCCATTTCTTAAACAGATGGTGACAGGGGATAAGAAATAGGTCACATACGACAATATTGTGCAAAATGATCATGGTCAAAGCATGGTGAAGCAGCTCAAATGTTGGCCAAACCAGGACTAATGGCCAGGAAGGTTCTACTGTGTATTTGGTGGGACTTCAAAGGAATCATTTATTATGAGTTGCTTCCGTGTGGCCAAACACTAAATTCAGATCTCTACTGTCAAAAACTGGCCAGTTTAAAGCTAGCAATTGACCAGAAACGACCAGCATTGGCTAACAGAAGAATTGTTGTGTTTCATCAGTACAACACAAGGCCACACACATCTGTAGTGACTCGCAAGAAACTCCAGGAGCTTGGTTGGGAGGTTATAATGCATCCACCATATAGTCCATACCTGGCACCTAGCGATTACCACCTTTTTCTTGCATTGCAAAACTTCCTGAGTGATACGAAATTGCAATCAAGAGAAGATTGCGAAAATAGATTACTAGAGTTTTTTGCCAATAAGGACCAAGACTTCTATGAGAGAGGCATTATAGAGCTACCTTTAAAATGGCAACAAATTATGCAACAAAACATGCATATTTGACCCAAATCGGACAACCCGAAACATCTTAAATAAAGTTTTGAATTTCACGTTAAAATAATATCCCCTACCTAATATGAAACCAATCTAACAACATTTGATTGCTTATTCTTCTCAAAATGTATTAATCTGTCACAGGATGCTGCCTGCAATATCTGAGTACTTGCACATGTAATGATTATGGGCAGGCTAAAATGTGAGTTAATAAAAATCTCCAAATGACAGTTATGAGTCCACAAAACGAAAGGTATGTAACTAAAAAGCTACAGCATTACCACAATCAAAATTGGACCAGTAATGTTAAAACCATATGAGGTAGACTAGAGCTGAAAATTTAGGCATGAAAAGTAGTCACTCATTTCTACCATTAGCGCATCTTAAATAAATATGAGAAATACATATTAATTCACTGAAACTACTAACAATTGGTAAAAGCGTTATCTACTGGAAATATTTCATTTTGTACTCTTGCAATCGAACACTTAATTTTAGCAATGAAGTCTAATTAAGAACATTCCTACCAACCATAAATTTGAATTTTACAAAGTGTTATCAGAATTAGATTAAGCTAAGGAAATATGCAAGAATAATGGTGACTCAAATCTTTGTCATTCATAGATATTGTAAGCAATAGCTAGATCAGCAAAAAATCTCTGATTGAAGGGCATTCCTATTCATCCATTTCATTATAATCTTTCCTCCAGTTGGAATTAAATATGCACCTTCACAAAAAGTAACACAAATGAAAATCAAAAATGCATCATTTAGGTTTCAAAGGCACTAAAGCAGTAAAAGTGAACCATTCATACTGAGTATAATGTTTTCTTATCAAGCATGGCATGCCAAGATATTTACCCCCTTTTACAAACTACTGCATAATTATGCCTCATCAGGATATTTCACAGCAAAATCATTTCCATGCCTGTTTTAATGCTTTTCTTGCTGACAGTTTTCTAGTCAAATAAGATGCTACTGTTAACCCTAATAAGACAGCTGAGATAAGGAAATGGTCAAAGTCTTCTTTCAGGAGATCAAACGTTTTTGATGGAGCCACTCTTGTGTAAAAGAGATCTGCAATAAAAAGAAATGGCATGGAATCATTGAGAGTAACCTGGAACCATCATAGAACCCCAACAACATTACAAAGAAAATACCTTTCCTTACTATAACAATGTACATAATATCCATCACAGAAGATAACCAAAATCTATCATTAATCTACCTATCATTGCCAAAATTTACATCAAAATAAGACACTCATGAGATGAAACACTTAGTTTTTCCACATATAATTGCTAAATATGGCCTATACTATAACCTAGGCTATTTACAAAGTCAGTCACCCGACTTTGAATCTTGTCAATTGCTTCTACAGAACCCCCCAGTTTATGAAGATACGATTTCAATAAATATGTTCAAGATATTAGGTGATATACGTGTAATGTCCTAGGTTTCTTCTGTGATAAATTAAAAAGAGAAAAATCTGATAAAAAATAAAGAGCAATTTCTTCTGAAGTATGGTTTTGTGTATGTCCATGTACCTGCACAATATTCATCACAGAAGGAATATAACTAGGCATAATTTGTAATTAATAGCTATTTGATGAAACCTGGCCATATGCTGATATCTGGTTATTGAGTCTAAATGATTAAAACTGTATTAGATATGGCCAACACCTTTGAAACGTGGTGCTGGAGGAGACTGCTAAGGATTAAATGGACAGTCAAAGTTTGGAACGAGGAAGTATATAGAAGAGCAGAAGAGGATAGGGCTATATGGAGAGTTTTACAGCACATAAGGAATAGATGGATTGGACACACCCTGAGGCAAAATGGATTGATCAGGAATATAATAGAAGGAAAAATAGAAGGGAAGATTCCACAAGGAAGACCAAGAGACATTTAGAAGATGTTAAAAATTAAAAAGGATATAAAACAGAGAAGGTATTAAGGATTGAGGGAATTGATATTAAAATAGAGTAGATTGGAGGGCTGCAGTACACCAATCCTAGGATTGAAACACTGATGATGATGATGGCCACAATGCATCCTCAAGCAGCTCTGCTCATGGTGATGCATTAATTACTATTGGGAAATTCTTCTCCTCTGTTAAGATTGTTTTCCCTAATTTTGATCCTGGGTATGTTTTTCTTTGTATTCATGGACTCTCCACCCCTCTTCACACCCATTTGGACTCAAACTTGACATGGGAGACCCATATGAACTGCCTTTCAGGAAAATTAAGTTTGGCTTGTTTCCTCCTAAGAACTTAGAAGAAAACAATGAGTAAAAACGTGTTACTAATGCTTTACTATGACCTTACCAACTCCTCACAAGTTATCGTTCTTTGGAGCTCTTACACTCTCTCCTGAGTCGGGTTTAAACTTCAAAAGAAAGCTATTTGCATCCCGCACCTAAGACTAAAATTTCATCTTACTATCCAATCTTTCAAGATCTTGGGCTCCTACCACTTCCATTCACATTCTCTTCATAGTAACATATTAAACAAAGTTTGTCAGATTTCTACACAAATTCTCACCATCACAGTTGCTGTTTCAGAACCCAGTCAAACTTGCACATCATATAAAATATTATTAAGGTGATATAATCCCCTTGTGTGTTCTTGGGGTAAAGAATTTAATATTTATAGAGAAATGGAATGCAGTGGTAGGTTATGAGAGATATGAGAGTACAGTTCGGCGCCATGGTTTCGGAACAAGGCAGGAAAGCAAGGGATAAATCAATATTCTATAGGAAAAAAGACTTCATCATTAAGAAGATTTGATTTGAACATCACGATAAATGCTCAGGGATTAAAAGAAATATGAATTAGCCCATTAAGCACGGATTTCAGAAAAAACATGATCAATTAGTTAGCAGATTTATATCATGATTCAGTACTAATGAAGTAAGTGAGATTCAAGAGGATAAAACAGGAAAGACAGGGGAGGAAATGAACTGTAGAGCATTCACCAGGACCAAAAGAAAGGAGTACCATGAGGCAGTAGAAAAAATTATGACTGAAGACAGGGAGATAGGAACATATCAGGAATGGGATAATGAAAGCCACAGACAAAACTATAGGAATAGAACAAGGAAATCATAGATTACTAACAAGATGATTAAGAAGATAGATGAGAGAAGGAAATGAAAGAATGTAAACACAGAATAGGTAGAAGGAAGTACAATGTTAGGCAAGAAGAAAAATATAAATAATAAACTGTGGTGGAAAAGTAATGGGGTGGAAGAAGCATGGTAGTGTATGCATGGGGATGACATGGAGAGTTTACAATCGCATAATGAAACAGGTGTGCTGCACAGCCAAGCACACTTTTAAGGATATGGCATGAAATTTAGTAACTGAACGAGGGAATATTTGAGAGAAATGGAAAGAATACATACAAGAGAGGATCTCTAAGGCAAAGATATCAGGCCAGCAAGTTCAGACATCAGAAAATATTATGTAGAAGGGGAGTGTAGAACCAGGCACAGATGTGAGATAGAAAGGGCACTAAGGGAATTGAACGTAAGTAAGACTGTGATGAAAGATAAAATTCCCCAGGGACTAATTAAAGAATTAGGAAAATGCAGAAGGAACATTATGGGCTAATTTGCAGCATTTATGAGGGAAGAATTAAGCCAGAAGATTATATCAGATCAGTGTTAGCTCCTATCTCAATTGAGAGAAAGGCAGCCAGCCCTAAGTATGGACCACAGAAAAAAGTTTGATTTCACATGCAACAAAAGTGGAGAGTCGATAAAAGGACAGAGAGGTGGGCTATAAATCATTTTGGGGATGATAATTTTAGGTCTGGAAGAGGGAGATGTATATGAGTGATACCAGAGCAGTAAGGATATCATTAATAGGAGGATACAGTAAAATTAGGATGTACTTGTTTGTTCCATAGATTTTGAGAGGAGTGTCAGGTTTTGTCTAGTTAACGAGGAGATATTTTGTCTAGTTAAGAGGCTAAGGAATGTTGGAATGTAGAGTCAATGTTTATCCTAAACCTACCTTAAATGGTAGACTACCAAAAATAATGCATCATGGAGAAATTATGGCTCTTATTAAACAATTTTTTTTATTCTCTTGACTAATTATGCCCAAAGCTGCTTTTTGCCTTATTATTTGACAATAAAAACTTTCAATTGTACATACATTAAACCCATAATTGGGTACCAAATCTGATTTACTTCAAACCAATGTTTTGCTTAATTCTCTTATTACCAAAATTATACACATATTTATACAAAAAATACATATAAATTTGCAAGTTCTTCTTTATGTTTTCCCTTTCATTTTTGCTGATTTTGTCTATGTCTACATTGGCTATTTTTCTTAGGTTTACACTTTTACCTTTGATCATGAGTATTTACTGTTTCTTTATCTACCAATCAAAATCTTACATTTTCTGTTTTCACATTGTGATGCATGCAGTCTCTTATGCCATTGCTGAACTTGATAAAATGATCGCAATACTTGTTAATAAATTATAATTATTATTTTACAGCAGACCAGAATGGATATTTACCTAAGCCATAGACGAACACCAAACAAGTAGATTCCAAGCCACTTGGAGCAGTATGAATTCCACTAACTTGCATCACAGTTTTGTTGTAATTAATTATTGCATCCATAGGTATTGGAAGTTCTGGAATGTAAGGTATGACACCTTCATCCCTCATTTCTGACATTGCCATTATTGGACGACGTGGATCCACAAACATCCAAGGTAGTTCCAAAATGCCCCCGGTTGATAATGCCACTGGTAAAGATAATATTTTAAATTAGCATTTAACTATGCCACACCTCTGCATTACTGGCAGTTAAGTTACTATGTACATGCCAAGAGAAACTTGAACCAGCATGACTGCTATCAAACCTTCAAGAAATTCCGCCATATATCCATGGTCTTTCACATCCATAAATATCTTTATTTTAGGGAAAATATTAAGTAACAATGATCATTGAATGCAGGTGTCAAAAATGACAAGGAAAAGTTGGTAGTCACATTGTGACAATGGACATCAGCCTTGTTGTGTACAGTAAGCATATGTGAATGCATGAAGAATATCAAGCAAGCACACCATAATACAAAGATATTCTTTTGTAATCACAAGTTGGCCTTCCCTGAGAGGAGCATGTATTCCCTGGAAAATGAAACCAATATTCCAAAAAACTGTTAAAGCTTCATTAAAATGAAGAATGACATTAATAATGCCCCATGAAGAATGTCAATGGAGGCAAGATCATTATCTTTCCAGTAGTATTAAAAATATATTTACAAGTAATCAACTGGAGTCCTCAAAATCATTTAAAAGAACATGAAAATCTCTTATTGACACCTGGTTGCCTGAGGAAGAAAATAAAAAATTAAACTCCAAAGTAACAAAAATCTGCAATATGTAGGTACCACGGCACAAATTAACATAAAGAAAAACTGTTAGATCATGCAAGAAAAATATTCATAAAAAACTAATGGGCTTATTTTCATTAAAAGCAGGAATCCCTTTTGTGCAATCTATGTGGGTCATTCAATACTCATTTCATGCACCTCTTTAGACTACACAAATGAGAAGTAAGAATCCAATGAAAAGTTCCTAGGACAAGCAGTTTTAGACCTTACTTTAAGATATGCAACATTTTAACTCTTCCCTTTTAGTATATATTCCAAATTAAATCTTTGTGCAGCAAAACTAAGCCATTTTCACTCTGAAAATAAATGCAGATGCACATAGGTATAGCACAAGAGGTTGTAACGACTTTAGAATTACTGCCCACAACTCATCCATGTTTGCTAAGATCCCAGGATATGCTGATGCGAAATGTGAGAAATGCTGGGAAAAGTGTGTCCCACTAAAAGGGGACTGCATTGAAAAACAATTTAAAAATCTACTCAAAATAATGCTGTTCTTCCCTAAGGATTTATTGAATGACCCAAGTAATTACAGTTACTCCCAATTAAGAATCAAGTAGGGCAAGGAAGATAAAGAAAAGATATAGCGGCATAAATAAATAAATCTCTTTGAAATGTAAAATAAAAAAATAAAAAGTAAAATGGGTCTCAAAATAAGAAGCAGGGAATTTTCCTACATAAAATGTAGGGACATGCAAAGTTTGGACATTTGATTTCATCAGCCAATCAGGATAAATAATTTGACCCGAAGTTCAAAAATTCTATTAGTTGAATTTGAATATTACCCATGTCCATTAGAATTTATTTTCTATTTCCAGTGAGGTCAGATTAGGATTTTGATAATTGTCTTTATTTCACACATGCCATCGAAGCTCTTGATGCAAACCCTGTACATCAAATAAAATAATTATTAATTAAAAAAATAATATCTCAATAGAAATCTTACATTTTAGTCACTGAATACCAGGGTAGAAACAAAAATAAAAAGAATTCACTGAGGATAAAAAATATTTAAATCCTCGAGAAATATTTGAGATTTTATGAATTCTTCTCTACTTTCATCAGTTAATAACAATTATTCATCAATATTTTGAATTCCATAGGCCAAATTGAAGAGTGGACCACGGAAGAGATTCATTCATATCTATTTACTCTTCGCAAGTTTTCATAAAGATAGCAAGGACTAGCAATGCTAACAAAAACAGAAAAATGATTATTGATTTGAATTCTATGGAATCATATAGGGTCAATGAAGCTTCTAGATTCAATCTGCTAATCAGTTGAATGATTTCATTTGAAGTTCACAAATTTGATTCAATGTATTAGAATATCACCCATGGCCACTAGCATATTGTATACAGAGGAACCTCGCCTAAAAAGCATCTCACAAAGTGAGTAATTTACAAAATAAGGAAAAATATTTTGCCCGAAAACGACTCCCTTAAGGAGCGATTTTAACGATTGACATTGTTAGGAAGAGGGATACGACAGGACTGTCCATCATCACACCCCTGCTTTTCAATATACATGAGGAGGGCACTGTAAGGGAGGCATGGGAAGAATTGAAGATAAAAGTTGTTTAAGTTTGGTTGACAGATGAACGATCTTTATTTTGCCAGTTAGCCAAGGGGTTAAAATTATTACTGAGTAATTTGGAATAACAATGCGATCTACACCTAAGGGAAGAGAATCAATGTAAACAAAACAAGTTTATGAGGTTTTTGAGAAAAGGGAAATCCAAGTTAAACATTAAAATAGAAGGGCAAAAACTTGAACAGGTGGAACAGTTTACCTATCACGGAAGTGTTTTGGGCTAATATGGTCATTGTAGCGGAGACATAAGGCGAAGAATCGCAGAAGCCAAATAACCTTTCACAAGGAGTAGAAATTTGTAGACAGGGACATTGAAGGAGGACATTAAGGAAAGACAAATGAAAACTTTGGGTGGCCAGCAATTGGATGGTATTTGATTACAGGTTTTCAAAGATAAATATTCATTTTTCCAGATTTCATGCTGCCATTTTTATTATTTTTTCTCCCTGATGTAATCCAATCTGTTGATCTGCACCTTTAATATAACAACACCATTTAATCTGTTACTTAATTGATGCAATATATTCATCATTTTTGTAACATAGGTTTTTATCACATAAAAAGCATTTTTTATAATATTATTCATTAGCAGTAACATTTCTTTATGTGATCTGTAATTTACAGTACTGATAGGAATCCTTTTAAAACAAGTATTATTCTTCTGCTGTTAAAAGACACCATTGTGGAATTTGAGTTTATATAAAAATAACACATTCACAAAATTTTTTCAAGAAATGCAAGTAGTTTTTTTATCTTTCAAACAAGTAATATTAAGGAAACAAAAACAAAAAAGAAATGCTCCAACTATCAGCTTAGTTTTAGCAAATAAGTTATTAAAAATCACATTATGAAATATGATAAGAAAAGGAAATATGTGTTCCTCACATAGTATATGTTTGCTAGTGATTCCCTTCTCTGTTATGGTTTCCTTCATTGCATCAACAACGGCTGGCAAAATAAATGCTTGCCTTTCTACAATGGGCTGCAATGGTGTAGTCACAGAAGAGAATGCTAAAAATAAAAATATTGTTTGATAAGGAAATAACAATACATTAATAAACTTTCACTTTTGCTTTTAAGCATAATAAATATGCATAAGCACATTCTAGAAATATTCTAATTGCTTACCTGTTGAATTGCTTTGGACTTTTCCTTCATAAAGTTCTAAGCTGGCTACTTCAGTGCGGCGTGATTTGTCATTATAATAACTATATACAACCCAATTTTCAGAATGAAGAATATGTACTGGTCCCTTTGCTCTTTTGTGAGTGAGTGAAAAGACAATTGCTCCAGAAACAACATCAACCAGGTATACATTTAAGAAATCTGAAATGGAAAGAGAGCTACTACAATACATAACATTCATCAACTGATGCCAGAAACACGTAAAGTAATTAATGCTATAAAAATCATATTGGCATTAATTAAATATGAATGGAGTATACTATATTAACACCATACATGGTGGGAATAATAGACGGAGATGAGGATATTTCCAAATTATAGTGCAACACACTATTATTTCCACACTTCTTAAACTTTTTATTAAACACCCTTTATCTTTTGGATAAGAGAAAAATAAGTGTAGAGAAACTACATCAGTGCGCAATTGGACAATGAAGATGGAAGAAATTAATTTTTATGTAACTTTATTTTGGTCAAAATGTTGATCTTACACAGTTATATCCTCAGGGTTATTAACATGATTAATGAATTAAGGTAGCTTTAATACACTGTAAATGATTTGATAATTTGACTTAATTATTATTATTTTTTTTTAGGTAATCTACCGGTTAAGGTAGGTTTTTGGATGGACCCAACTATCAAACAAACATTTTGTGACTCCCCACCTAGCAAACTAATCTATATCAGGTTCCTCTTCATCTCGGTGTACTTCTTTCCTCCCTTCATCTCGTCCAACATCCCTATCCTGTTCCTACCCTTACCTCGCTTGCCCAACATTCTTCCCTCTATTACCCTCTTCAACATTCCACTACCGCTCAATACGCCCTTCATCCATTTTTCCTGCCTCCATAGGATTTCTCTCAACAAACCCCTCTCCTCCCCCACCATTTCTAGTACTTCCTCATTTGTTTTCCTTTCGGTCCATTTCACCTTTTCCATTCTTCTCCACACCCACATTTCAAAAGCCTCCAATCTACGTCTATCCTCCTGCTTCAGCGACCACGTTTCCGCGCCGTACATAGCTACGCTCCATATCAGAGTTTTTACGAGTCTTGTCTTAACATCCCTACTCAACGTCCCCGTCATCAACTCCCTCCTCCTTGAGAAAGCCTCCTTGCCTAGCGCAATTCTTCTCCTTACGTCCCTACCACTTTGACCGTGTTGGTCCAAAACACTTCCAAGATATGTAAACTGTTCTACCTGCTCTATTCCCGTTAACGGTTCCTATAGTGTCTTTAGCGGCTTCCAATATCCCTTTCTTGATACATTCCCATTTTTCTTCGATAGTACTCAGTTCTTTACCGTCATCCATCATTTTCTCTACAGCCTCCTGATACTCCTTCCTCGTTAATTCATTTACTGCTTCTAAATTCCATTTTTTAGCCCGCCGCCCTTGCCTTATCTTCTTGAAACGAACATTACATTTCATAACAACTAAATTGTGGTCAGAGTCCGCATCCGCTCCTGGGAAACTGTGCGAATTTATCACACTGTTCCTAAACCTGTGCCTAACCATAATATAATCTAACTGATACCTTTCTGAGTCACCTGGCATTTTCCATGTATACCTACGCCTTTTGTGGTGTCTAAACCATGTGTTAGTGATGACTAACCCCTGTCTCCTGCAGAATTCAATTGCTTTCTCCCCGCGTTCATTCCTCGTGCCTAACCCATAGTCCCCCACCTCACCACCATCTCTTCCTTCGCCTACCGTCGCATTCCAATCCCCCATCACTATCAAATGTTTCCCTGCAGGAACACTCGCGATGATATCCTCTAACTCATCATACATCCTATCGACTTCTTCCTCCTTGTGGTTGCTCGGTGGCATGTATACCTGAATAATGACCAAGTTCGTCGGCTCTGCTTTAATCTCTACGAGTAAAATTCTATCTGTCGCTTGCTCTATGTTGACTACGCTTCTTCCTACCCCTTTATTTAAAATTACGGCAACCCCTCGTTGGCTCTCGTCCCCGCCGCTGTATATTACTCTATAATTGTCACTCCAGTAATCCCCGCTATCCTTCCATCTCACCTCGCAGAGGCCTAAAACATCAATGTTACCTCTTTCCATCTCTCGCTTAATATTTTCTAATTTGCCTCTCCTCAACATTGTCCTGACGTTCCAGGTTCCTATTCTAACTACTTTCGTCTTCTTCTGCATCTTCTGTCCTGCTGCTGTTATTTCTCCCCCGCAAGGATTTCGTGGGATGACGACCGCGGAAGCCTTGCCTCCCCCGCTGCCGGGTTATTATTATTATTAAACAAAAAATTGGTTGCCACATTTGAAGGCACATAAGAACCACTTTTTTTCCAAGAATAAAGTTAAAAAAATTACCCATGTCATGCAAGTGAAGGATCAAACACCATAGGTTCAATTTCATTACTGAATGTTATTTATACCCCAGATGGTCAATACTGCCTATTTTGACTCCATTATATTTTGATTATTTTTGCTCTTTGCTTTTGTGCCGACTGTTCTGATATAGCACCTTATACCTTGTATGTAAAATATCTCTATGCGTGATTGGATTCTTGCCAAGAAGACACTTAAAAATAATAATAATAATTTTGTTCACTTTTAAAAAAAGAGAACAATTACATGAGTAATTATAATCTTTCAATCTAAGGAATATCTTTTGCACAGTTTTTACAAAATGGAAGTGTAAAAGTATTAGCATCAAATTATATAAGGTAAATTAATCTCAAGTTTTCCAAATTCCGATATGCTGTCATGAAGAGCATTTCAACTTGCAAAAGAGACTATGTGAATATCAGTTTCCAGTTGCCAATCTCATCCATATGGCATATAAGTGGTAAAATATTGAAATATTTTAAGAATGCTCACGCTTATGGATAGGGTCAAATCCTTGTGCAAGAAATGCCACCAAGTTGGGATTGATGTATTTGTAGAGGACACTTCGGTCAGCCAAAACCCTTCCTTGCGAATTCACTCTTTCCAGTGGATTTTTGCTTGCCACAGCTGTAATACGTTGAGTTCCAGGAGGAAGAACATTATCCCAAACATGTTTCACAGACACTTCCTAAGATGAAAAAATGATACCAATGAATAAACAATGATGATAAAATTTAATGGCTAAGGAATTATTTCATTTTGCACAGAAGATACATACACTATTATTACTACATGTAATTATAAAATTTTCAAGGTGACATTATTTTTGTTAACTGCTCTTCTCCTCCTTGCAACAGCAGTAAAGCAGGTCAGCATGAAAGGAGTAAATCCAGCACTTTCTCCAACTTAACGTCCGAGCCAAATACAAATGTACAAATATCATGCATTGAGTAAAGATAATTCATGAATTGATCTGAGAAAGAAAAAAGTTCCACTTCCTCTGCATTCTCATTATTATTGACTGTTCTGGTAAGGAAGCTACACTTTCAATTCTTGAGAAATACGTGCAGCCAACTATTTCCTCCTTCCCAGTGGTTTCCCATAAAGGATTGCCAAAAAAAGTATTTCTATGGCCTTTTGCAACTTCAGTGACTTGACTTCCAAGTCAACCCTGAATCTTATTGCCTAATCAAGCCCGAAGCAGTTGACAGTAAGAGAGAAGAGAAAGTGCGTAGTAAAAAGAGGAAACATATACCCCTAGTCTGAAAGTGATAAACTACACAAAGCACAATAAAGGTACAATATTCCATATCCATTAACACTGCAGTTGCATTTTGGTGATTAAATGGTGCATTGTGATTTTAAGTGGTAGCAGGTGACTGGGATATCAGAGGTCCTGTAGATTTTAGTATTATTGCTATTTTGTGAATGTTTTCTGTCCACCCCACATTCATTGTTTTTCCATCTGGTTCTCAAGCAATAGACCTGCATTCCAGGGTACAAGATAGCTTAGTATACTTGATGATAAATCGGTGAGCTGATATATTAGAGCTTACTATTTGGCTGAGATGTGCGATATCTTTAACTCTCCAAAATGAATAGATGAGTACAAATCTGGACCTTCATTTGAAAATACATATGTCTAAATTTTAAAATTTTGGTTTCAATTTTTATTTCTGGAATACTAACCAAGTAATCAAACATTTGACCCTTACTGCCAGAACAGAAAAAACTGCGTGAATGTGTGTAGTCCATACACTGTTTATTGATTGTTTATTGATTGAAGTACAATATTCCCATTCACCTGCCATTGTGCAATTGATCACCTGTTTTCAAAAATGTTCTGATCTCACAATTAAAAAGTTTTTCCCCCAAAGAATACCTATTTGATTAACAAATCATATTCCTGATATATTTACCAAAATTCCTAACTTTAAAAAAAATCAACTTTTTAAAAGATTCAACTCTTTTCACCATATTCTCCTAAACTTTTGAAGAAATTCAGAGATTCCTGAATTTTTCTAAATTTTCCCAAAGGAGTGGCCACCTCCTCAAACGTTATCATTGAACAATATAACTTTGGGCAAAATTCGATAATGTTAAAGAAACAATGAATATAATACAGCTTTAGATTACTATACAATATATTGTGAAAAATTAAACTTTGTGAGTTCCACTGACTTTTATGTAAATTATAGTTATAAATAAAATAATTACTGGGACTTTATATTCCAAAAATTCCATAAAGTTCAGCCAAATACCATTGAATTTCATATACATTGTTATGATCTCTATTTTAATTTTAGTGTTCCATAATTATAGCTGTTCTAACCCATAGCTGTTTTAAACTTAAAGGTTTTCTAACTCATAGGAGCTCTGTCCAACAGAATTCATTCCTTTTTTATTTCTCTTTGCTAAGGTACCTAAAGCAAGAGAAGGTCAGTAGCTGTGGTATCCCACTACTCAACATACTTTTACTGGCCTTCTGTTTGGGTCATACTTTCTGCACCTTCTGTGAAGAGGGGATATGAGGACAGATGGGGAACAAGTGGGATAGAGAAAAAAGAAGATGACCCTCTGCAATTCACCTCATTGAATTCAAAATTAAAGAACATCAGAATCCCGAGTTAAAAATGAGTTGACAGCAAATTGTTTTTGGCAATTACTAAATTTTTCAACCTTTGCTTCAAATCATTTACTTCATTACCTCATGCCAACCATAGAAATAGAATGCCTTACCTGATCACTGCTTTTGGCAAATGAGAAACCAGAAAGGACACCAGTAGAGGGATCAGCAACATAGAGGAAAGTATTATGTGCATGCTCCATTAGAGTACTTGATATCCATTTGGGATACAGGTGAGCTGAACCTTTGGAGTCTAATATCAGAAGTCCCTTGAGGAAGACTGTTTCTTCAGAGGCTTGGTAATGTAGCATTGAGCACTGGGTTACATTGTATCCCAATGGGTAATATCCTGTACTAGTTACTTCATCAAACCCATATTCAGACATATGCTGGCCGCTCATGGGGTTGAAAATGTACAGCACACCCTCACCAGTGTCCTATGGGAATAAATTATTAATATGAATAGTTACACATGAGTAATTTTATTCTAAAATGAATTTTAATATTGAACACCAATACTTGAAACTAAGAAAGCACAATCATAGATATCAAACAAAAATTAAACCAAGGGCTGTCTACTTATTCCATCTCCTGAACTATCTCAGAGAGAAACCACTTCACAGGCAAAAAAAGCAATGAATTCAAAGTAGTAGTGGTACTTTACAAGTTTTGCTGCCACCGCACCTACCATCAATGAAAATAATGTTTAGTTTCCCATTCACCCTTTCAGGGACTACATTTGAATTCCATAGAATTGACCAGAAATTTGAGGATCTAAATCTCACCACATTCATCTATAGCAATGAACATTAGCCTGCATTTAGTTCAACAGATAACTGAATATTCACAGTTCAGTATTGATACTTAAGAGCACGAGAATAAGCCAATATTTTACAGTAAATCATAATCCACTTTCCCTTTAGCCATGGTTCAACCATTTTAAACTCAGCAGGAGCTGAATTGTACTCAAGATGATCATAGAAATTAACCACAACATTATCTTACTTTCCTAGGTTCACCCAAAAAACTCTCTTGCTTTTCAAACAACCATAAAACGCTTGCGAATTCCACCGTTTTTAGCAGGTTAACTTTGTGTTACAAGTGATAATAGCAAAAATAGGGTTTCACTCATATGATGCACATATGATCACAAGTTTATAGATATTCATTTAATAGAGTTGCCTGACAATGACATGGTTCCCTTGAAGTGAAGGTCAGTTTGATAGGTGAGGTTAGAACTCACCTAGTACTAAGCTCATTGGCATGTGAAATTCATACCCCAGAGCAGGGGGCCCAGTTCCTTTTCCTATAATCTTCATTTATCCACTCTTTAAATGATGGCATAAATAATACTAAAATAAATTTAGTATTTATATGAAGATAAAATATACAAAGAATTTCGACAAGAGTGCTACTTTATTATTATTATCTATGTTTGTAGATTTCTTCCTCCAAGTCTCTGACAAACAGATTTCACTGCCGCAAAAATGGCTGGAGACTCGAGAGAGGATCTTGTGCCATGGTAACCACATCTGCTCCCAGCAACAAGTGGTTTCCACTCTATTGGGTCATGTATCTGGACCAGATAAAGGCACTCCAGTAGAATGACCTTCATACCCACAAAAGTCCATTTACCTTCACCCCGCAATCTGGGGTGAATTTACGGCTTGTTACAGCAAGATGCTCATCATCCCTCAGTGACCACCAAGGAGCACTATTAGCTTGACCAAGGAGCCTAAGTACATCTACCTCAGTTCACACAGCAAACTTACATATATTCGAGAAATGCAATATCTCCGCGGACATAGGGGGGAACTGGTGTTACGTTGATGCCATTTTGTGTTCAAGATAAAAATTTAAAACAGACAGAACTGTATTGTGCTGGTGGTCATAAGCTGACCTTGTATAGTGGCTACTGCTGGACTGGAGATGACCTGAAGTATTAGGTTGGCTTCTGCCCATGCTGTCCTTAATGTTTGCCATGCCTGCCCTGAAAATGAGCCAATGGTATGCAAGCATATTTGCGACATCAGCCTGGTCTGTGGCAACAAAACCCTTGGACATGGACTTCAGACCTGTTGAACACATGCACGATTATCCACTCCTTCAAAACTTCATAATTGTCTGGACCTTGATGGAAACACCCATGAATGAGCTCACTGCTTGCTTCTTGAGCAGTCTTCTGCTCAGAAACCTTTATTTTGAGCTTCAGAGCATTATCCATCAGTACAGCATTTAAGTGTTCCATATGTTTCTATAGGGAGTGAATTCCTAGCCAACTCGGAAATTGTTCACTATCCCCTTTGCTGCCTGGATAAAAAATATCCCTGTGCCTGTAATCTTGTGGTCTTTCAAAAGGCAATAAAAGGGGGTCTGTGCTGTGAAACTCTCTGCATTCTATACCCACAACTACCCTGTTGCAGAAACACTCCAAATTCACCAAACCACTACCACCTAGATTTCGTGGGAAGCATACAAAGTCTGTCTTAAAAATAGTATGGCTTATTTTTTCCCAGAGAGACGGATGGACAGGCATCAGTCTCCTCTGACAGGTTCAAGAGAGGGGAGTCTCAGGAAAGGCTGGAAGCTGATGACAGTTGGCTCCCAGCCTTTGGGTAGTGCAGATTGTTCGTTTATGAAACCTGTATAATGTGACCTTGTTACGCTTCTTCATTAAGCAGGTATTGGAACAGCGCTACGCCATCAAATTTTGCAAGATATTGGGCAAAACTGGGAAAGAGACTCATAGCATGCTCAAGGCAGCTTATGCTGATAACGCCATGGGTAGGTCAGTTGTTTTTGAGTGGTACTAGTTGTTTCAGGAGGGTAGAGATTGAAGATGCTGAACATTAAGGATGCCCTTTGGCCTCAAAAAGTGACAAAAATCTTGTAAAAGTGAAGGTTTTGTTGGACAGGGATTGCAGATTAAGTGTTCGCATGGTTTTTGATGAACTTGGCATCCCTAAAAGTGATGTGCAATGACTTGTGACTGAAAACATGGGCATGAGAAAGGTGTATGTGAAGATGCTGCCAGGAGTGCTCTCGGACAAACAAAAGGAAATTCACATGTAGATCTGCCAAGAGCTTTTCGACTATGTGAGTGAGGATTCAAAGTTTTTAGACAATGCCCCACCAGACTTCTTTCTCTTCCCCCACCTCAAATCCATACTGAAAGGGTCCATCTTATGACCAAGTCGGAACAATTACACAATCCGAATGAAAGAATGATGCAGACAGGACTTGATGATCAACTACAGCATATTCCTATTGCAACTTACTTGAATATGAACCATGATTATCAAAGGATATTGGCATTATAAAAAGTTTTGTAAGCTCAAACTTCATGTTCATGAACAGTCAACCATTGAGGTAAAAAGTAGAACCTTGAATTGCTACTGCAAGAATTTCATTGTGATATGGTTGGCCATGACAGAACATTGGCTATCCAATGATGAAATGTAACGTCAAAGGACTCAGCCTAATATCTTCTTTTAGTTGATAAAGTGCAAAATGTGACATTAAAACAAACACACACTGGTACTAATATGAACGTTGCCACCCTTAAACTGTTCTTCTGAAGGAGTCTTTTAAGCATTGAAGAGTTATACATAGTCTGTGCAATAAATGCGGTCTGGTGCGAGCTGGTGCAATCTGGCAGCCATGACATGGACTATAGCCTCACCCATTAGCGGCGCTAGTTGCCTGAGACCCAATGAACTGTCTGTGCTTGGTGGATCGTCAAGCTATGCGTATGGTGCCAGTAATGTTAGTATCTGTTGTCCTTGTTTTCACTGTTTGTCGAAAATGGAAATTCACAAAATCACAGAGCAACGAATCAACATCAAGTTTTTTGGTCAAGTGCGGTAAAAGTTATCAAGAAATTACTGAAACGTAGACAACTGTTTACAGTGATAATGCTCTGAAGAAAATATCCATTTTCAAATGGCTTAAGCATTTTAAAAATGGCTAACAAGATGCCACGGATGATGCAAGGAAGGATAGGATGACCTTCAACCATCTGTGTTGATGACAACATTGATCGTGTGGAGTCCCATGTCCTTACCTATCATCAAAAAACTGTCTGAACAATAGCTGATGAACTGAATTTAGGAAAATCAACAGTGCACACTATTTTAACCGAATATGATGGATGGATCCTTCACCATGGCAATGCACCTGCACATTCAGCATTGAGTCTTCGCCAGTTTCTGGCAAAAATTCAATCACCATCCTTGATCATCTTCCTTATTCACCAGATCTCGCCCCATGCGACTTTTTCCAAATCCCAAAATGCAAAAATGTGATGAGGGGACATCACTGGGAAGATATGGACACAATAAAGCATGAAACGACCAGAAACCTAAAAAGCCTAACTGCCAAGGACTTCCAAGGGTGCTTTAAACAGTGGAAAAGAAGATAAAATAAGTGCATAGCAAATGAACGGAGAGTACTTTGAAGGGGACAAAATCAATATGGACTAAATTTTTAAAAATAAAGTTTTCATGGCCTCAGTTCGCATATTTATTGGACAGACCTTTTATAAGTGGTGTTTTATTTGCTATTTTGTGTATATGTCACCCACCAAAAGGTGTTTTTATTTAATTTTCAAATATTTTGCATGATATTTTTGACAAAAGGTCAAATAGGAAGTACTTTTAGAGGTTATTTGCCATGTGTTTAAATTGTAACATCAATTTTCTCTTAGAGTATCCAATAAGATTGCGATTACTTCCCTATTTGCATCCTTCAACACAACTTATGTTAATTCTTATAATGAAACCATTACTGACTACATTGTCCCCAGTCTTCCAAATTCCAAAATTAACTGCAGAACTTTTGACTAGGCCACTTTTGATCAGTACAGTCAGTTACTAATATGATAATAAAGAAAAAGCATAGCCTATATGCACCTACCACAGAAATTTCTTAAATGATAATTCAAATAATTCTTATTCCCAAAAAGTTCCAGGCATCCTGTGAGGATGTTTAAGATAAAAATGATGCTCCTCTTAAATTTAAGCATTTAAAAAATATATTTTCTGAGCGCTTTAATGCAGCCTTTCTTGCTGGGCTTCATGAAAGAAGAAAATTTACCCTGACACTATAATTACCAAATATATGCATATACATACATAACCTTTACCAATGCATTAAATTTGGTGATTAGGATTGCTGTTGGCTATTTAAAAAAACTTGTTTTGATCTTAAAAGGGGTCCTTGAAAAGGAAAGGATATTGGAGAAGGAAAATCAGGGGAAATGAAAGAGGAGAACCTAATTTGGTACTCCATAAAATTGTCAACATTTTCTGGAAGACAATTAAGACTGTACCACTGTTTGTCACTACAGTCTTAGTCCCTCCCACAAAAAAATAGAAATAAGACAGTCTCTCCCTTTAATGTTCGCTTCTGCAATCTTGGTTCAATGAATCATTGCCATATTACACCTAGTCTTTCCTCCTTACTTATTCATTCTCTCTCTCCCGATCAAATCCTGCAGAAGTTGCAGATGTCATAAATTCCTTGAAGAGAAATGATCATCAGGAATTAATGATAATCCTATGCTAACTGCAAAAAAGCGGCAAATTTTACTGCCCATCTCTGGGAGATTTAATAACTCCTTATGCATAAAACTTAACAGGAGTCTTTCCTAATTCCCTGAAATTTGTTGATGCTCAAGTTTACTAGATAGGCTAAATTGCAAGCATCTAAAATACATCAGCCCATATCCATTACTCAAATTTTTTCTATCTCTGAAAAATTATTTTGCGTCCACCTGAAGAAGTATCTCACCAAATGTATAATTCTTAATAATGCACAGCAAATCCACTGCCATGGCCATGTTTCATTATCTCAACAACATCTATGCAAAGTTGTGGCTGCCAATTTTTATAATCTGGCCTAATCTTTTGATTACATACATGTAAATCTTAATTTCCTTTTCTACATGTTATTTAGGATGATGACTTCTCGAATTGGTCTCCAGTGGATCAAATTCTATCTTAGTCAACATCAACAAATTGTAAAATACACTCATATTATATAAGCAGGGATAGTAACAGTAAAGGCCAAATCTTCAACAATTAAATGTAGTGTACCAAAAATCTCCATCTTAGGCCCATTAATCTTGACCTTATTCAACAATGATATGTCTTATGAAATTAAATGTAAAATAACCTTTTATGCTTATGATATATCCACTTTGCCAACACATCAAAATTTACATGAGCTTGGAGAAATCACTTAATCAACCATCTCTACTACAGAAAGAACTGATCTCCACCTATGACAAGCATCCACCCAATGGCTGATAATAATGGCATCTACTGAAATGAAAAAACCAAATTGCCAGGTCTTCTGATCAATGAAAACCTTGAGTGGGGTAAACATATCAATTTGACAGTTAAGAGAACATCCAATGGACTATTTATGTTATAAAACTCCAGAATATAGTGTCCAAAGGAATTCTTATTGTAGATTATGCTAAAATACACATCCTCTTAAACTATGATGATATATTCTGAAGTAATTTCCCTGCAGTTAACAGTCTTTTTTTCTGCTCCAAGAAAACCAATGAAATTAATTCCTGATGTGCCTATAAGATCTTCAGGAACATCCATCTTTCAAACTTTGACGATTTTACTTCTCCTTTTTTTATAAATACTTCATTCTGTATAACTGTTCAGAAGATTTTCAACTATTTCTCAACCAATTCTTTGTTCCATGACTACCAAACCGGAGCCAGAAATGAAATTCATTCAGATTCTTATACCCTCTTTCATCGCCAATGTGGAAAAGCCATCGGGGAGTGAGATGGAACCATCACTGAATAGAGAAGAATGGAGGGCTGCAGTAAACCAATCTTAAGATTGAAATACTGATGACGAAGATGATGATACTTGGCATTACTAAACCTGCACACAGTCTTCAAATGCCCTATTCTTTCTTTACTGTCATAAATTATCAAACAGAAACATTTCTCTGATGAACACTGACTAAAGTAATGTCTTTCCACTAATAGAGATTCTTGTGGGCAAAATTGAGCCCTTCATTTCTGGCAAAGTTCACAATAGAATGAGTCAGCAAGGCTTCCCTAAGTTTCACGGATTCCTTAACACTCCATGCATAATGAAAAATTTAGAGTGAATTATCACAAATTAAAGGGCCCACATATAATTTTCCATCTTAATTTCTTGAATCATCTCTATGTCAGTGTGAAATTCTTGCCGAGTCCCTTCCCATTCAAAAACTGGGAATGGGAAGGGACCCCCTTCTCCTCCCCCCTATTCCAGGATATGATGAGGCAGGGGTAGGGTGAATCAAGCATGTAAACAATGTGGTCAACAGCGGTTGTCAGGTCCGCAGTTCATATATTGCCTTCTCATCAATTCTTACCACCCATCCTTTCTCCTGATCCTTGAAATTGTTTCCTTTCCTTTAGTTTGTCTTTCATGCTGTGCCTCATGGCCTGGTATTATTTGGTCACAGTGAATAAAAAATGTGTTATTGGGTTCACTTTGTGATAATTTCACAACACAGTTGGGCCTAGTAATGGATTAATATCAAAAGATTGTGGGGCTCACTATGATAAGAGAGCATTAAATGAAATTACCCGGTTCTTGAGCAGCAACACACAGTGAGCAGGCAAAGGGAAGTGGCTGGTAGTCCGCAAAACAAAGAGTGGCATATGTTTGGAGCTGGTTGACTTATCCTGGAGGGGTACATACTTTGACTCCAATCGTCTCTGCCAAATTATTTCTCCACTTAAATTATCAATTCCAAATAACTGCAATGAGACACGAAAACATTTCAAATGCTTAAAGAGTACAAATTCATTCAGTAATATATTTAAAGTATATAAATAAAAATGCTAATAGTTATCATCTGTGAGTTTAAAGATACTTCCATGCAATAACTTTTATTTCTGTTAACTTTTATCACCCATGTGATCACTAAGGTCCTCTGCTCACTTCTCTATCACTTGCAAATGAGCGTCTTTTATACTCACCTTCAACCATGATTTTTTTCTATTGATTTTTGTACATTCTTCAAGATGAGAAATTTGATGTTTATGAAAGCAACTTGGAGGATTAAATTAATTCAGCATTTGGTGATAGTGATTGTAAAAATGCTAAACTATAAGCCCAAGGTGACAACAATTTTGAAACCACAATTTTATTTTTCGTCATTATATGATATTTTCATCAACAAAAGGATAGAGAGTAAGGCAAATGATTACTTAGGGGATGATCAGTTTGGGTTCAGGAAAGGGAGAGGTACGCGTGATGCCATTGCAGTAATGAGATCACTAGTCGAGAGGAATATAGAATACAATCAGGACGTTTTTGCCTGTTTTGTAGATTTCGAAAAAGCATTTGATAGAGTGAATTGGGAAAAATTAATGCGTGTATTGCAGAAAATAGGAATGGATTGGAGGGACAGGAGACTGATCCGCAACCTGTACATGTCTCAGACTGCTCCGGTGCGAGTGGGGAACGGAGAGTCCGGATGGGCAGTGTTAGGAAGAGGTGTAAGGCAGGGTTGCCCATTGTCACCGGTACTGTTCAACGTATATGTAGAGGAAATGATTAAAGAGGCATGGGAAGAACTGGAGGTAGGAATGAAAGTCAGAGGGGAATTCGTAAAATCGGTTAGGTTTGCTGATGACCAAGCATTAGTTGCTCAGTCAGCCAAGGGGTTGCAAGCATTGTTGAGTGAATTGGAGGTTCAGTGCGATAAATATGGGATGAGAATCAATATTAATAAAACAAAGGTTATGCGATTTTCCAGAAAGAAAAAGGCTAAGCTAAATATTAAAATAGGCGGGGAAAAAATAGAGCAGGTAGAACAGTTTACATATCTTGGAAGTGTTTTGGACCAATACGGTCAAAGTGGTAGGGACGTAAGGAGAAGAATTGCGCTAGGCAAGGAGGCTTTCTCAAGGAGGAGGGAGTTGATGACGGGGACGTTGAGTAGGGATGTTAAGACAAGACTCGTAAAAACTCTGATATGAAGTGTAGCTATGTACGGCACAGAAACGTGGTCGCTGAAGCAGGAGGATAGACGTAGATTGGAGGCTTTTGAAATGTGGGTGTGGAGAAGAATGGAGAAGGTGAAATGGACCGAAAGGAAAACAAATGAAGTACTAGAAATGGTGGGGGAGGAGAGGGGTTTGTTGAGAGAAATCCTATGGAGGCAGGAAAAATGGATGGAAGGCATATTGAGCGGTAGTGGAATGTTGAAGAGGGTAATAGAGGGGAGAATGTTGGGCAAGCGAGGTAAGGGTAGGAACAGGATAGGGATGTTGGACGGGATGAAGGGAGGAAAGAAGTACACCAAGATGAAGAGGGACCTGGTATAGATTAGTTTGCTAGGTGGGGAGTCACAAAATGTTTATTTGATAGTTGTGTCCATCCAAAAACCTACCTTAACCGGTAGATTACCTAATAATAATAATATGATATTTTAAATAACCATTGATAGCATTATAACACTTTACTTCTCTTCTTTGTTTGATTTTATTGCATCATAAAATTTCTTTTGAAGTATAATTTAATATCACAGTTCCAACTTGGCTTCCTCAAAGCCTTCCTAATCAATAGCCTCCACTGTATTCAATTTAATTCTAGCAATTTACATTGTCTTCACTGAAAATACAAGAGTCAATGGTCTTGATAAAAAATCCAATGATTCTGTCTTTATGGGATATGTGTGACCGTTCTATTATAGGAGATAAATTAGTGCAAGAAGAAATATAAAAGGAACTGTTTCCTTACCTGAAAGATGCAATGGAAAAAGAAATTATACTTCAATAGTGCAGAGGTCTGAATCAGGCTACAATACTAATGCTTCTGAATAAAACTGAGAGAAATGTCCATAGTGCTGACAAAGAACTGTATTAATTGTAAATTTGCATACCTTGTTATATCTGGGCATAGTAAATTGATCAATAGTGGCATACTTTGAATGAAAATTATGTAATTCTAAATTCTCCTGTATTTGAAATGAAAATATGAGCTCTTACTGCATTTTCAATATATCATTTCAACTGTCCATATCCATGGTATTATACCCCTATTCCACAGACATCCTTCTTAATAGCTATTTTTTTAGTACCATCAATGGTCATTATAAAGAGTTTTCCCTTTATTTTAGCCAATACTAAAATCTATGTGACATGCCTGAAATGGTATTTCTTAACTTGTTAACACATAACTGATATTCGCTAAAATCTGAGAGGTTGAAGGTCAACATTGCAGTGGAATGCCCAGTAATTGATTTGGAATGGAAAGGCCATAGAGAGTTAGTTCCATGCTCAGTTTCGTATCCAGCATTCCAGCGGAAAGAATAATTCC
Organism: Hetaerina titia; assembly: GCA_037158775.1. Lineage (NCBI taxonomy): Eukaryota > Metazoa > Arthropoda > Insecta > Odonata > Calopterygidae > Hetaerina > Hetaerina titia. The sequence continues at coordinate 45,549,873 of CM073779.1, read as the reverse complement.
CAAATACACATAACCACAGGATAGACTGGACACTGTAACTGGATACTAACCACAGTGCTTTCTTGACTTGCAAGCTACTTGTGTTATAATATTTATTACTAATAAATAATATCTACATAAATACTTTTCATTGTGCATTGAAAGAGCCAAGTTTCTAGGAATAGAGACTGGGATTAAATTCATTAACTTTGACATTTTCATTAATAATTTACTTCTGAATTCTGATTACCTAACACGAAGACACAAGTGGGACAGAAAATTTGTGAGCATAAAAAAGCATTTCACTCCTTAATAATTAATACTCATTTTTAGATAACTACCACAAGGATTTATTTGCAAGCGAAGAACATAAATTGGAAATATGAAATGGGGTTGACAGTGATTAATGAGTTTAATAAAAATAAATCTGAAAATGGATTTTATTCATTACCAAATTCATACCCACAAAATAAGTTTGGCCACTTATGAGGTCAACAATGTTAACTGAATTCTCATTTGAACAACTCAAAAGAAATTAATCATTCACAGAAGCAAGTTAAAATGAGCTGCTCCCAAGAATGATCCAGCTCTTCCCATTGCTACTAAAAACACATATACATATCTGCATGAAAATACACTAATTGGCAAAAACAATTAGCAAGGGACCTGATAATGGTTCGAAACAATGGCAAAGAGAAATTGAGTTTTGAACTGCCTGAACAATCATTGAAATAAAACATGAAGTATCTCTTTCTGTAGTGGTCGTGATATCTGATAAGTCATAACAGTTGATTTTATCAACATAAACAGTATAATCTTAAATGAAAATGCTGGAAGGTCATCAAATAACAACAACCCCTTTTTCCATAAACCAAAAGGATATTGCTGCATTTGGATGATGGAACGATTGCATTCCAAAATGTTAGCAAAGGGAAGTTGAGCTATCAATTGCCTGATAAACCCACAAGGCTAAACAAAGAGTACATTAATACATAGTTGCTTCTGCTCGTCAGGTTTCATACATACTGACTGCTAGAGAAAAATGACAGTAATGACTACTGGGTGTAAAGATCTGGGTGGAATTTATAATTTTTCAATCAACTTAAATGGGGAGTTTCAGAGTTGAAAAATTGACTTTAAATGTCAATGGGTTTATCTATATTTGTAGGTGGCACCAGTGAAATAATTAATATAACAATTTTTTGGTGAATTACAGAAATATATTTTACCAGTTAGAATGATTAGTAAAGAGGCACTATAATGGCAAAAATTTGTCTACACCAGTTTTGCAAAAGAAAGATAAGATATAAGTATATGCTACACTTGGAAAGGGTGAAAATCACACAATTTCCAGTTTTTGTGAAATTTAACAAAGCACACATTTCAGGACAACATGCAACATGCACTTCATGAACACAAATATCACTCTGCACTTCTACATACACAATAAACATTCCCTAAATCGCACATAACCAGGTCAACTTGATTATCATTTAATTCCAATGTCACAAGGAAATATTACACAAGTAAACCAACATTTTATGTAGAATTCATATATTATTACTAATATTTAAAGGCCATTTGATTGCCATTTCTCTGGTGTCCCATAGAACATAGTGAGGACCTAACAGTGGGAATGTCATTAAAAATTAATGGATCTAAAGGACATAAAAACAGTCAAAAGGCTAAGTTCAAATTTCCTGCACAGTCCCTCTAGAGTTACTTGCTGGGAGAGTGCATCCAATCATCGGAAGATTGTCACTTTCAAGTTTAATCACTATTCTTATTTACTGATTTTTAAAAAGGGCCATAACTTTTATTCTTTGACATAGAATAACATATATAACTTTGCCATAGAATGACTCATATGGTAAAAAGCAAAAAAAAGTACTGGTATGATAATTAAAATAAAGATTGAAAAAATAATAAGGCATTAGAGTATATTTTTATTAAGCTCTAGAGAATAACATGCTACCCACTCATTTTAAGTGTAATTCTTCCTGAAATTTAAGAAAGATATGCCTAACCAATGTCCTGTCATGTCATTAATACCTAAATGGAATGGTTTCTTCAAGTAGTTCTGCATTTTTTTATCATATTATTAATTGGTATGAAGCGATTTTCATAAGGAATCCATGGCATAGGAATTGGAAATGATAATAAAATCAAAATATGAGGATCAAGACCAGAGTTGACATTGCTAAAATTAAGAAATGGACCCATTATTAAAATTTCAGTGTGCCTCATTTCGTGAATATGAACTCCCAGAGAGATAAGCCTGGAACCATCATGTTAGTATACAGACATTAACTCATGTCCAAGGAGTCGCCTGAAAGAAGGTACCCTTCAAAAGTCAAAAATAGATTGTCTATGAAGCTGCAAGGGACAACAAAAAAAAATGACAATTATGTGGTCCTCCTTTTCCTTTTTTCTTTATCGGAGCTAGTTTAAGAAAACTATAAATAGTAAAAAATCATAATTAAAAAACAGCTTATTCATGACAACAGAAAATGTTGATTTAGCATTACACTTGTCTTTATGGTCCACAAATGTTGCATATATTTACCTTGCCCGTGGCCGATGCAGCAACAATCATGCGATGTAAACCAAAACCATCCCTTACTGGTCCAGTTCTTGGTCCACCCGTAACAGGATCTTCAACTCCAAGAACTTTCATCACAAGAGCTCGCACTTGCAGTGCTTGACTACTCAGACGACGCCATAGCATCCCCATAAATCCAGTTGCTTAAGAGAAAAATTACATTCCATTATTGCAAATCCAAATATGATACAAATTTAAATGTGTATCAAATGCGAATGAAAACAGCAGGGTGAATAAAAACACAAGAGTGTTAAGCTTTAATTTCATTCTCCATGACATATTATAAATGCACAATTTAGGACAAAAAAGTGGATTATTGAATGCATATTCTAACAGCCATTTTAAGCATCATTACATACAAATCTAAAATGGTATTTGCTATAGATGTACAAAGATTAGTTATTATCAATTTTGTGCCAAATCAGTCACAATTCATAAGAACTGAATGATGTATGAAAAGATTAACCAACATTAGGATCATCATAATTACAAGATTCCTTGCAGCCATTATTCATACACAAAAAAAACTTATTTAGCTGTTATGTTTGCTCATAATATCAAATGTTTAAATCGTGTTATTGCAAAGGTTTCCATAGTGGCTTTCAGATGACTCCTAAACCTGAAGATGAAGTCTTTCGGGTTGCTCCCACACAGATCAATTTTGTTGGACGAAAATTTTGCTAGCATGTCAGGTTTGGGTGAACTGTCATCCAACAAAATGGATCAATTCAGGAGCAACTGAAAAACCCTGAAGTCCAACGGAAATATGCACTTTACAATTAAAAAAAGCATTTCAAAGAGGATTAACAATTCTAACTACCCAGTGGCATTTTATTTTGGAATATTACATGTGTAACTATGTCAAGAATTCCAACATTGACAATGAATAAATTTACTTCATAAATTTCATAGATTAAGTGATTTCAAAAATCTGATTAGAGTCTTAATATCCCCAAGTCTCTGTTTCAATTTTCCTAGACCATATACTCCTGCGAGGCAACTCTCCTCAGTCTCCCCTATTATGAAATGATAATGAGAAATAATAACAAAAACTACAAATTGAGAATTAAGAAATGCCAAAATGAGTACTTGAAGAATGTTCAGTTAAATCCAATCACAAAACTCCTTTACTTGTCCAGGTACACCCAAAAAATTATCAAAACACAAACACTGTAATAAAATGCTCACACGTGATACATATTTTTTTATTGGAATCGGCTTGCATAACATATTTCAACATCAGCAAAAATTGAGTTTACTCATAAGATAAGAGTAAATGATTTCTAAAAGTTCCCTTTGTAGTGTTCACTGACATTCACATGACCTGACATAAAAGTTTTGGCGGAACAGAGAAAACAAATCTGGAGATAAAATCTCTACGAAAACTGAAACAGCTTCAATAGACAATCTTCATTTTCCCAGGCCTAAACTGGGACTGAACTATGAGCTTGACTCATACGAGGAATTAAGCCCCTCTTGCTAGAAGCAGCTAGAGTTTTTCTCCCAGGGGTTCTGGTGATGTTGTATACTGGCAAGCTTTAACTGTGTGGCTGAGTCTAGACTGAGTCCACAGACCTATTTGAAGAGCTCCAATGGTCATGCAGTTGTACTATCTGAACTCAATCTCTATATCCTCACTGCATTTTTGTTGATCCTCCATAAAGAGATGGAGTCATTTTGCAACGGAATCAATCAGCCCTGAGTCATCCCTGTAAAAGAGATGGGTTGCTCCTTTCTCCATCCAAACGGTGACCTTATGGGGAAGGCCAGGATTTTGGCCTCAGCACTCGTATACCATAAAATTGACCGCCCAGAGGTCAGAAGTCTCTTTAGACTTTGTCTCAGTCAAGGTTTTCAGCCTCATCAACCTCCCTCAAAAAGTCAACAGTGGCCTACCCTACTCCAGTCCCACCAGTTTGGTTTTCCGCAATAGATACTGCAACCATGTCAGGTGTTAGAGGGACTGAACATTTCAGGAATGGCTGTATGGCCAGCCTTGTACCCTTATTGGTGCACAGTTGGTGGAGAGGTGTCTTCTCCTGAAGGTTAGGTGAAGGTGCACAGGTTATGTGGTGAGAGGTGTTAATATTGAGGATACATCTCACACCACAAGAAGCGCGTCCTCGCCACAGAGCCCCTGTCATTCAGCTAATGGGCTGCATGGCATGTGAGTAGACCTGTCCTTAGTGCCTGTTCTTTCCAAGCTTCCTTCTCAGATTTTTTACACCCAGCAATCACAGTCAACTCTACTAGGGCAATGTTGAGAGGGGGGAGGTTGGGGGTAGCATTACTCGAATTATTCTTCATAACCAAGCATTCTTCACAAGAGAAGGCTAACCAATGTATGGATATCCACCAATAGCTAGATGAAACCATTATCAAAACCACCATGGCATGGCATATAGTCAATACTTCTTATCCCATATTATTATTATTATTGCATCATCTGGTACATTTACATTTATAGGCAGCACAATGTTATTCCCCCCATAAAAAATAACATTTCTTAGTTTGCTTTGTTCATAATTCTTAAAAATTAAAATGAATTTTAGAATTATCATTTTCAATCCCTTGAAGAAATACCCAACTTTCGAAGAAATTTCCAAACCTTTCCCTGATTTTTCCAGGCCAATGCATCTGTCACATCTATTTCCCTGTTAATGGTCACTTTGACAAAACTTATTTAAAATCACAAGAAGAAAATTAATTTCTGATTAATCATTTTCTTGTCACATCCAAATATGCAATATGCACAGGCACATATTCTTCATATAAATTTACTTTTGTATGAATTCCTTAACACCTCATGGAGATAAGATTTCATGGCACATAAAATGCAAATAATTCATGGCATACAGGAAAATGCACTAAACTAAATCCTATTAGGACTAAGTTTCTAAAGCATAAAAAATGGCAATCACCCTTTATGACCAGGTTCTATAATTCAGGGTTCATGCAAAATTATTGCACAATTAACATCCTGACAAATTTCATTTCCAAAGTCATAACTTAAAAGTAATGAAACTCTGCTAAGAAGTATTTTACAGACCACAAGTAATATACAATGTGAAAAAATCTTTTCTAACAATTTTTTTAGAGTTTGAAAACCTGATATGGAAGTGGGTACTGGGAAGCTAAGATTTGAAAGAGAACTTCCAATCACTGAGAGGAAAATTGTTTGAATACTTTTTAACAGAGATTCACTGAAGTATCATGCGTGGATGGCATTTCCAATCAAAAAACCAAAATTATATTATGCTGCAATTTTTTTAAATTGTGAAATTCATTGAAAGGAAAATTGTCAATCAAACACACTGTCAAGTACACACAATTTCAATGAAGCCACAATGCACTTATTTTGGTGCGTTATCATTTCAATAACATTTAATTTTACTATCAACAAAAACTCAACTAATTCAAGTATGTTAACAATAACGTTTTCAAAAACATTTTTACAATAAATCATTTTTCAGTCTTCAACCCACATTCCAAAAAGGTGAAAAAAGACATCAAGCAAATTCTAACATACTGAAGTGGATTTTACTCACATGAAACTCCTAAGTCAGCTGTCAGCATGTCAGGAGATAAGAAAATTTCTCATTATTTTATAAGTACTTCTACCAACCTAATTTAATGGAATGCTCACTAATACACCGAGAGCTCAAAAAATTTATCTGTATTGTGTATGTGACTGCCAAGATATTATATGGAATGTTTTCAAATACAGTTGGAATATTAAAGAGCAATGGCATTTGCTTACTGAGATTAGTGAAGACAAGAGATTGGGTAACAAAAGCATGGAATTGGATTTGGACAGTAATTTTTTTATATGATCCCAAAATACTGTCAGATGAATTTTATAAATATTTTATTAGTGTTTTCAATTCAGCAAAAATTTATTCAAAAGATGTCATTTTATTATCACCCAAAAGAAAACAATTAGATTGGCTACATGTCTTCATCCATCTGGACTTGGAAGTATAAAAGCTAAATTAATTAAAGATGTAATTGATGATACTGATTTCATGTTTGCATTTGTATGTGATATAACTATTATATTGGGTGAATTTCCTGCCTCATTAAAGAAACTTGAGGTCAAAACTTTATATTAGAAATGTGATAGACATCTTATAGAAAATTTTAGCCCAATTTCTCGTGTCTGTTTTTCTGACATTCTCAAAAAACTTGTAAAATATTGCCTAAAACAAATTTTTAGAAAACATCAATTTTGGTGTGCAATTGGAAGGCTCCAGAAAATGCCTTGGAGAAAAATATGAAGGCAGTAATAATAGCTCCCCAGCTGTCTGAATGATCTTAGTGTATTAGAATAAATAATTACTACAGTGCATATAAATGTGTAAGTTCGGATATTCCCCAAGGTTCAGTGCCCATATCTATTTTATTCGTATCACTTTGTAAATCTTTCTTCTTTATGTTTTAACTGTTTTTTTCATTTATCCATAAATATTTTAATACAATATTTGAAGATAAATATGTTGAGAGCGCTCTCAATTTATAGTACATTCTATTTCCACCTCCTTATTCTTATAATTTAAATTACCAGCACATAAATAATATTTGAAAAATCTGTAACCAATATGCAAGGTGACCTCAACTCTAAAACCAATCACCTATTTCATCAACTGTAGTGTGGCCTTCTGCTATGAAGCAACTTGCAATCAATCAACCAACTAGTGACTCCTTAAACAGTTTCTGAGTTTCGAGAAACATTTACGAGGCATTTTAATGAGTCAAGAGTGGTAAAAATAGTATTATGTAAAAATGAAACACCTTTAAACATTCTTTTTTTTAAGGAAACCATGTAAAATTGGCAAGAAATTCTAATAATGACCATAAAAAAGAGAGAGATTTTTTATTATCCATGATTATGACCACACACGTGAATTCAAACATTAGATTGTCTAAATGTTTGAACAGTGAGAGAATTCAAAGTCTCTCCACAAAAATCACAAAACCTGGACTACAGAATGTTTTATATCATTTTACATGACACCAAATAATATTTAAAAACAAATCAGTAAGCTACTACAACCATGACAATATTCCTTTTTCTAATACTTGAATAAATATATTTTAAAAATTTAGTCCAACAAAAAAAGAGAAAAATAATTAGCATTAAAATGTAAGTTCAAGATGTAAGGTTTTCTTAATAGCACCCATTGTAGAAATAGAATTTTTTCGAGCTGAAGTCACTGCTACCAAAAATATGATTGGATACTTACATTTAGCCTTATAGAAATGTTGCCGCTTGTTTAATGCATCTGAAATAAAAAAAATAGAAAAACAACATAGACAATGCTACTACAGCAATTACTTCTAAAATCAGTAGCAGTAACATTAGTGTACAATTTAACTGAAGGATAAACTACATAATTTATTTATCCCCAAAAATATGTACTTTTGGCAAGTCCACATTCTGCAACAATATATGCAGAACCTTGCCTGAGTAGTTTCCATTCCCTACTTCAAATATCAATTTGTTTCCACTGAGTAAAAATAGAAAACTAAATTCATCCTGGCACGTGATCTCTCAGTAACTGGATATGGTAACTGGTGTGTATGGAAATGATCAAGTGAGTTAGAAATGCATGGCACTGACATTCTAGATGCAGCAATGCTAAAATCATCCCAAATACTTGTGTTTGGAGAAATTGGAATTTTTTCTGATTTTGAAATAACACATGATGTTTGTTCAATGCATAATGGGAATTTGAGTTTTTTGGAAAGAATTTGATTTAATCATCTATATCAATGTTATCCCCTTTGAAGTAGCCCCATTAGATATGCCAGTGCTTTCTCCAATCCTTGAAACACTTCTGGAACTGGATCTTTGGTATAGCTTTTAACTCTCTCAGCCAGACTTTTTAATATCATGTATGCGTGTAAAATGGCAGCCCTATACAGTTCTCTTTATTTTTTGGAACAGGAAAAAGTCACACAGGGCCATGTCTGGTGAATATGGAGGCTGGGACATCATTACAGCACTGTTTTTGGCCAAAAATTCATGAAGAAACAATGAGTGTAAGCAGATGCAATGTCATAATAGTGCTATAACCATGAATTTTTTCACCACAAATATGGGTGTTTTTTCAGATTGCTTCATGCAAATGGGGTTGAACTTGTAGGTAGAATTCTGTAATGATCATGTGACTTGGTGGCAAGAACTCATGGTGTACTATACTCTGCATAGAATTACAAAATTCCCATTACTTTTTAAAAACACCTTGAAAAAAAGTGAACACACATCACAAAAGGTGATAAAACACCAAAACACTTAATATTATTACATCATTGATTGACCCAGAGTTGTTTCTTGAATACGAGGAGAAGAAATTATTTCTATTATGGGCCTCACTTAAGAGTATCAATTATCTGGATGAAGAAATTTCCTATTCAAGAATGGAATAAAGAAACCTACAGAACTACAAGTGAAAACGCACCAGAATGATTTTTGGTTGATGGTGACTGAAGAGACCCTATATTAGGCCAAACAATTGAAATAACTGAATTCTGGTTTACCCTAAGTCTCCTACATACTTATCATGGAACCCTTAAGGAGACCATGAACTAATGGATCTAGATTAAACACAGAATGAGAGAGGTAAGAAATTTGAATTTTGATATTTTTAGCAACATAGCATTAGTAAGATATAAATTGATGATGCCCATACATGGGTAAAAAATACTTCCCTCTAATTGTCTTCAGAACTGAGGACTAAGTGATTAAATGGTTTACACACTCATATTAGAGGATGTGAACCTTGAATTGATGTATTTATAATTTGTACATGATCAAGACTTTTAATGAATATCTAATAATGTATAATTATTATATAATTACAAGTATAATTATAATAATAATAATACTTAATGTATATGTGTAAGACGTGAGCATGACTTTTAATGTATATCTTTCATATTTATTTATTTTTCCTTAATAATGGAGATGATTACAAACACCCAAGCCCTAGTTGGAGGAAAACCCACCCAGGCGGGAATTGAACCCGTGACCCTTGGATTGGCAGGATGATGAGGATGTTACCCCACCACCACCGAGGCCAACCAGCAAATATTGCATGTCTTTGAGTATTAGCTGATAAAATTATTACTTTTAACATATCATTGACAACCTAAATACGACTTATAGGCATATAACTAAATAATATGACTTTTTCAGGGTCAATAGCCTATGTCATACCTATGACCAATAGTCAATAGTCAATACCTATGACTAATATATATGTAGTTACACTTTAATTTAATTTGATAAGTGTAGAACAGAAAGATTTAAGATATCATTTTTCCCATAAACGATAAGGGATCAAAATAACATGCTAAAGCATTAACTATAAATTCAAGAAAATGGTTTTCATACCTTCTTTGCTGTCAAAACTATTTTCAATCACAGCATCCATGTCTGAAACTGGCAATTCTAATATTTCCACAGAAACAATGGATGCCAGGGCTTCTTCACGAGACCAGATCATACCTGCTGTTGAATCAGTGCCAAATGGTGAAATGTTATTAATTAAGGAGGTAATGTCTTGCAGTAACAAATACTTAATATTTTTAAATGCAACATCATTTTATGATTTGAAGAATCTGACTGGTTGCCTAAGAAACTTCACATAATCAGTGGTGTTACCAGGTTTAAACACAAGGGAGACCAAGTACATAAGCAAGCTTCAATTCTTGGTCATGGGAATTTTTTCCTGCTTGGAATCTGCACCCTTCCACCTTTCACACAAACCCCGAGTTCATCCTACCCAGAAGAGTAAACAGCACTGCTCTAAGGCAGGATGAAAGAGAGAGGGAAATGAAAGGAGAGGGCTAGAGGGAAGTGGGGGGTAGTACAGTGCCAGAGAGGGGAGAGATTAGTGAAGAAAGGTATGCCAAAGGAAGGGCAGTCCTAGGGCCTGGGCATTACAACTGATTGGAGGAATCAGATGTGGGCCACTTGGATTCTCACCTTAACAAATTCATTTTCCAAAGCACTCTCCAAAAGGGCTTTGATTGTGCCAAGGAAAAGTCATTTGTTGAAAGTTTGGCAGTGGAAGGTGGTGTGTGGTGGGATGGGATAAGTTTATTGCAGAAGGCAGGGGATATGGTGGAAAGACGATGGTTGGTCATGCAGAAAAGGAGAAAGGGGTGGTAAAATCAGCAGGAAAATTATTAATTGAATGAAGAATGATTCAAGAAAGATAAAAATAATACATCGATGATCTATATCATAAAGATATTGGACCAGCAAGTTTAGACACAGATAGAAAAAATAACACAGATGGGGATAGGTTAGACCCAAGCACACTTAATTGTGAAATATAAAGAGCATTAAGGGAATCAAAATCAAATAGGACCAAGGGGATAGATTAAATCTCTGCTAAACTATTTGAGAGTTCAGGCAAACGTGGAAGATAAACTATTTTGGGCTAATCCTGACCATTAGCAGATTCCAAGAAACTCCAGGAGATGCAGTGACAGTAACTTTTAACAGAATCATCCACTAAATGTGCATTACACTCTGACATTATTGCATGGTGATCCTTAGCATATCTGCAGGAGAAATTTGGATGGAAAATCTTGTTTAAATCAGTATTAGTTCCCATTCCAAAAAAGGGAGAGGAAACTGTAGGGTAAGGGCTATCGGTAAATAAATTTGATTATGCGCTCAGCTATGGTAGTACTTGGGATCACCAACATGAGAAGGGAGAGGAGGGTAAATTACCACTTCTGGGATGATCAGTTTGATTTCAGGAAAGAGGTGCTTGTGATACCTCAGCAGAAATGAGATCACTAATAGGGAGGAACATTGAACACAATCAGGATGTAGCTGTTTGTTTTGTAGTTCAGGTATTGTTAGAGTAAACTGGGTAGAATTAATGAATGTAGCAAAGAAGATAGGAATAGATTGGAATGAAATGTGGCTTATACATAACGTGAACATGTCAAAGGCAGTTCAGGTGCAAGTGACAGATGGAGAGTTTGGATGGGCAGGGTTAGGAATAGTAGTAAGACAGGGCATCCAATATCACCCTGCTTTTCAATAATACCATGAAGGAAATGGTAAAAGTGGCATTGGAAGAAATGGAGATAGGAGTGAAAGTTGGTAGGAATTAAAAAAATCGGGTTAGGTTTGCCGATGACCAAGCTTTGGTTTACAATCATTACTAAGCACATTAGAAAATCATTATGAAATGTGTGGTTTGAGAATCAATGTAAACAAAACAAAGGTTATAAGGTTTTTGAGAAAGAGTAAGGCTATGTTAAACGTTAATATAGGGAGCAAAACTAGAGCACAAGGAATGTTTTGCCTATCTTGGCAGTACTTTGGGCCATGAAGATCATGCCAAAAGGGACCTAAGAACTACATTAGGCAGAGAAGTTCAGGACGGAATTGGTAGCGGGGACTTTTAGTAAGAATGTTCACAAGAGATAGTGAAAACTTTGATATGATGCAGGGTTCTGTAAGGAGTGGAAACTTGGTCGTTAAAGCAGAATGGTAAGCATAGATTACAAGCTTTTGATATGCAGGCAGCTAGAATGGATCAAAAGGAAAACACATGAAGACTACTAGACATCATTTGGAAGAGAGAGGGCTGTTGGGAGAAATCTGAAGAAAATAGGAAAAAAGGATGCACAACATTTTGATTGACAACGGATTATCAACAAGTGGGGAGCAAGCAAGAGGGGAGAACATTAGGCAAGAGAGGTCTCAGATAGGCACGTCAGACAAAATGGAGGGAAATAGAAGATATGCCAAATCGAATAAGGGTTCGTTATGTTGTAGGGTGTCAGGATGCCTCATTAGGGAAAGCTTAGAAATGTAGAGGTATTAAGTATGTGTCCATCTGAAACCTACCATAAATAGCAGACTACCAAATAATAATAATTAATATGATTAAAAAAGGCTTCTTGTTTTGGAAATCTGCATAATAATGAGAATCACTCTTCAATGCATAATTTACCTCTGGAACTTTCACCTATTTTTAAATCAAAACTGAATGAATATGGAAGCAACTGTGGGCTGCTGTCACAAAACTTCATCAAAGGCATGATACAGCATAAATGCAACATTAACAACTGGGATTCAAACGTCAATGATTTATTTTTATGGATTTGATTTGAACCTTGAATTCATGTATTCAGTAGTAATTAACCAAAATTCTAACTCCATCCATAATCACAATCAATGTATTCATGAGGGTTCATCTAATCTTTCTTTAAAGTGATTCACTCGTTGAATTTAGAAAATTGAATTCTAACCCTAAGGTAGTTTGCTATTTATGTGTGCTTCATACTTGTGTACTATTCCACAAGAGCACTTTGTAATATGAATACTTTATTCATAATAACTAAACCCCTAACCTCCAAAACAGAAAATATACCTCCACCCTTGAAATTTGAAAAAACTTTTACATAACAAAAGCCAAATATAGGCATCTAAATCAAAGTACATGTTCTTATTCCATAATGTTAACTAAAGAATTCACAACTTAATCACTAAGTTCAAATTTATTTGACACCTTATTACTTAAGAATGGGAATATAACAAAAATCAAATTTCATTCGACTACTTTTGTACTTTTAACCAAATTACAATACCATTTATATTTAGGTTTTTGTGGAATTGAAGAAATGGCTATAACAATTATGGTAAAATAGCTAACAAATGACTTTACCAGATAGCTGATATAACATGATGGTGTGATCCACAGAAGAAAGAAACAAAATGCAGGTCTTTACTTTCCCAGGCACACAGTATGATGCTTGAATATTTACTTTCCCCACAGTAACAGGTAACTGAAGTTCAGCAGGAAACTCATTGAAACTTTCACCAGTTTCCAGCATGTGTGCCGCAAGTCCAAGGCTCTAAAAAGATATTTTTAAGGCCTTTAATGAAAGTAAAATTATTGCAATACATACATTATTGCATACAAAAGTGGTAATCAAGCATATGCAAAACTTTTCTACAAAGGTGTCAAAGACATGAGGCATTTACCATAACCCACTCAGCAATGCATGATGGAAAGTGTGACAGCCAATGGACTGGGATGGGTATTTGATTTCAGGGAATGCAACCAAGAGTGGAGCTACTATTATGCACTGCAGAAAAAAGTTCTAACATGTATGCATTGATTTTATCATATATACCTTTACTGATATACTCCAGCTCCTATCGGCAAATCAAAGTTGCACTTTGAAAAATTTATTACACTTCATATGAGAATTCACTATTTATAAAAAATAGTTCATTCCAGTGTTCAATTTTATTTTTGCTAACAATTAGTAATAGTTTAACAAAAACAATTCCTGATGAACGAGCATTCCTAAACAATACATACTCCATGCCATAAATGAAACTTCAATCAACTGAATACAAATCATAAAAGGAATTTGGTAAGGACAATACAACTAATACCAATGATGCATTTCATAAATCTCAATTTGTTATTACATTTCTTAAAAATTCTTTAGCCTCGTTGAGTCAAGTACCATAACTGGTTGGATATAATTCTACACAGGTTATGAATATCCAGAGAAGATTTCCTGCAAAGGCCTTCACAGTGATTAGATAATGAATCAAAAAGAGTTTTTGGGGTCTTTCCACATTGATATATCCTGGAGAACTACAATTTCAATATCATTCCAGATGCATTTTCAGATTTGAAGTGATTCCTCTGACTTTTTGTCCTCTACATGTGCTCTGGGGTATTCTGGGGTGTTCTTATTAGTCTTCGGTCAGCTTTTCAATGATTGGTCTTTCTGAGGAAAATTCATTTCTGCATGGAGGAGAGGAGGTATCCATCTTCACTGTCAAAGATATCAGAAGTCTTGGCAATTCCTTTTGCCTCCTGCATCAGCCAAGGAATGTACTTACTCCAAGACAATGATCGAAACTGATGTTGTGTCCTGATGCAACCCAGGCATACTCCCCAATGGCGGAATGTAAGAAATGTTTCTTTTTAGTTGCCCTTTGATGGTCCTCAAATTTACAATTGAGGGTTCTGGAAGATCGGCAATGTTTGATTTTCCACAGAAGCACTTCACTTCATATCCCCCTCCATAAATATCTTTTAGACATTGATCTTTCTTGGTTTGACGGAGGTCAATAGTCTTTATGTCATTTTTAAATCTCATCATAAGGCTACCCTTGGCATCTTCTCAGAAGTGATGGCTACCCATGGGGTGAGTGCATATGCTGTTGCTGCATCAACGTTCCCTTCCTTGGGGCCATATCACATTTCTCTTCTTCCTTCAGGGTCTTTTCAAAATGAGCACCTGGCTGTATCCTTTCTGCGGGAGTGAACTTGGGAGATGATGTCTCACTCTCTGGCAGCAAATCTGCAACAGAAATGGCATGCGCCCTGTGGTAGACGGACGACTATTTATAATATGATACGACGATATATTTGGATGACTGATGCTTTTCCGGAGATAGTAATGAGATTTGGAATTCAAATAGCTGTCAGAGTGGATTACTTTCCTGTAAAGTGCGTCATAAGCTGGCATCCTATTTTAGAGAGACAAGGTCATCTAAGAAGGGATGTCTGTTGTTCAAATATTTTCTGCCTCTTTGATTCTCAATGTTTCAGAAATGTAGCCTTCCTTACTTAAATATCCTGCTCCTTGAAATCATTGCTCAACTTATTTGCATCAATTCAAATTAATTCAAGTAAATCACTTGCTTTAACAAATAATTACAATGTCCTGCCCATACCTAAAAGTTCATTGATTACATTTACTATTCAAATGCCTACACTTCATGTACACCGGCTTCTGATGATGAAAAACAAATTTCCATGACGGTGTTTCTGCATATTAGGGAATGGTAAAAGTCACATGTAGCTAGATTTGTACTCTGTGGTCTGTGAAAACTGCACTTCACATTCCTTTGGATGAGATAATTGAAATTTTTCATTGGATTACAAAGGACCCACCCTACACAAATGTATTTCATGCAAAACTTGTCAGTTAGCTGTGTGTATCACACCCAAAGCAATTTTTAGCATACCTGATAGTACATTATCCAATGATTCTCTCACAATTGCAGCAGGGGTGTTAAATATTCACTACCATAAGAGCAGTGACTCTAGCTCAGGGTTCACCTCCCTTTGAAACTGATTGCCTACCCTCATCAAGCATTTTAAATCATCTTATAACTATGCTCTATGGAGGAACTGACTCTCCAGAAGCCTCCTGTAGAATTACATAGGCCTTGGATAATGATTGGTGCATGCAAAATCAGAATTTCAATGTAGTGTATTATTTGTACCATGTAGCATCCAATATTGCTGTAGGTCAACTGAACTTGTGACAACTTGTAATGTCCACTGCTGACAAAAATCAATGAAACTTTACCACATATACATTAGACATTATGCAAATAATATAACATATTTTTGATAATAATAACTATTTTTTGCACAATAAAAATAAAACATTTATCACTCTTGGTGTTCCGATGACCCCTAGAGCTGTGCTGGCGGGAGTAATAATAATTACTCCTGGAAGGGTCACCCATGCCAGATAGGTCGAAGGTTAGGAGCCAGACGAAAGGTAGTCCACGCAGCGTCTGTTCCTCAGTGAGGCGGCTGCAATGGCGTCTGACCCCAGTGGGGCGGCCATTAAGTGATGGTGTCACGTTAAAAACACTATTGAGGAAGGCAACGGGAAACCACCTCAATTATGATTCCCAAGAATATAATGATGGGCACTATAGATAATATGAGTCCTGGCAACTACGGAACTCAGCCCAAGAGGCCGTGTGTCGTGCCCGGCAGCGGGAGAGGCAAGGCTTCCGCGGTCGTCATCCCACGAAACCCTTGCAGGGAAGAAATAACTGCAGCAGGACAGAAGACTCAGAAGAAGGCGAAAGTAGTTAGAATAGGAACATGGAACATCAGGACAATGTTGAGGAGAGGCAAATTAGAAAATATTAAGCGAGAGATGGAAAGAGGTAATATAGATGTTTTAGGTCTCTGCGAGATGAGATGGAAGGATAGCGGGGATTACTGGAGTGACAATTATAGAGTGATATACAGCGGCGGGGACGAGAGCCAACGAGGGGTTGCCATAATTTTAAATAAAGGGGTAGGAAGAAGCGTAGTCAACATAGACCAAGCGACAGATAGAATTTTACTCGTAGAGATTAAAGCAGAGCCGACGAACTTGGTCATTGTTCAGGTATACATGCCACCGAGCAACCACAAGGAGGAAGAAGTCGATAGGATGTATGATGAGTTAGAGGATATCATCGCGAGTGTTCCTGCAGGGAAACATTTGATAGTGATGGGGGATTGGAATGCGACGGTTGGTGAAGGAAGAGATGGTGGGGAGGTGGGGGACTATGGGTTAGGAACGAGGAATGAACGCGGGGAGAAAGCAATTGAATTCTGAAGGACACAGGGGTTAGTCATCACTAACACATGGTTTAGACACCACAAAAGGCATAGGTATACATGGAAAATGTCAGGTGACTCAGAAAGGTATCAGTTAGATTATATTATGGTTAGGCACAGGTTTAGGAACAGTGTGATAAATTCGCACAGTTTCCCAGGAACGGATGTGGACTCTGACCACAATTTAGTTGTTATGAAATGTAATGTTCATTTCAAGAAGATAAGGCAAGGGCGGCGGGTTAGGAAATGGAATTTAGAAGCAGTAAATGGATTAACGAGGAAGGAGTATCAGGAGGCTGTAGAGAAAATGATGGATGACGGTAAAGAACTAAGTACTATCGAAGAAAAATGGGAATGTATCAAGAAAGGGATATTGGAAGCCGCTAAAGACACTATAGGAACCGTTAATGGGAAAAGGATAAGGAAACCATGGGTAACGGATGAGATGATTGCAAAGATGGATGAGAGAAGAAGATGGAAAAATGTAAACACAGAGTTAGGGAAAATGAAGTACAAAGAGTTAAACAATAAATTGAGAAGGGCCACAAATAAAGCAAAAGAAGAATGGTGGTAAACGCAATGCGAGGATATGGAAAGTTTACAGAAGAAGGGTGAAATTGGTGCTCTATACAGCAAGGTTAAGTTATTATCGGGAAGTAAGAAGGCAAGATCTGTGCCAACAGTTAAAGATAAATGGGGTAAGATAATAGTTGAACCAGGAAAAATCCAAGAGAGATGGAAGGAATATATAGAAACACTGTATGGTAAAGAACTTAGGCCGACAAGGTTAGACATAGAAAAGGAACATGACATAGAAGAAGATAGCTTAGGTCCAGGCATACTCGACGATGAAATAGAAAGGGCATTAAAGGAGATGAAAGCAAATAAGGCTGTGGGGGTGGACAATATTCCTGTAGAAATGTTGAAATGGTTAGGGAAAGGTGGGAAGAAGGCCATACATGGACTGATTCGTAGTATCTATGAGGAAGGAATCTGGCCGGAAGACTTTGTGAGATCGGTGTTAGTTCCTATTCCAAAAAAGGCAAAGGCTTCGTCATGTGAGGATTACAGAACAATAAGTTTGATATCCCACGCTGCTAAAGTTATTCTCAGGATCATCAACAAAAGGATAGAGAGTAAGGCAAATGATTACTTAGGGGATGATCAGTTTGGGTTCAGGAAAGGAAGAGGTACGCGTGATGCCATTGCAGTAATGAGATCACTAGTCGAGAGGAATATAGAATACAATCAGGACGTTTTTGCCTGTTTTGTAGATTTCGAAAAAGCATTTGATAGAGTGAATTGGGAAAAATTAATGCGTGTATTGCAGAAAATAGGAATGGATTGGAGGGACAGGAGACTGATCTGCAACCTGTGCATGTCTCAGACTGCTCCGGTGCGAGTGGGGAACGGAGAGTCCGGATAGGCAGTGTTAGGAAGAGGTGTAAGGCAGGGTTGCCCATTGTCACCGGTACTGTTCAACATATATGTAGAGGAAATGATTAAAGAGGCATGGGAAGAACTGGAGGTAGGAATGAAAGTCGGAAGGGAGTTCGTAAAATCGGTTAGGTTTGCTGATGACCAAGCATTAGTTGCTCAGTCAGCCAAGGGGTTGCAAGCATTGTTGAGTGAATTGGAGGTTCAGTGCGATAAATATGGGATGAGAATCAATATTAATAAAACAAAGGTTATACGATTTTCCAGATAGAAAAACGTTAAGCCAAGCATTAAAATAAGAGGTGAAAAAATAAAGCAGGTATAACAGTTTATGTATCTCGGAAGTGTGTTGGACCAACACGGTCAAAGTGGTAGGGACGTAAGGAGAAGAATTGCGCTAGGCAAGGAGACTTTCTCAAGGAGGAGGGAGTTGATGACGGGGACGTTGAGTAGGGATGTTAAGACAAGACTCGTAAAAACTCTGATATGGAGCGTAGCTATGTACGGCGCGGAAACGTGGTCGCTGAAGCAGGAGGATAGACGTAGACTGGAGGCTTTTGAAATGTGGGTGTGGAGAAGAATGGAGAAGGTGAAATGGACCGAAAGGAAAACAAATGAGGAAGTACTAGAAATGGTGGGGGAGGAGAGGGGTTTGTTGAGAGAAATTCTATGGAGGCAGGAAAAATGGATGAAAGGCGTATTGAGCGGTAGTGGAATGCTGAAGAGGGTAATAGAGGGGAGAATGTTGGGCAAGCGAGGTAAGGGTAGGAACAGGATAGGGATGTTGGACTGGATGAAGGGAGGAAAGAAGTACACCGAGATGAAGAGGGACCTCATATAGATTAGTTTGCTAGGTGGGGAGTCACAAAATGTTTATTTGATAGTTGTGTCCATCCAAAAACCTACCTTAACCGGTAGATTACCTAATTATTATTATTATCACTCTTGATTAAACAATCTTTGTACCTTCCCATTAATGCCAAGATGAACTCACTGATTCAAGTACACATACATATTTCTCAGAATTCAAGTACATATGTAGTGGTGTAAACATTCTTTCAGGCATGAGAATTTTAACTAAATGGAAAATTTGGGTTGAATTTACTTCTCAAGTCATAGACTTACCGTACTTGCACAAGACCAAAGTCATCAAGCATCAATGGTTATGGAATAAATACAAGTATAGAATACATATATTTGTACATGGTCCACAGTTATGTTGCACATTTGAAAAAACAAATGTTCCATTTTATTTTATAAAAGGGGGGTTCATTAATGGGGGGTCATAAAAGGGGGGGCGGCTCATCAGTATGGGTTATCCCACTAGGTTCAACAATCGATTACTAGATTATAACCCACTGGTTAAACCAACAGTAGATTCAAGTAGTTACACTTCTTATATCCAAAAGTTTACCTATACAAATTGAATGAAACATGAAAAATCAACTCACATGGTCAGACTGCACAGCACTCAGGATAACAAGTTGATTTTTTTCCCATGGAATGGCTGTAACTATGGTCTCAGAGGCTAAAATAAGAGATGGTTTCAGGATTTCTTCTGGGAGTCCCTCTATTGAGAAAATAGCCTTCTTGCCATCACTCAAACTTGTAATTTCAATGACTTTTTTGGCACTGTTGATTAAACTGATTTCCAAATCAAACCACCTCTCAAGGAAGGGGAGACGAATGATCTTGAAAGTACTGTCTTCCTCATATAGATCTATTACCCTCAATACTTTATCTTGCAGACAGGCCAATAACCCTCCAATCACTATACACCTGTAAAAAAGAATGAGATATTGTATTAAAACAAAAATTCAGCCGTAGGAATAAAGCAACCTGGTTGTAAATCAAGGCTTCATAATTCAAAAAAGAGTAGGTCTTGAATAATTGGCAATAACATTAAATATACAGGGAATTTCTTTGGCATTGCTGATTTCCTCCAGGTTGGAGGAAGCAGTTAAAAAAAGCAAAATTAGTTAAAATGAAAATTAACCTGATCAGGGGATATAGGAGAAAGAAGCTGGTCTGAAAAGTAAATTGACCACCAAATTTTAGCTGTTGTGAAATTCAGCATCAAAAAAATTCCCCAAGGGACTAAAAATTTTAGTTTGAATTTCAGAAGATTTTTTAACAGTCCAAATTACTTTAAACAATATTTCCATTTATGTATTACAGTGTACTTTGTAATACTTAAAGACAAAGCCAAGATCATGAAGGCTTAATTCAACAACAGCATACATTAACCAAAATATGGAACATACATCTACAACCCTGACTCCAATAGCTACATTTTTACTTTTAACATTTGAACATGGTTTTACACCATTTCTTTATTACATTGTTCTGTTCCTCAAAAATCTGCTATTTAAAAACAGTCAACAAAAATATCATACATTTGCATATATTCCAATGATAATATAAACAATGTGTTCCTTGAAATTGCTTTGGGTTGAAAATTGCATAGCAGAGTATTAAAAACCTATGATGCAAACTGTTAAGGAAACTTGATGTGTCCAACACAGACACATGGAATGATTTACATGAAAGATTAGCACTCCCAACCTGTCCAGGTGACCAGCCAATTGGAATATTAACAGAGTCCAAGTTTTTCCTAAGGATAAAAACTGATATTTCAAGGTTTTTGTTAAAATTTTTGCTATCTCATATCCCTGCAAAAATCCAACCTTGCATTGCAAAATTGACATGCACAAGCATTTCAGCATATTCCTCTGTGGCAAAGACATTTGAGGGTAAATAATTAATTAATAACAATTTTCAAAAAAAGATGACTCACTTAAATTAAAATTCCATTTATTGTAAAGAGACTACCTTACTTGTAGTTTTGGAGTCCTATATTGGAGTTTTTCAAATTTTTTTCAGGCACCTAGATCAATGTTCGCCATGCCATGAAAACTTTTTGTATTTTGATTTGTCAGCATTCAGAAAATACTAGCATACATTGTATTGAGCTAACTATTGAGCAAACTCATAGCTTCTTTGAGTAGCAAGTCACCACGACCTTGCCGGGAATTGATATTTCCTCGAGAGTTAACTGTTCAAATCTGAATTATGAGAAATTTCTTATCTTTTTATTCCACGACTTCCTGATTAAACAGGAGAAACCCATAGGCACCACCACATGTTCATGAAAACAATCATTCCTATACATAAGAATTTATCTGCTATGGTAAATAATGGAAATATGTAACTAATGATTACAACTCTCTTGTACTGAAGTGGTAGATAGGCAGTTATTTCCCATTGTGACCTCCGGTTAGCCCAATTAACTCTATACATGCTCCTTCAACGTACACAGATGTGATGCACAAATCTCTACCTTCTTGCAGAATACAAAATGTATTGCAAGCCACCAAGTTAAAAGAAATGCCTGGGACAGTCACGTATATTAAATTCAAATGAGGAAAACAAGAAAGCCATTTCTCTTTCTGCTGCCCACAATCTACTTTCCATTAAAATAATATCAATTATCCAAAATTTCAGATTTTACTACCCAATCACAGAATATTTTCAAGGCTTTTATCTTACAGCCATTTAAGGATTCAAGGCTGGCTGGCCTCACCCTGTCTGCCCATACATCCATTTTCAGATCAGCCATTTCCAATAATCAATGATTAACTGAAGAAAGAATTTTCAATACAACATCACAAAAACAGAAACAAAAACAATTGAGTTTTCCATTTGTTTTTTACTTATTTCCACAATAAAAGTGCAAGTTTCTGTTATTACGGAATGGTTCAGGCATATCACACCTGAATCTGTATTGTATCTCTACCACTCAATGTAAGTACACATCACCATTGCTTCACAGTAACCAAAGCAAGTTTACTCACAAAGATATCACATTTCAATGAATGATCTATTTTTGCAACTGCAATCACTTTTCAAAGTTAAGAAAAATTGAACAGTACTACTTTCACCGTTTCTAGAAATCATACTCTCAACTCTCCCACATCAACCATCAGGATTCAGCAACCATGATTAGCAATTATCTTTAGCAGGAAGTAATAAATTATTTTAAAAAATACATTTTCATTTAAAGATACTGCAAATTATAGAAATTCACGTTCACAATCTTTAGGTTTACTTAGTGTGGTCTGAATTAAATATATTTTCACCCTTCGAAGACACTGGCAAACTAATCCAGCTATATCCAATGGGAATCTGCAACCTGTTCACCAGAGAAAACTACAGCAACTGTAAAATTGCAGTCAGTACAAAAAGCTAATTAAATCATAGCAAAGCTTAATAGGCATCCCCATCCAATAAAAATTGGACTGAGGTTTGATGTCTGGGGAACTACTAATATTTGCTTTCAACAGAATGTTCTCACATAAAAAATCTTTTCTCTTAACTAAGAGCCTAGGATGGCACAGTGGCAACAAGTTGGACTTTCAAATTCAAAGATATGAATGCAAACATGGGTTCAAGCCTTTGAAATTGTTAGTTTCCTTTTAGAATTCATCAGTTCACTTTTTCTTGATAAAAATTATCCAGTCCATGTTTTAATGTAGAAATTCATATTTTTTCATATATGCTTCCTCTTATCTCCCTCTTCTCTTGGTGCAGACATGACCACTGATGAACTTTGAGGATGCTTTTCTGTCAAACCACTATTATTAAGAGGTTGCCTATTTAGACCTCTTTCACTTGCATAATTTCTTCAATGTATGAAACCACCTGTAGATACTGCATTGAGGTGAGCATTAGTGGAGAATTGTTAGTTATGGGGAGGACTGAAACACTGACAACATTTGAATTCAAATTACAACTACTGCACAGCAATGCTGAATACTCTAAGGAAGAGTTCATCATTAGCAGCCATTAAAGTCCACCCAGGACAAAATTTGCTGAGGATTTCTCATATGGATTTCATAGAATCTTACATAAATATCAATGATGCATCCTAGATCATTGTTGTTCCTTCTGACAAGAAAAAATTATGGGCAATCAACCAGGTAAACTGGAACTAAGGTCACAATGATCATGATTAATAACTTCAAAATACTAAATAAATATAAATTTTCACCACTAGCTGATCTGGTGCAAATATTTATACAAGTATATAAAAGATTTTCTGATATAATATTTATATTGTGCATATTTTACAAGACATGAACAGCACAATATTATCCAAAAAATAACCCTGAATAGCATGAACTATTATTATATTTTAATAATAATTATTATATTATAATTACTAATATTAACATGAATTTCTGAAGAGCAGTGAGAGCAGCTGGTTCAGGATCTAGAAATAGAATCCAAGGTAGAATGACTGCGGAGGATTATACTGAAATTCAGAGGGGAACTTGCCTCCTTTTTTTAGATAAGTTTTCCTTAAAGGTTAGAAAGTCATGCTCATCCAGAACAGTTGTCTTATTCATAGGGCCTATCATACTACCTAATGCTTTTTCAAAGAACACTGGTGAATTTTCATCCCAACTTGGGCTTCTAACTTGCCTGATCATAAACCCAAATAGAATCTGTGAGATGACATTGTAAGGGATTATTCCAGTGATAGAAGTAAAGCCATAAGTCCATGTCTGGAAACTTTGGGATACACGGCTTGGGACTTTGGCTAAAAATATAATGACTAAGTGGTTGCATCTCTATTTTAACTTTCTGCGGTCTTGCATTTTCTACAGTCCTTGGATACAAGATCACTTTCAGCAGTGATTAATTAATAGCATGTAATACTTTTACTGCTCAAATGTTCAAATAGCATAGAAGTTGACCATAATATTCATTTTACAGACAAAAAATAGTTCACTTTAATTCATATTAAATGCATATCAATGAATAACTTTCTCCCTGTGGCATCAGTTCCATTTTGAGGGTAAATACTGACCACACAAAAAATGTACTCATTCTTGTGAGACTTTGGTTGTTTTTGCTGTGTCATTTATCCAGCATTGGTGACATTTATTGTAATATATTCCTTGATTATGACAAATATTTAGAGCAGTAGAGATTCAACATTCATTTTTGAATGAGAACAATGAATTTGAATGATAAAGGAAACATTTTTAAAAAAGATTCTTGCTCTTACATAAATGTGGATGTGCTAGTGCTCTAAGCTCAGTATAGACAACATATAGCAAAGAATACATTGAGGAACCTAAGAGGAACTTAATGGCAAAATCCCTGTAGTGTAGTATAGTATGCCTAATTTCAAAAGAACACCTATTAACATCTCAATGGAATTGAGTAGGTCATGGTGAAGGAAGCTTGGTAAAGGAGACCTTCTTTATGAATGAGTCAAATTCTTGAAGAATGAAGAGGTTTTCTTGTGGATATATTATAAACTAAACTAAATTTGTACACTCATGCTAGAGTATACGGTACATGGCAGAATTTGTTTATGAGTGCTTCTTGAACCAGTTGGTTATACACAAACAAACTATGGTATCCTATACATACACATATATATTTCTTCGATAAAGTATCATATAGTGATATCAGGTCCTATAGCTCAATAAAACTACACGACTTCCAATTGCCCAGATTTCTAGAGCACTCACATCTGAAAGAAAACCACTCAGTACAGAATTTGGATTGTTTTTAAACATAATGGCTCCTAAACAGAAAAACCTCGACAAAAATTAGTAAGGGAAAACACGCAATTTATTACTTCCTATTATGGGGAAAATTCATATTACAATCTGCCTCCAAATATTTGATAATACATGTATTAAAAGAAGATAATCATCACCCATCTTTGAGTTAAATTATACAATATTCTTATGTCAACTTTTGAAATTCCAAATAATTCCGATCAACTTAAAAATGAGAGTATTTGCTTTGTATAATGAACTGGCAACTATTCCTCTCTGGTACAACTCTACCATTATTTATAAAATAAAAAGGAAGAGCATGCAAAGAATGATAATTAAGAGAAATTTATAGCCTTATCATTTACATATGTATGTAGAGCAGTCTAATATCTGAGGATAGAACATAGTTATTATGGCAATTAATACCTATTTGAATGAAATAAATCATATATTCAGCATGCAGAATAAATCATAGTTCTTCAAATTTCCTACTTAAAAAACATTATTGCACCACTGAAAAAGTTTTTTTAATATTTAAGATAATTGTACTTTGCATATTGTAATATCTGCCCATTAAAAAAAAATATGTAGAGTATGAAGACCTGTTGAACAATTAAACTTTCAAAGCTTGAAAAGTAGAATTTTCACAGAATTGTTTTTTCTATGCGATATTGTCAATATTGGAGAAAATAAATTCCTTTTCAATAGTATTTACTTCTATGTTACCAAGGGCAAAGGCCTCACCACAATGAATCACCAGTTCCCAATAGATCACCAAAGTTAAGCAACGTTAGGCCCAGATGGAGGTTCCATAGGTGATGGTCATACCTTTACCATGGCACTCTTGTCCTCTGTCTGCACGTTGCAGGCAGGCTAAAGATGGGTTGACAAAATAGACCAAGAGGTCTAAGTGCCTAGAGCTCCTGTCAAAGGCCCCCCTTGCCAGCAATCAATCTATTTTACGACAAATATCAGTTTAAGAAAAATTGTTCCATTGAAATCAACGCAAGAGTGAGTATACTAAGGACTCGCCACTCAACAGAATCCATAATACTTTTATATATATTGCAATTTACTTGACTTTTAAAAAAAATTATTGATCAATATGCAAAATTGGTAGTGCTTAGCTCAAACTTATTCGTATCAATGTATTTCTTTCCTCTTATGCATCATTTGACCAGTAATTATGCAGGGGAATGAGTGGATCCGGACACAGTACCCCATTCTCAATGTGATGACAACTTCTTTCCTCCAACACCTCCTGATGGAAGAAGACCACAGTGATATCAAGTCTGTAGTTTTTTTTCCAAAGTGCATTAACATTCCCTCCAGCTACTCATAGCTGTTCTCTTCAATAACTCTTTAGGTCTTCTCTCAGGAACCAGCACAGCTGTACAATTCCTGCATGTCCAGATAAAGAATGCTATTTCAAGTCCCCTCTTACATGGAGATGTGAGATGGGATTTTATTTCCCTGACAATTGGATGGAGAGGAGAAAAATTTGAGATAGTGTGGAGTGCTTTATTTCTGGCAGAGCAGTTCATATGGCAAACAGTTCCACTGTGTAAATACCACATAACAGACTGATATTGACAGTAACATATTTAATAATTTGAGAATAAAGTCGAGGAGCAGGCAGAATCAGACTTTCACTCATCTACGCACATTGGGATTAAGCTTCAATTTGAAGAAAGGATTTCTTTAGATAACTGCTGGAATGCGACATCAGTGTGGAATATTCTAATACCTTAGCAATCCTAAAAGAAAGCCTAATAGTGGTACCAACCTAGGTGAATGGCATGAATGTCCTAGGGTGCATTTCCAGATGAATAAAAACAATCTGCCCAAGAGAGCTAGATTGTCTATAAACAAGAGATCCAGGGCTTGAAAGCAATTGTTAACATCATTTATGGTGATGGCATAGTGTTACCCTCAATACATGAACTTGAGGAGCACTATTTTCCAGCCTATAGGTACTGTGATAGCTGATTCTATATCCTAACCTTAAAAGTACTTTTAAACCAAAATAAGTAGTTGGCCTTAAAACTTCAGTCAAACAACATTCTTTTTATCTCATGCTGCCAGAAAAGGTTGTCTACCTTCTCTTAAGCCAAGATAACTGCTATGACAGGCTGGTGAAGATGGAAGTCTTCCTGGATAAAGATGTCTGCCCAGAAGAGATGGTTAATCTACCCAGAGATTACCACATTGGATACATGAAAGACTGATTCATCAATACAACCATCTATTGAGTTAAAAATTTACCATTTGTTCCATCACAATCCATGGGCAACTCATGAGAAATTGCTTGATAATTGTGGGGTCTATCCTTTTGTTTCTCTACTTTAAGATCAGTATTATAACAAACTCCTGCCAACATTGTAGATAAGCACTCTCAATCCTCACCTTGAGGATATCACGGGCCTTCAGCAATAATAACTCCAAAAGATTCCTGAGTATGGAATTGTGGATAGTTTCCACATCTGGAGAAGGGGGTTCCAGGATTCAACAATCGCAGACAATAACTTCCAAAGTATGAAATGGTTGTCATGTCCCTCGGATGTACCAACCCATTTGAAATTTAAATATCTCCCTCAAAGTACCTGTTTGTGGCCTTCAACATTTGTCTTGGCTGTCATAACTGCTTGTGTTCATGAGGGATTGGCCAATTTCAGTGGATTATGCCATTAAATTACCATTTTCTTTGATGCAGAAGAAAAAGCACTGCTGACTAAAACCCAAGATGCTTCCAATCTCATTCCATGCCTGTGCCAGGGATGTTGTGTAGTTGAAGGCTGATACAACTTATATTCAAGAAGCTTCCTTAGATTCTTTCACAACTTGTGTTCTTGATTTCAAAACAAGGCTATATTCATCAGCATAGGCTACTTATAAATAATTCAGTGCCTGCTTCCTCTCCTCAATAGCTTCTGCACATGCAGAGTTCCAATAAAGTGCAAGTGGATCTTTACAGGTTCACCCTGACTTTGCACAATGCTATTGGCAGTGTAATAAAAGAGGTCAATGATTCCACAATCAGCATGCTTATATGATTATGGTTGCATTGAAACTGAAAATTGCTTTTAAAGAGAGATCATTTGGCTTTGTTAACAATCCAGGTCAAACAGAATTTGCCCCAGTTACATCTTCTATTGTGATTAAAATAGGGAAAAAGTCATTTAGAACAGCTGTACTCACTTTGGTCAAGAGACTGATCAAAGCAAGAAACAGGCCTGCACATGAGGATTTATTAGAATAAGTATTGAACCAGGCTTCTTCCAACTGCTCAATGATTAAGGTTAAGGGGATTGATAAAATCAGATAAAATACACCACCTCACATTGCTCTGAGCCTTTGAGATTCTCCATAAAGTATAACGAGCATTAGCATCATATAATAAAAGAGGACCTAGATAGATGAGATAGACAGAAACAAGGATTTTGAGATAGCACTTATTTTCTGGTACCTTTCTGGGATTTTAAAGTTGCACAATGCTAAAACTACAGGCACATGAATTATCTCAATCACAGCCTGATCTGCACATTCAGATGCAATCAGAGGGTGTAATACACCTTAAACTCCCTGGCCACTGTTGTCATCATATCTGAAAATATGCTGGATGCTGATGAATCAGAGATAGCAATTAATTTCCAGAAATGAAAATCATTTACCACATAACACACATTCACATCTGGCTTCTAAGATTGAAGAGTGGATTTCCTAGATTTTCAGTATCTTTAAACATTTGGAAGTCCTTTATGACTTTAAGCTAGGGTTCTGAAGGTTTATTAAGACACAATTTCATTTTTTCCAAGACTTTTGAAATGAGTGTGAACATTTCCATATCATTGCAGACAAAGGGCATCAAGTGACCATACTCAATTTTTTTAACCATTAGTGTTTAACTTTATCTTGGGAAAATAAATAACCCAAATGCTTTGGGGTTAACCAAAAAAACCATTAAACCTTTGGGGTTAAAACCATTTTTGGACCAATTATTCAATTCTTAGAAAAAATCAAAAAGTGATATGTTTGATGAAATAGGCATGGAAAGTAAAATTTAAAAATTTCAATTTGTCAACTATTAGACCTTCAATCTTTTTTTTAAGCACTCAAGCGTGCACAACTATATGCATATAAAGAATTGGTATAAGAGAAAAAGACAATTACGTATGTATTACACAACCCAGTGTTGGTTTTACATTGGATCCTCTTGTATTCTGTTTCCTCAAGCTCAAAAAAGAGTCAGTTAGGCCAGTGGGCAACCATTATTAATGCTTCCACCATTTGGTATTAGGTTGAACGGTTTGGTATTCAAATTGATTGTACATACTCAACACAAAATTTTTCAGGAAAAAATTAAACAAAGAGTTTAATCAAATGACTATAATTTGGCAATTATTATCACAGATAACTGTAATTAAATTAGAATGGGTTGAATATATATACTACATTTCAATGACGTCCTGAATTGGCAGCTCAAATCTATGAACAGTATACGAAAGACCAGAAATATCCACAGCTCTATTAACTTTTAAGTCCAAGTAATAATCAAAGGTTTTATTTTTTTTAACTTTCCAAACAACTAATGAAAAACATTTTAATGTCACTGTTATTCAAAGTTTATAGTACTTTCAAACACACGATAAATTAAAATTTAATGTATACTAATTTAATTTTTGACACTTGGGACATTTATTCATTTGATTCTGTCCTTTTCCAGAATTAATTAATAACATAAATCTAGCTAAAGAAGGGAATTGTGCTTGCATAATAAGGAATGGGGAAAAATTTCTCAAAAGCTCAGGCAAATGAAAACTCAACCTGCACAAGTAAGATACTCTATTTGTTTAACCACCTTCACAATCAAGTATGTCGCTTGAAATTGGTCAAAAACACATAATTTCTACAATCCATCACAATTTTGGCATCAGACAAAACAAAAACACTATTCAAGTCATTTTTTTATCATGAAAAATATTCTATAGTGAAAAAAATAACAAATGTTTATCATGAAAATCATGATCACTGTTCTTATTCAGCAATAGATTGTAAAATTCGGATAGGTCATAAAATGTATGCATACTTGAAAATTTTAAAAAGTTATATGAAAATAGTAGTAGTAGCTGTTACCATCTGTCAAAATATTCTTGCTCCTTAGTCTGTGCATGCTTTTCTTGAAGAACTTGAATCAGTATACTTTTCAATAGCAAGAAATGCTTCAAATAGGGGAAATAGGGCATTTATTCCACCCTGGATTCTGTTATTTTAATCCCAGTGTAGGAAGACCTGGATCAGACCTTTATGAGGACACAAATTATGTCATTCACAACTTATCACGAGTTTACCTCAATTTCAGAAATATTCCATTTAAAACAGCCAAATATATTTTCATATTCAACAGAAAATGCCTCTGTAAATTATGGCAAACACAGTTGTGCATTTTTATACTCTAAAAATTCATTCCAAATCTAGTTGTTGCAAATTGTAATTGCCATATCATTAATAATACTGCTAGCTTAAAAAAAAATGCTACCAAATGAATGTTGACACTAAAATAAATTTTATTGTCAATTTTCATCATCTGCATAGATTGTAGTGTCACCTAAAAACTTTGGTGAATTTTTAGAATTAGAATGAGCACAAATTCTCCATCATGTACCATTTTATGGTTGCCTTTATAATTGGATCTTGGCAGACTTGTGAAAAAATGGTTTCCTCTATAAGAATATTTCCTAAACCATGGTACAAAAATAGCAATAATTTCATGGGAAAATTTGCTGCCAATGGGGACAAAGCAGGAATTGGAATATCTGAAGCTGGTATTTGTCATGAGCAAATGTTGTCAATAGTAAGCATGTCTTGCACTTCTCCAATGCTATACCATATTAAGGATTTAATTAATCCGTTTCATTGCTAATGCTGGATGCTAATGCCATAGCTAATGGTACATCACAAGGTATTATGATTTAGAAGAATTTCAATCTGAATATTTAGGGATATTTGGGCTGAAGATTTATACCCAATGGTCACTGATGGAGTCGGTTTTTCATGATCTTAAGTTAACTGAAAAAATGAATCTTGAATGAATCTTTATATTCAGAATATTCATTAATAAAAGCAATATCACAAGAAATTATAAAAAAAGAGGAGCCTGGCTTTGAGAAGTGGAAAACCTTTTTTTCAAAAACACTGAAATTCATGTTTCTCCAGGTACCAAAATAAATTTAAATAGTACATTTAATTCCTTTTGATTCAGTTAGATTAAACTTTTCAAACCAATAAGTAATGCATACACAGAAAGAGTATTTTCAATAATGGCCAATATTTGGACGATTAAAGGAAATGGATTAGACCTAGATGTGGTCAAATTACAAATTAAAGTCAATTTTTATGCCACACTCAGTGTTTCATGAATTCATAGAAATAAAACTAATTGTTCTAGAGGCTGCTAAAAGCGGTCCACAATTGAAAAGGAAAGATGTAATGAAAACTTTGTTGCAATTTTCCACAGTTAAAACTTTATTGCCGACCATGGTTTCGATACACTGTATCATCTTCAGGTTACAGATACAGTGTATCGAAACCATGGTCGGCAATAAAGTTTTAACTGTGGAAAATTGCAACAAAGTTTTCATTATGTCTCGATTCCACAATATCACGCCTGATTCTTCACTTTTCGTAGGAAAGATGTAAATTGAATCTTACTTTTGCTGGATATGATATTTCAAAAATTCATTCACATCAAGTTCAATTTATTTTATGCGCACATTTTTATGCCATTTCTTTTTAGTTTGTCAATCACTATGACAGATTCATTTTAAAATGTCAATCAAAGTTCATTTGCCCTATTAAAATACAATTACTGAGTTTAATGCCAATTTCTTTGTGGATAAACTTCAATGAAGATATCACAACAATATAACTAACAATAATCACCCAGGTGGTGGCTTGCAGGGCACTAAAATATCTACAAAAAATCATTATCTTTCCAGTGCCAATCCTAGCGTTCATGGTCATCCAAGGTATTCATGGAAAATGGAAGTAGCCTGTGGCATACTACTTTTGCCATGGTAGCACTATCAGATATTCTGGCTCAACTAATCAAGAAAGTACTGAGCACACAAAAAGGCACGGGCAAAATAATTGTGTCTACTGTATATGGGTCCTGGCAATATGAAAGCTCTGTAACTCTGTAAGTGCTACTTCGCCTGATCCTTTCATTATTTTTGAACAAGACAAAATATTCCTAGTTTTTGATCCTCCTAATCTTTTAAAATGTTTCAGGAATCCTTTCCTTAAGTATGATGTAAGGATTCCTGTAGACAATGGTGGTAAGCCAATTCCTCTGGTAACTAAATAGGACCCCATTAGAGCTCTAGATGATTTTTCCTAATTCTTACTTTTGACGCATACTAATAATTATCCATGTAACTAAAATTAGCTTTTAAGACTGTATTCAACATGCTTTGCCATCTTTTTACACTATCATTGTTCTGCATTGATTGTAAGATTAAGTTATTCTGTTTTTGATATGTCTTTGTTGACAAGAAGAATTTGGTATGTGATGTAGTCATAACCATGATCAGATTTGATTTTTACCTCACCAGCTACACTAAGCCACCAGCAACACTATTCCAGAAAGTGTATTCAAAGTTAGCTGTGCAAGCATTTAGCAAACACATTGCTGCATGAGAACATGCATCAGTAGGAAAAGGTGAGATATGAAGTATTTTATTCTTTTAAATGATATTTCTTATTTTTCAGCATTATGTGTATCTTTATTTTGTTAACACAGATGTTTGGTCATGGGTGGAATGGCCACTGCACAACAACTAATGTACATGGATTCTACTTTTGATAACCTCAATAGGACAATGGAGGCAAGGATAAGAAAACATTAAGACGGCAGTCAGAAACAAAGAGTACTTTGGATCACTTGAAATTTTAATAGGACAATGGAAGCAAGGATAAGAAAACATTAAGACGGCAGTCAGAAACAAAGAGCCCTTTGGATCACCTGAAATCAGCTCTGACCAAAATCCATTCAAGGGAGTATTTGGGAAGGATCAATGTATTCCACCCTCTTTCAAAGGATGCACACTTCCATAAGAGCCATCATGATGCTGTTGTGGGCTGAACTAAAAACTAAAACCCTACTGAATTTTTTCAACGTTATTAGGCAAAACTGTGTCGTTAACCACAACCTTAGTTTACAACAGTTCCAGATAGATTTGGAAAATACAGTAATTATTAATTTGGTGTCCAACCGGACCCAAGGGAAAAGCTAGTGAATATTGTTCCAATCTTTTGACTGACTCATTCTCTTTCTTTTAAGAACATAATATTGAATTCAATACAGATTAACCTGGTAACTACAAAAGAAAGGAGTTTATTTTAATATAACAAAAAAATGGGGTCAGTTGTTAATGTGCTAGTTCATTTAGTCAAGATATTTATCAAGATTCATCCTTGTGGCTAACATAGCAGCCCTTAAAACTGATCCTAATTCATTGCAGGATGCCATTTTAGATTTTCTTTCAGACAATGAGAAACAATAAAGCCTACTCTACTGAACTTTTTTTCAGCTGATGGCTAGTGCATCACAGCA
Organism: Hetaerina titia; assembly: GCA_037158775.1. Lineage (NCBI taxonomy): Eukaryota > Metazoa > Arthropoda > Insecta > Odonata > Calopterygidae > Hetaerina > Hetaerina titia. The sequence goes on along the minus strand of CM073779.1, from coordinate 45,516,246 downwards.
ACCAAAAGAAAATTAACTATAACCAAACACAAGAAAACTTTGCCCTTTAATAATCTCAATTTTGTCCAGAAGTCAAGTTTCAATTTTTCTGGCATCATCCCCATGATTTTGAGATTTTTTTCTCTCAGTTAACACAGGTATCCGCTGAGCAGGTATGTAGAAAGATGAAGAAAGTGAGCTTAATTACATTAATTTTACATGGACTGTTTTCTATATTACTCGAACTTGATTCACTATTTTGTTCCTTATTTGTATCCAGTTAATTACTGTCAGTTAAATGCTCTCAAATAGCCGTTCTCAGTTTTCTTATACTCAAGCTTTCAGAATGTTTCTAATAATGACTTGTAGTTGAATCAGCTGTTTGGTACAGTAAGTGTATATATGTAATGACTTGAAGTTTCTACCTTGATTTTGTAAGTATTTATTTGCAATTGGTCCATCATATGCATGTAATTTTTTAAGTCAAGGCGAATGATTTTTACTCTCTGAAATGGTTGCATTATATCATACTCAATTAATTGGTTTCTTTAAGAGGATTACCATTTTAGTTTCTACTTTTTTTATATTTATGATAAGGTATGGGCTAAATTAATCAGTTTTCCTTTAAATATCTATTTAGTTTTATTTTTTTGCATTGTAATGTGATGGTGATATAAAAGAATTAAACTTCTAGAAATATATTTTTTCCTTTTAGATGCCTATTTTCCATGGTGCTCACTGACTCTGCTTGCCTCATTAAGATTACTTTATTTGATAATGCACATATTAAAATACAGTATTAATTTACTTTGTTCATTCTGAAGAATGATGTGCTCATTATGAACAAAGATTGAACAGTAAGATTGATCAATATTTTTTTACAATTGATGATTTTATAATTTACCTTATTCCCAAAATTTTACATTTATCAGGTTGTGCACATGAACTGATAGTTCCTCAAACGTCTATTGTGGATCACTTTTCCACATCACTTTTTCCAATGAAATTAGAGAAATGCTACCAAGCTGATAACCTCTTGAGTAGAAGTGGAAGTCAGCCCTTTCAGCCAAAATTCACCACAAGATTTACTTACTAAGATATTTTTTGTGTTGAAGTTATTATTATTTATTTCAATTGTGGTTGTAGCAGCCATAGACATTTATTTTCCATTAATGTGTGAAAGGAAAATGTATATGTCAACTGTATTTGCATCAGAAATAATCAGTACTATTTCTTGTAATAGCATTAATTGAAAGTGCAATGTCAAAATTCTAAAAAATTCAAACTTTCCTGTAGATCCAATACCAAGAAACTATGGCTGCACCTTTAGATGATTTGAATGCTGCCTACCAAAATATGGCATTTCTTTCATAATTTTTTTTTTTAAGTGTGCATTGAATTGCAAGATTAAATTTTGAAATAATTCATTTATGCTGTCATTAAATAGAACTTGTTTTTTAATTATGTTCAAAGAATGTCACTAATAATGTAGTTATAAATTAACTTCAGCATCATCAAAGCAATTTGCCAATGTCAGCATTTTGTTTTGGTAATTTCAAAGAATTATAATTATTCATTGGTAGTCTACCATTTATGTTATGATTTGGATGGAGGTCAAATGAATACTGCTACATTACCTAATTTCATACAACAAGATACAGCCTGGTATCACACACTCCATTAAACTGTTCGAAATCCTCATGCATTGTACTTCCCTTCATTCCCTTCACGTCATCCATCCAACATGTCTAACCTATTCCTATCCCTTCCTCATTTGCCTATCGTTCTCCCATCTAATACATATTCTTCAACCTTCTATCACCTTTCCTGCCTCATTTGGGATTCTCCAAATACTCTCTCAGTGGAGGCACAATGTAGCCAGGTGCCAAAATTTAACTAATTTCATAGACTGGGTAAAATGTATAACACTTTCACACGAAAAAATTTGAGAGAACTGTTAGTTTTAAAAATATTAGTGGCATATATTGAAAGATGAAAAAACTAGAGAGGTTACTCCACAAATTTCACACAGATTTGGCAGTTTGCTAGCATTCATGATTGAACCCTTAAGCTCATTTCCCCCTTACACAAAATGACTTCCTCACCCACAGAGGCCAAGCCTTTTGAGTGAGCAGTGAGCAAATAAAGTGTCAGTGCCTTTTACTCTGCCTTCACTCACAAATACAATTTGAATGGGGTAGTAGCTTCCCTAATATTTTCTAGAAAATTGAAAATTTGTTTTCCATGCATATTTCATTTTTCATAATCTTTCTTTAATAAATTTAAATTTGGTGTAATTGGTCAAAATAAATTTTCTCCAAACTCCTCTCGGTATAATTTTTTTCTCAAGGAGGGGTAAAAAGCATATTTTTTTTTATTGGAGATGATCACCCAACACACTGGCGGTAGCTGCCTGACTTGAGATGGAAATGGTCCTGTTCACTCTATCCTCATGCCATCATTCAAGTCAAACGAGGCTAATTGGGTGGGCACCACACACTCCTGCTAACCCAAAGGTCACAGGTTAAAGTCCTGCCTTAGGCATGGATATCATATTAACTCTGGTGGTTTGGCCCCCGGGAAACCCGTTGACATTCCAAGGGGCAAACCGACCACCATAAGTATCTGGAGAGCAGAAAAAACCTTCCATGTACCCCAAACTAAATCACAGGCTTTAAAATATACTATTTAATATATGCATTTGTTTGATAATCACTCAGATTTTCTGAACCTAATACTTTGATTTTGCAGGAAAATTGAGGCATATATCATACAATATTATTACATGACACTTGAAGTCTAGTCACATAATTTGTGTAGTATGCCAGTTTATAATTTGTCATTATGAGCCAATTTTCTTTTTCTCATTTCAGAGACAACTAGCATGCATACTTTTTTGTCAAATAAATTTTTTCTCATCATAAGCAGATCAATTATAAGAATAAATGAATAGCATTAAAATTGAAGTATTTGAACAAAATTTTATTTTGTTCAAATGCAAAGCATATTCTTCTGGACATTAGCATACATAATTTTTGATTAATATTTTAACAAATACTAATATTAATATTTACATTTGTTAAAATTTATATATTACCATGCAATATATGCAAAGGGAAACACCTATACCCTGAGGCAGTATTTTTCTCATCATATAATGTTGTTAGCATAGTTATATCCATAATCACCATAGAGTACCCCAAATCAAAATATTTACTAACTTCTATTAGAATACAAACTTATATTTATTTTTTATGAGTGTTATATAATACTAACTTATATTAGAAATATTATTCATATGCTTACTTGACTAAGGATCAACTTAAAATTAGTGGTAACAGATACAAAGTAAATTATAAGCATATTTGGGACTTCTTAGTACATTACCTCGTACTTTTAGAAGACCACTGCGAGGGAATCGATCGATAACTTAATTCAGCTCCTCCATATGCGGAATATGTACTTACTGAAATCTGTGATGGCAAATTTAGGTGTACTTGGTAGAGTACTCCACTCTTTAGAGTCCACTTTTTGTCACCTGGACTAATTATGAAAAATGTTTATAATAACAAGTAAATGGACAATCAATTTTATTATTTCCACCTAAGATTCAAGTTGAAGCTAACCTTTCCAAGTGTTTTGATTGAATGGTGGCATCCATTGTTATAAATCCATAATTGGCATCCCACTTTCGAACGTACACAGGATTTGAACCAGAAACAGTCAGTATTTCTGGACCAACATGGAGTAGGTTAATTACCCCTTGGTCATCTTTCTCTAAGACCTGCCTCCATATCAAACCTAAGTAAACCATAAAAATCAATGGCATTTTATTTTCTTTATATAATACAGGCTGTGGCAACATAACTTCCTTTTTTCAAATGCAAAACACTTTCAAAATAGGAGGTTATGTTGCTGCGCCCTGTACAATGGCTTATTCACCTCAACACAATGGAAAGATGACAATGATGAATCAAACATATACAAAGTTTGCTGAAAGAGGCCTACCTAAAAATTAGTGGGGAAAGGCAATTATGGAATAGCATTTTACCCAAAAGATGTTTAGCAAGAGCCAACAAAGGTATTACTCCAACAACACATGAATGGAATGATATATATTCAAGTGGAGGGTCTCTGGCAGTGATGCATTGACTGTGCAGCCATCCAAACAAAGTTAGCTGGAAGCATGAGCCAAGGAAATGGCAATCATTGTTTAGGCTGGAGGAGGCCACAGATTGAGAAACCCCAAGAGAAAAGTGTGTAACATGCAAGAAATATAACTTTTAATGAAGACGATTTAAAATATGTAAATCATGAAGAAAGACCTATTTATTTTAAGGCCAGACATCTATCAGCAGATGGAAACCAGATGAAAGAAACTGGTGCTGGTGTTAAAGCAAATCTATCATGCATCAGTATTCTAACTTCAATTTGATAGAAAGTCACACCGGACACTGTAGGGTAATATTTTATTTGAGCAGCTGGAAAAGAATGTCGGCATGAAATCTACTAATGTTTATAGCAGTGATATATTTATGGGCTATGCATATTTTAAGGAAAGCTTCCAAAACGCAGAAACTAAGGGACACGAAGTTGCCACGGCTTCATTCCGGTTAGAGAAACAACTTAGTACACTATTTCTACCTCAGCATAGGATACCCAAATAAGTGTTGTGTGTGATAACATTTCGAAAAACGTGGCTTATGATTTGAATATATTTGATTCGGATCCCTTCAATCAGAAAAAGTAAATGCTTAGCTTGAAAGATACAAGGAAATTTAATGTAAAAAAGGGATGCATTAGGGTTCACTTAATCTAAGTTGAAATACTTGGTTTCCTACACACTTATGATGCTTTTATTCTATTTGTTTGTACAGATAGAAGTTAGTCTTGTTCTACGTTAGCTCTTGTTTTCATGATAACTATATGTGTATCTAAGATTTGTTTTTTGAACTGATAAGGACTTTCTCTTCTGCTTCCACGAGTATGGAGCAATAAAAATAAATTGTGACGTAAACCATAATTTAAAAGAGTCGGTAGAGGCAGAAAAATGTCAAGGATATCAAGTATTATACACAAAAAGCAAAGCAAACCTGTTTTACAGTTGAAAGCAGCAACAACATTCTTTTCGGTGGCTACGTAAACTTTTCCGGAATCGGCTTCACCAAATTTTGAAAATATCGGCTGTCCTACGTATTGTTGTCTCCTTTAATAAAAATATGCAACCGTGAGATCAAACTAAAATCATTTAAACTTCCTCAAAAGACATATATAGCGAAAAACTACCACTTTACATTGTACTACCGACAAAAACCATGCTTGTAATAATAATTACCAGTCAAATTTCCCGATTTGGTCTTCGTATAAGCCATTACCCAAGGTGAGGAGTGAGATTTTCATAAATATCACTTGAAATAACAACTTCGGCATGCTATAACAATTATTACTCGACGTCTTTAAATTTTGAATAGAATTTATATTAGGGTTAAATGCATTGGGAAATCTGCTGATTCGTCCCTCAATTGTTCTTTAATATATGGAAAATTTGATGAAATTTTTAAAGTATTATTTACTCTGCTGTTCAGCGATACGGCAGTGGAAAGAAATGTCCTAGAATTTCTAATGGCGAGCTGTATGCATTAACATTTCCCTATTGTTACTTATGTTTAAATGTATTTAATCAATGAAAAATCGACATGCCCGATCGACTGGGCGCTAAAACCGTTTGAATTCGTATTAAATTTGATATTTTAATACGTTTCAAAATTGTTATTCAAAGATTACAGCCTGTAAAATCAAAACAAAGTATATTATCTTTGGAATATTCAAATATAAGTGCGACGTGAAAAGCCATTTTGAGCAGCCAAGAACTTTGAGCATAGTTTGATGGTTGAAATGCCGAAGAAACTTAGAGAAGAAAATACTGTATATACTGTGATCATAAGAAAATACTGATTTCTCACGCATTGAAAATCTTTAAACGAATTGTTAGTCAAAGACTAGACCGAAGGATAGAATAGCGCCTCACATAAAATCAACACGGACTCAGGAAAAACCGAAGAGCAAGACAGGAAACACAGCTTAATTAAATTTAACGAAACGGCGGGATATGCCGCAACAGTAACTTTTAACGGAGTCATCCGCTAACATGCGTTTCATTGCAACAATTTCAGAGCGTAAAAATCATTCGCCTTGACCGGGAATCCCGGTACTGGCCGAGAAAGTGATGCACATAAACAGAGTATTATATATGACGTTCATGGACTTGGAGAAGGGCTTCGTAAACTTCGAGAAGAGAATGATGATGAAGACACTATCAAATCTTGGAATGGGTTCCAACGAAAGGAAAATAATCCACCGCTCCTACGAGAATCTGGTAAACACCAGGAAAACGAAACTCAAAAGGAAGAGAGAAGTTAAAATAAACAAAGTAGTTAGACAAAGATGCAACACCTCACCAGCTTTATTCAACTTATATCTACCAAAGGCAATAAAAGAAGAACACGAACAGATCGTCAAATGAGGCAAGGTGAATGACCAAGAAATTAACTTTATCTGGTTTACAGATGACATTGCAGTAGTGGCAGAATCACGAGAGAAGTGTCTCTAAAGGCTATTGGCCAAATACTTCAGGAACATAACATGAGTATTAAAAATAAGATAACTAAAATCTTTTTGCATGAAAGATAGAAGCCAAAGACAGATATCATAATGCAAGGAGTGTAACTAAGGCAAGCAGAATCCTTCATCTTGTTCCACAACAGTATAACATGGGATGGAAGAAGTTTGACCAACATAGAGCGAAGAATAACTCCAGCAAGTAAGGTGTTCATGCAGGGTATGCAAGTGTTATCTATCTTCAAAGAACAGATGGTTGAAAGCTAAGAGGCAGTTTATCAAAACATTGTATACACTCAAGCATTCATTGACACACTACTGGCTGATTTTTATTCATGCAGCAATCAATGCAATGTGCAAAAGCAATGGGCTGTAATAACTCAAAAGAGAAGGTTAGAAGATCAATCAAGCCCTTGCAAGGTGTGTGATGAAGGTTTTGCCCACAGCTCTATAGCAGCCTATGAGGATTACACTGTTTATCTATATACCTATGTCAACAATTTGAGGCATACCTTTGATTTCACTGATCCACAACTTGAAACCCATAATTTTGCCTAAGTTTAAAAAAAGAAATTCCCATAGCATTTGATAATCTCTAAAATTATCATTGCATATGATTATTATCAGATCTAGGGAGTGAAATTAGTTATAAAAGTGTGACAATATTATAAAATGATAACAAAGTAGTATTTTACAAAGACATTTTTTTAAATCATTTCATATCAGGTTGTATTACCAACCACAATCGATAAGAAAATGCTATTTAAAATACGAGTGACTATTAAAGGACAGGCTTAAAGCAGTAAATCTATAAGAGTTTTCTATAGCCATACAGTGAATATGAAAAATATGAACTTGGTATTTTTCAATGGTTTTGATCAAATTTCAACCAGCAGCATCAAATGAAAAAAAGTTTCTTTTCCCAACAGCCAATCAACAGAAAACATTATGGATTGGCTATATTCCACGATTTTACCCTTCTCACAAGTTAGTGAGGTGCCAGAAATGGCATCAAAACTGATGATGGACTAATGTTAAATAACTTCAGATGCAATTTGAAGAAAGGCATCAGACAAATAATGAATTACAGAATAACCCACCAAGGGTGAGGGATTTACACTGAATTGAGAAGAATAGAGAACTGCAGTAAACCAATCTTAGGATTAAAATACTAATGATGATTATAGTAATGTAAACATGGAAAAATCAATGATCTCTTTGACATTTTGTTTCCCAGTACTAACTGATTCTCAGTAGCACTGCTAGGCCACAGTACAGACTGCATTTCACTGGTCTTCCTATTGTTTAATGCAGCTTTGAGATAGACAGCCCATACGATACAGTTCCTTGCCTCTCCTAGCAAAACACAACCTGACATCCAATTCTACAATAACCCTTCTACAATAACCCTTCTTCAATTCCTCATACATTTTTCCTCTTCTCTTTCTCTCAAACATGCCTATCATATTAAAAACCATTCTTCATTTGCCAAACATCTCTTTTCTATCACAGTTTTCAGCATCCTATTGCCAATGCTCTACATCCACTTTTCTGTTTATATTGGATTTCTATGAATGATCTTCATATCCCACCACACTCTAGCCCTTTCTTGATACCTCTCCTTTTTGTCTACATCACCTTTTCCATCCTTCTCCATACCCACATTGCAAAAGCCTCCAATATTTGCCTATAATCTAGCTTCAATGACCATGTGTCCACCTTGTACACAACCATGCCCCATATCAATTTTGATGAGCCTTTTCCTCAACCACCCTGTCATCAATTCCCTATTCCTAGTGAAAGCTTCTTTGCCAAATACAATTCTTATGACCCTACTACTTTGACCATTTTGGTCTAAAACACATCCGAGATAGGCAACCTCCACCTGCTCAAGTTTACGAGCTCGTATTTTAATATTTAACGTAGATTTCCTCTTTCTCATAAACCACAAAACCTCTGTTTTGTTTACATCAATTCTCATACCAGAACTATTGTACTGTCTTATTTTTGATTTTTTGCACTGGTTCACCCTTCTTACTTCCTCTTAAATTTTTCATCTTCCCTAGATTAGAAAAGAAGAGTCTTCTCTGAAGAGGCCTGCATTGCAGGCGGAACACCTGGTGTCAGGTTTTCTCTAGGCACTTACCTAGCCACGATTTTAGTTCCTTATTTTTTGTTTGTGTGATTGACGGGTCCCTGACATAGGAGGAATCCTTTTAAACCCTGAATCAGTGAGTGTGTTCAATTCACAAAAGTCCGATACACCTGAGTGATTGCGTGTTTATGAAAGTTCCTTATTTTTCGTTTTGTTATTTCTGTGCAATTGGCAAGTCCCTGGCATAGGAGGAATCCTGGTAAATCCTGAACATGTGAGTACTTGTGGGTCGCAAAGGTCCTTGTTTTCGAACACATCTGAGTGATTGAGTGAATGAGCAAGAGCGTGCGTACATCCGTGTTATAACTTTTTATTCATCTGTGTGATTGATGGGTCAATGGCAGAAGGGATCCTTGTAAACCCTGACTGAGTGAGTGTGTGAAATTCACAAAGGTCTAACACACCCAAATGATTGAGTGGGAGTGTATTTATGCAAGTCGTTTCTGTTTCACTACATCCTTTTATAATTTTTTGTTTGTACCTGATGATGCCACCTAAGCATTGAAACTAGTTGTACGATAATAAAGAACAGTGAATGTATACATTGTGTTCTTAATAAAATAAATATTGAACATGAACTTCCACAAAGTTGAGCTTAAAACAATAGAAAGCATTAAACTGCTCCTTTGGTGCCTTTCAATAGGAGTAGGCTAATGCCAACGCCAGGTTTCTTTCCATCCTTATTTTCCCATCCATCCTTTAATAATGTAAATGACGTTAGCTGTTGGTTGCCTCCCTTAGAACTACTACTAGGTAATTATTTCTTCTAATTGATAGTCTACTCTACTAGCCATATGTCAGGCTATTGATATTATACTTAATTCATTAGATGCTAAACGCAAAACTCTTGGAATGTTTTTTGACTTGTCAAAAGCTTTTGACAATGTAAACCACGATAGACTACTAATTAAACTCAATAGAATAGGGATTAGAGGAACTCCTCTAAACTGGATGAAGTCCTACATTCACAATCAGACTCAGAAAGTAGTGTTATCAGTAGATGGGTCAAAATATTCATCCATAGCATACCGAGTCATAAAAGGCGTTCCACAAGGCTCAACCCTTGGGCCACTCCTTTTTCTGATATATATCAATGACCTACCTAGCTGCTTACAGAATTATGAAGGAATTACACCAGTGCTGTATGCTGATGACACTAATGTAATAATATCGACAGAAACTTACCCCAGCCTTGTGGAAAAATCACAGTCTGTCACACTTGCAATAAACAAGTGGTGTACAGACAACTTTCTAGATCTAAATGTAAATAAAAGTAAAATAGTATACTTTACACACAATAAAAATGCGACTGATGATCTGCTGGTAAAAATTAATGATCAATCAATTGAGAATGTGACGGAATGTAAGTTTCTAGGCATTTCTCTGTCTGCTAATATTTCTTGGGATATGCATGTAAAAGCCCTTCGGCATAAGCTCAGTTCAACTTGCTATTTATTAAGGCACTTGTATGAAACTACAAGTAAAAGTATACTATTGAATTTATACTACGGGGAAATTTATTCAAATATAACCTATAGTATAATATTATGGGGATCAGCTGCTATCTCTCAAACCATCTTTAAAATGCAAAAGAAAGCCATTAGAATAATTACCAGGAAACCTCACAATGCCCCATCAAGGCCTATTTTCCATGAATTAAAATTGCTACCACTCCCGTGCATATACATTATGTTCTTAATTTTGTATATTAGAAATAACATTGGAAACTATTCTCTTAACTCTGCCTATCATCATCACTACACCAGAGGAAGGAACAACATCCATTATGGGAATGTTAGAACTAAAGCATTGAAATTAGGATCCAATGAAATGGGCATCAGATTATATAACAAACTACCCAAAAGTATAAAGGAAACTAAGGGAACTGCTACATTCAGGCATAAATTAAAAAGATATCTACAACGCAATATGTTCTACTCGGTTGATGAATATCTCAACAACATTCCTGACTAGAAGGTTTATACTCTTTTTTTATAGCAATTGTCATGGTCTGATTCATGTTGGTTATTCAATTATTGCCTTAATTAATATTTCATGTGCATGTAACAGCCAATGTTCATGGCGTTATGTCATATATTATGTAACTGTGAGCACCATTTCATTTCTTTGTATCTTAATTAGAGCCTGTGTCTTTGTTCCTTATTGACGTGCCTTATATCATGTACATACACCATCCACCCGGTATTTTGTATTGTGATCTCTGGGCAAATAAAAAGTAATAATAATAATAATACTAACTTCTTCCTCCCTATGATTGCTAGGTGGCATTTATACCTGAGCAACGAACAAGTTTGTTGGTTCAGCTGTTAATTCTCATAATAACATTCCATCAGTTACTTCCTCTATGTTTACTATGCTTCTTCCTGCCTTATGTTCAACATTACTGCCACCCCTAACTAGCTGTTCTCTCCTCCACTGTATATTACTCTTAATAATCAAACCACTTTACTTTTCCACATAAACTTTTTAATTTTTACAACCCAGGTTTCGTTATAGCATAACATCATCAGTAAAGTGGTTTGATTATTAAAAGTCAATATGAAGATTTTCCACCAAGTTACGCCAGAAACTGTTTTTTTTTAATGTATATTACTCTATAACTATCACTCCAGTAGTCCCCGCTATCCTTCCATCTCACCTCATATGGACCTATAATATCCTTATTTCCTCTCTCCATTTCTCACTTTATATCCTCTAATTTTGCTGCCATCAACACTGTCCTAATATTCCTAGTTCCTATTCTAACTGGTTTGGTTCCCTTCTGTGCTGCTGCTGATGATTTCACTTTCTTGTACTCCTACTTTCCATACTAGTGGAAGATAAGTAGTGGTAAGTTTACTTTCAGAGCATGAGCCAAACTGATGTAAGCTAGAGAATTGCTGCATTGTCACAAAACCATCAATCATACTCTTCTCTCAGTATGGATCTAAGTCCCAAATAGTAAAAGATATAGGTAAAATAGTTGAATAGTTAAGACAAGATGGATGGATCTAAACATATAATAGTTTCAAAATATACCTAGCGAGGGTTTATAGTAAGTTTCCATGTATTGAATTTATATATTGTTTAGATGGTTTTCATGATATTACAATAGGAATTAAGCATGAAAAAGGGATTCATCAAATTTAAGAACAATGGGTGCTATTGATGGAACACATATTGCAATTGCACTCTACTGCTGTCTGATTTCTTTCACACTGTACAGTTAAAACTTAAAAACAATTTTGATTTTCCATTTGAACTTGCCACCATTTGGTGATTGAATTGACATTTTGCCAGATGTATATTACTCTGTGTACAGTGTTCAGGATTTTTAAGTCTATGGATTTATAATACATATATAATGACTAAGTACCTAGCACTACTTTTCACAGTTAGATATTTGAAACACATTGCTTGTGATATGCAATGTACTGCTAGTGGACATTTCCAGTTTAATGGGTATCAAATGTCTATCTCAAGAGGTGTAATGTACCTGCATAAAATGTACATGCATTCAGTATAAAATGGATATACATTGGATAATGCATATCCTATGTGAATATCCAGGCATAAATATTGGATGGCATTTGAATAATAATTGTATGTAATCTGTATATCCAATGAGCATTATAGATATTCTAGGTGGATATATACTTTATAAATGGGGATTAGGTTGGAGCAGGGGCTAATACACTAGCTTCTGACCCAGAGGATGTGGATCCTGGCAGATATTTTAAAGTGGTATCCCGACCCCTACTTGAGGTGTTTTATGGAGAACACTTCAAGTGAGTATGCCATCCATCAGAAGTAACATTAGGCTGCAGACCCCTTCGTTAGTAGGCTAATGCTGATGCTGGGTTTCTCTCAACCCTTCCCCCTTTCACATCCATCCCTAATGGTGCAAATTACCTCAATTGTTGGTCGCCTTCCTTAAATCTACTACTACTGCATTGTATACACAATAGATGCACTTGTGTTGACTTGGAAAGTTTCAAGGATTGTTCTTATCTCACCAGGGCTAAAAGAACACTGGGTTTCATTTCTAAGAATATTTGACACCACTAAGGCATAGTTGGTTGATGATTAATTTGAAATATTAATATGTAGTGTCAAAATTTTGCAAGCAAAAGTGTGTGCCTTTTCTATCCAAAGAAATATATTGGTTGTTATAGCATTTTTGTGAGAGACTGTATTTGAGCATAATTCAAATGGTTTTTCTTTAAAACAATAAATGATATTTTGTTTGAACTTCTTGTGATATTCTCCTGTGTTTCCTTCTTTAACATTTCCAATGAGGCATTTAAATAAATAAACATGTCAGGCATAACCTCTGAGAATTTTATATCATGGGTTATGCATTAGATTAACAATGAACTGTCAATAACTGCGAACTCTATGGAGAGTATGGTTGTAATGAATAAAAAAATCTGTAATCAGATTACAAAAATTTGAATTATATGTAAAAAACATTTAATTTATTACAGATTAGAGAAGCCATTTGATCCTCATTGTTTAATTTTAAAGTAAGCCATAATAAATAACTTTTTTACAGCAATCTTCACTGTACTGCCTATTTAGTACTGCAGCAGCATATACTTACTACAAAGTAATCTCCAAACTGTAAGCAAGTCTCTATTGTTTTGTACTTTCTTCCCCCCTCCCCAGATTTGACCTGAAATCTCATGTCTTACAGAGATTCCAAGCTTGTTTTTTTATGTTTCCTCAAGTTTTGTAAAAAAGATGTGTTGTATATATTGATTGGCTCATTAAAATCCATTTTCATTAGTAAATAAAGTAAATGGTTAATAAATTTTTAAAAAATATCATTAGGCTACTTATCTGTTGATATCAATTTACATACTTTATTATGAATATACTTTGTACCATTTTGCTTATATAATGTTGAAAAAGAGCCAATAGCATTTTGAAGCTTCAGTGAGATAATCTGAGATGTGCAAAACATTTTGCAAAATGCTTTATTTTTCCAGCATGATTGATTCTTTTTCAATTTATTCAAATAATGCTACAACTGTGTCCTTTGCCTCTAGCCCATGCTGTTCCATTTTAACAATGATTATGCTCATTTAAAAAAATCGAAAGAAAATAAAAAGGGGAAAAATCAAGCAAAAATTGTGTACAGATAGGAAATCTTATAATTTATTCAGGGATGACAACCAAAATATTTAACGAGCAATATGCATGGGTGTCTATAGGATTTTCTGTGGACAAGGGTGGCAGATAAAATGTTCTGGCTAAAAAAAAACAGCTTATTAAACTCCTAACTCCCACATAGGGATAATCATTCAGTGCCTCACTTTAATAGTGTTCTTTTCATCCCATTTAGAACCTGCACAGTAAAGAATTTAGAAAGTAAATTAGGATCACATCCACTTAAAGTCAGAATCACATAAACACAGGAACTATTGATGACATTTCGTCAGTAGAAAATAAGGTAATGTTATGTTAGTTAAAAGGAAAGAATAGTTATGTTTTATTTAATACATAATTCAACTAATTGAAGTAATTGGCATTATGGTATGATTAAAGAGTGCCCTCATCAACTGGTATGGAAAACTTTGAAAATATTAACAACTGGATTGGCTGTCTGTACCTGTGCACATCAGCTGAATACAGGTATCAATCACTTTGAGGCACATTCCTATATTAGAAGACGTACTTCATATTTTTCAGCAATGAACCTACTCATTTACTTTACTATAATTCTGTTAGATATTCTATTTATCACATAACTAATATATCTTCAAACTCAAAAATGTAAATTCAAGGTTTCAATGCCTCTAAAGTAATTTCCCTGCACTTATAAAAGAGGATGGGCAAAACAAAGTGGGCAAAACAAAGAACTTGAATGAAAGAGATTAAAGAAAATTAAGAGGGCACAAAGATCACAATTACAAAGGGAATTAATTACAAATATGAGCAGCGAAATCAACTGATAATATTAGTCCTCTCTGGGTTAGAACACTTTATTACAATAGACCTTTGGTTAAGTACATCAATTTTATTGACAAAAATAAATCCATACAAAATAAGAAAATATTTGCCTTAAAAAATTCAGTACTTTTGCATGCAAAAATGAAGATCAGCATTAGGGCCAACTTGATCCATTAAGTTTATAGGCTCCAATTTTATGGCTGAACCTGAAACTAAAAAAGAAATACACCAATGTAACTAAACTGAATTATACCTAAAAATTTCCTTCTGACAGAATATAACTGTTTAAAAATTGGCTGACAATAATCTTAGAACTTTTGAAATATACTATGAATCAGTTAATCGACACAGTAATGAATATGCCATTACATTATTAACCAGGTATATAACCTATTCTTGGAAAACTGGATACAATCCAAATTTAACCGGGTTGGCAACCAATTATAAAAATTAATGTTCACATTATAAAATTAATAAAATGTTCACAATGAATTTACAAAAAATACACAGCTGTAATTGAAATGGAGATAAAAGAGTATAAACAACAATTTGTAAATTCATTACACAATCTGTAAAATCAGGTTGTTGCATCAGAATTTATAACTTTATATTACAAATAACCATTAGTAATTAGTTAAAGAAGCATGTGATAATCTCCCATTCTTTCATTTTTAGTCATGTGTACTTGAAAATCTCTTTAATATATCTTTTATTAAGTTTTAAAGTTACTTCTTTATTTTATACTTTTTCGTCTATAACATTTTTACTATCCAAGTTTGCATGGAACCCTCATGCATATGGCTTTATTTCAAGAGATATGAAGTAATGAACTAACACCTGATTGGAATGAAAATATATGGTATGCCCATAACAAGTTGCAATGAATGCAATAATTAATAAAAGAAAAGGAACTAAAGGTTAAAAGACAAAAGTTTTTTCTCTCTTAATTAGACCTACAAATAAGGTAAATAGGGTACACTAGTATATACTAGTATTTTTAGAGATTGCTTAACTCTACAACAGTAATACTACAGACTGAGTAAGTTAAACACTTGTTAGTTGCTCAAGTAAACATTAGTTGCTCAAGCGTACGGCAAACTTGAAAGAAATTGGTTTATTTTGATTCCTCATGGATAGGTTTTGAGTAATAGGTGTATGAAATTCACTAAAGTAGTACTTATAATCACTTTATTCTGCGCATTATCTATTTCCTGATTGCTAGATTGCCAACATTATCTAAACATGTCTGAATATGGCTCGTGTCACAAATATATCCAAAGTCATCAGATGAGAACCCTCTGCGGCTGAGTGAAAAAGTCAATGCAATGCCAATGGTGATCATATTTACAAAAATGGTTTAGAGTTAATTAACGCCAAAAGCAAATTTATCATTGCCCACCCTTTCTGAAGCAAGAAGAATAAGTATGACTGCTATAACACCTGAAGCATCAGGGTTTGCAAACATCTTGGTCATGCTCATTCTTGAGGAAGTAAACAAGAAAGATTATATGGAAATAGATTGAAATGAATTGATTTCATCTGTGCACAAAAAAATTTATATGAATAAATATGTTCTTGAAGATCACTGTTCAAAGATAAGCCATTACCTGGCAACAATATGTCAAGTGTTCCCAGAAACTCTTAGATATCAAATGAAAATGTGGACTCATGGAAGATTTGACAAATTCACCTGGTGTTTTTGTAAATTTTCCCATGAATTTGACATGGAGGAGATATTGAGGTAATGAAGAATCAAGATAACCTTTTCTATGCATCACATGGAACAACCAATGAACACCCCTGTCAACAATCAATTGCAACTTATCCCCAAGGAGAAGAGGACTCTTTGGTGCTCCTTAAGAACACAAGAAGAGTAAAAGCTAAAAATATTAGTGAGCGGGAAATGATAACATTTTAATAAGCACAAAGATAATGATTTTTTAACAATAAGTCATCAGAGGACCTTAAAAAACTAATCCTCTCCATAGAGTTTTTGTTTACACATGTGAGGTCATAAGTACACCATATTACTTATAGCTTCTTCAGTCAGCATCATATTTTATAACTGTTTGTCTTCTTCATCTCAACTAACATCATTTGAATGTTCCCTTGGTTTAGTTGCATAGGCTGTATCATGACACTTCCATGAGACATTTCACAGGAAATGTTCATTAAAATCATGAAAAATGAATTAAACTAACATAATATAATTTCAGAATGAAGAGGATTGACCTGAAAATATGGGAAACCAAATGGAATGTACACAAAATATGGAATGTAAACAGGGAAATGATGAATTACTGATGAGATGATTAAGAAGCTAGATGATATAAGGAAATCGAAGAATGTAAACAAGGAATTAAATAGAGTGAATTAGGAAGAATTACATGACAATGATGAGGTTGGAAAATGAGAGGAGGAAAGAAGTGCAGAGGAGGATGATGTAGAGTGAGGGCATTTAGAAGTTTACAAAGGAAAGATGAAATGGGTGCACTGTACAGAAAGGTGATAGATCTATTAGGAAGTAATAAGGGAAAATCCACACACAAAAAAATCAGTAAAATTATTACTTGAACCAGGAAAAATTCCAGGGGTAGAAAGAATACATACAGAATCTATAAGGCATTATAGTTTATAATTAAATGTAAAAATATTGGACCAGTTAGTTTAAACATAGGAAAATAATATGATGTAAATGGGGATAGCTTAGGACTAAGCATATTTGATTGCAAGATAGAGAGGACATTAACAGAATGGAAATTAAATAAGGTTGCGGGGAAAGATAATATTCCCATGGAACTACTCAAGGATTTAGGGAAAAATGGAACCAAGAGTTTTTTTGGAATAATTCATAGTATTTGAAAAAGGAAAATAGATACAAAATTTCATTAGATCAGTGTTCATCTCTATTTTAAAAAAGGGAAAGGTAGGTAAGTAAAGACTGTGGAATAACAATAAGTTCGATTTCACATGCACAAAAAGTGGTATTAGGATCCTCAATGGAGAAGGGGGTTAAGGATTACTTGGGGATGATCAATTTGTATCATGAGGGGGAGAGGTGTATGTGATGCCATAGCAGTAATGAAGGCTTAATAGAGAGAAACGTAGAATATAATCAGGATGTATTTGCCTGTATTTCAAAAGATAGGAGAATATTGGTAGCATAGGTGACTCACCTATAACCTGAACATGCGTCAAACTGTGCAGGTGCATAATGATGATGGAGAGTCAGGATACAGTGTTAGGAAGAGGAGAAAGGCAGGAGTGTCCATTATCATCAGTGCTTTTTAACTTATATGTGGAGGAATGGTTAAAACGGCATGGGAGGAAATGAATACACGAATGAAAGTTGGTGGGGGAGTCAGAAAATCAAGTTTGTGGATGATCAAGCTTTAGTTTGTCAGTAAGCCAAGGGATTACAAGCATTTGTAAAGTACATAAGAAAATCAGTGAGATAGGCATGGAATGAGAGTCAATCCAAACAAAAAAGGAGGGTTATGGGGTTTTTGAGAAAGAGGAAAGCATTTAAAAATTAAATAGGAGGGCAAAAACTAGAGCAGGTAAAACATTTGACCTATCTCGTAATGTCTTGGACTGAGATGGTCCCAGTGATAGAGATGTAAAAAAGATGAATTGCATTGGGCAGAGAAGCTTTCACAAGAACGAAATCATTGGCAGGGTCTTAAGTAAGGAGGCAAAGAAAGAACTAGTGAAAACTTTTCTATGAAGCATAATTTTAAATGGCTCCAAAATTGGCCATTGAAGCAAGATAGAGGCTGTTAGACTGGAGACTCTTGAGAAGTCGGTGTGAAGTGGTATGGAAAAGGTGAACTGGATGGAGAGGAAAATGAAGGAGAAATACCAGGCATGGTGGGGGAGGAGATGGGAAGGTCAAAATTCAGAGGAACCAGCAGACAGAAGGAACAGCAATGGGGATCTCCAGTCACAGCAAATATTTCTAAGGAGGTATTTCAGCAGAATAATCACAATAAACCCAAATTAAAATAAATGAGACATTTGAGCACTGAGACTTCTTACAAAGGATTTAGGAGGAATGTGCAAGTACTGAGCATTTCTTCACTGACTATGGAATGACTATAAAAAATGCTGGATTTTCTCTATCTAGGTCTCAGGAGGACTCTCTACAGGGCAACAGAATTGTCTATGGGGTATGGGATAAAGCAGTGCAGGTAGCTTTCCTTAGGAAGAAGCATATGACCCAGCATAAAGTGGCAGCCCACTGTGGAGGGGTGGAACAAAGCCAGAGATAGACTTGAAAAAACCAAGAGACAACAGCTGAACTCCAAAGCAAGGATTCCCTTGGTGATTTAGTTCAGAAGATGAGCAGTCATCCTTGAGCTAATGTGCACTCTAGTTTGAGCAAAATGATAATTTTGGGAAATGATACAAGGAGAAGAGGTTTAATTGTACCAGGTGCCAAACAAAGCATACCCCTCATATGTGCCCAGCTATGGCAAAAAATGTGGGATTGTGAACAACTTTGCTATATCATGCCGAGTGAGAAATGTACACTGCATTGAGTACTTTTAATACAAAAAGAATGACTTCTTTTTCTACTTAATTCAAAAAACATTCATCACTCAACTAATCAAAATGAATCAATTGACAAAGTGGCAGTTGAAGGAAAATTATTTATTTCTCCCCTGGATGCCTCTGGCAGTCAGTGTGCCCATTGGGATCCTGATAAGCCGATGATGAGCCATAAGGTTTATGAGGGGCTAAATCACCAAAGTTGACCCAGGCCTGAGATGGCATTGGAAAAACCTTTGGGTTATCAGGCGAGTGGAATACTCACCTGACTACAACTGTTATTGCTCTGAGGCTGGACATTGGGGCCCAGGCAAATATTTTTTCTCAATATGCAATCATGAGAAAAGATGAAAAAGTGGAAATAAAGCCAACAAATGTTCAACTTCAGTCCTTCATTGGCATAAAAATTAAGCTTAAAGGCACAGCCTCATTAATTTGTAACAATAAAAATCTTGAATGCTCACTTGATTTTATGGCTGCACAATTAATAATCATATGTGGTTGCCTGCATGTGTTTAGCTTGCTTTAATTACAAGGGTATTCAATATTTATTAAGGGACACCAAAAAATATATCTGATAAAAATACAAAGCACAAATTTATACAAAAATATAGAATAAAAACTCATATTTAATGTGCATGATAATTTGGGATGGTTACCTCAAACATGTTCAATTACAAGTTGATGATGATCCACAATTACTTGTGATGGTTCACATCATTAGTAGTTCTCTCTCTATCTCTAAGGAAAGAAAGAAAGAAAGATTAAAAAATGACTTACGAATATTAAAATTTTAAAGGAAATAAAATTAAAAAAAATAAAAAAGGCTTGTACAATAGGATGGCCTGCTCATTGTAAAATATAACCAGAATATCACCCTTTTTAGAAATCAATTTTTACCTATTTGTTGAAGATATATTGGTTTTCTTGGGGCATTGTAATTAATGACCCTTGTCAACTAAATCATTACAATGACTTCTCTAATATTAAACTGGAAATGAAAAATAACTACAAATTGATGAAATCATGACTAGATAAAAAAAATCAGCAGGTGGATAACAAAAAAGGGTTTTTGATAAAAAGGCAAGGAAAAAAGGTACAATAAAAATATTGCAAGATATTCCAAATAATAGAAAATAGGACTTAATCAAGATATTCTCAAACTAAAGGAAAATTATTATTTGCATATTGTTCAAAGTAATAGAAATGATACAATGTAGTGGGCAATCTACGATGATGTAGTAGGTGAGAAGAACATGAGGTATTTACCACAAATTATCAAAAAAACTGATTCCATTATATACTCATTCCAATGTTAATGAAGAAATACCCATCCAAATATCCATCATGTCAGACAACAGTATTCTCTATTTTTCATTATACAAAATCATAGATGCAATCAAAGATCTACTACCTTGAACAAAAAGTTCCCGGAATAACCACCGTGTGGCGCTCCCATCGTTCCGATTTGAGTTCTTTTTTTTTTGTTAAATTGGTACATCTGTTGTTGATATTCCCTTTAAATCTTAGTGTCATTACTTGACATTTGCAAAAGTTACGTAGCCAAGAGTACATCTATCTCTGTGTGTGTTGGCGATTTTTTACAATTGCAGAAATGGATTTAAATTTGCAACAACGAACTTGTATTAAATTTTGCGTAAAAAACGGATTTAGTGGCGCACGGACGTTGGAAATGTTGGAAAAGTGTTTCGGCAACGATTCTCTAAAAAAAAACGGTCGTTTACCAGTGGCACGAGCGGTTCAGAAGTGGTCGTGAGTCAATCAAAGATGATGAACGCAGTGGCAGACCACCGACATCGAAAGTCGGTGAAAAAATCGATAAAGTAAAAGAAATGTTGGTCAATAACCGCAAATTAACCATCAGAGAAATAGCGGAGGACTTGAACATTGCCTATGGATCCGCCCAAGACATTGTGGTTAATGATTTGGGTTTCCGTCGTGTAGCAGCAAAGTTGGTGCCAAAAGACCTCAATTTCATGCAAAAAAGAGACCGTGTTGACGTCGCAAAAGACATGATTTGCGAGGCTGAATCCGATCCCACATTCATCAAAAGGATCATTACTGGAGACGAGACGTGGGTTTATGAGTACGACACGCAATCCAGACATCAGGCAAGTGAATGGCGTTCACCAAATGAGCCGAGACCAAAAAAACCACGTCGTTTTCAGTCAAAAAAGAAGGCAATGCTGACGGTTTTCATGGATTACAACGGTGTAGTGCATCATGAATTTTTGCCAGAAGGCCAGACAGTAAACAAAGAGTATTATTTGGGCGTTATGAGACGTTAAAGTGCCAATCGCACAGTTAAAGTGAGTCCGATGAGACTAATGAGTTTATCGCCCGTCGCACAGTGCTATCATTATTCGTAATTTTTTGACGAAAAATGCAACAAATACCATCCAACAGCCACCGAATTCACCTGATTTGGCTCCCTGTGACTTTTTTCTGTTCAATCGAGTTAAAAAACCATTACGGGGAACGTGTTTTAGCAGCCGAGAGGAAGTAATGGAAAAATCGCAGGAAGCACTGATGGACATACCGAAAACCGAATATAAAAAATGTTTCGAGGATTGGATCAAGCGCTGGCATAAGTGTGTTGCAGTCGATGGGGATTACTTTGAAGGGGACAATATAGATTTAGATGAATAAACTTGTATTTTTAATTTTCTGAATAAATTCCGGGAACTTTTTGATCAAGGTAGTATATTTTAACAGTTAAAAAGGAGCAGATGATATTACATCTAATGCTATCGAATCCATATATAAAAATTTGCTTCTTTTTTTGCTTATTATACATATTTAAGTATGGAAACAGAAATTACCTGAACTAAATTTACTCTACATATAACTAATGTTTTTGGACTCTATTTCTTCAACACATCCGTGATCTAGAGAGGGGGGATCGTGGATGAGAGATGCCATTAAATTAAGCTACTAATTGTGAACAGTCTTATGATATTTTTACCTGACGAGTCTTTCAGGCAAACTTGAAAGAGGTGTTTGACTCCATTTTTTTGATTCATTAATTACTTTCTAATTTCTCTTGGTGGGAAACCAGTATGTTAGCCACCTCACTGTTTTGATCCCCTAATGATTTTTATGGGTGAGCACCCAAGTACTAATTGAAAAAAATGCACCAATAACATTTCATCCTGGAAGATACACTGAATGTAACTCAAAAGTCTTGAGCCTAAGTTCATTTAAACAAAAAACATCACATTATGTACACTAACCAATACCTTCAGTTCCAAGAGTTTAATTAAAATGCATTCAATATTTAGGTGCAACACATAAAGTTCTAAGAGATTTTAGCCATTCTGCTATTTTTCAGAAGAGAAAGATAGGCTTATCACTGATTATTTACAACAGTGATTTCAATTTCATCTTCTCATAAATGAAGTACACTTTAGTTTTAGCATAGCTGCTATTCCTTCAAATGAAACCTAACCATCTGGAATTGAACTGAAATCTATGATAGCAGGGCAAAAAATGGCCATCGGTCTCTAATACTCATAGGAATTCAAGATCGACTCACCTACAACTCCACATGTTTCTGCATTATTCTGGCTTCAAGATCCAAGTGCAGTTTTTCAACTTTTCTGGCTTGCTTCTTTATCTTCTCTTCAGATTTTTCCACGGCTTCTGGTTTTTTTCCAGCAACCTTCTTGATTTCACCTAATGCCGCCTCAGCTTGGAGTGTGCGAAGTTTCAAAATGCGACCCTCATAGTGCTTCAGTTCTGTCTGTAAGGAGCAATTTCATAAGCACATGAGAGAAGGTTGATGCTTGTGCTAATACATTTTGATGCTATGCTAACATAACAATAGACAGAAATGATAGAAGATACCTAGATGCATCATTTTTAAGGGGTCTGAGGGGAAAAACAATGAATGCAGATTGGCCAGAAGAATTTCGTGAAAGAGCAATCATATATAAATTACGACAAATATATTATTAAAAATCTAAATTGGAACAATTATGAATGCCTGAAGTCTAGTAAAGCAGTGAATGAGGAATGAATGGTTTAATTTGAGAAATATCTTAATTTTAACTCCAAGGAAGGCTTTAATTGATTTTTTTAGGAACATGATTTTTTCCGGCAATTTACATTCTGCTTTACTGCATTTATCGGAATCACACATTTGAGAAGCATACAAACTTAACTTTAGCATCTCACAAGCCTCATGGCCTTCCGTAAACAAAGGACTAAGTGGTTGTTCTTCCGCATCTTCATCTCATGTCACTCAAAACAGCACTAATGTATGCAAACCTTCAGAATGCTCTGGTCAACACCAAAATATGAATTAAGATCAGTTTCCAGATACTTTTAACTGTTCCTAGTTACCATCAAAGTCATCTGTGCCCACTTCTATAATATATTTTGGAGGTGATTACATGGCAAGATCACTATATCCAAATTTTGTACAGCAGTTATTAATTGCAGATTGATACAGAACATGCTGTGAAGCTCCCAAATAGTAGCTTTCCTAGCTAAGCTGCCAGACCCACATCCCTAAAGTCTCCACCATAAGCTTCTTCTTTTGCCTCAAACACCAGGTTTCACTTCCATAAAACACTACACTCCATACTTCAGTCTTTCTTTAATATATTCTCACATCTATAATTGGTGTACCCATCATCAATTCTCTTCCTCTTGCATATGCCTCCTTTGCTAATGCAACTCTTCTCCTAATGCTCCCATTAAATGCCTGCTTTCCTCCAAATACTTGAACTGCTCCATCTGCTCCAGTTTATTCCCTCCTAGTTTTACTAACTGTCCTACTTCTTGAGAATCTCATTAATTTCATTTCCTCGTGATTAGTCTTCATCCCATATTTCTTTCATTGATCTTGTAAAGCACTCCTTATCCAATTAATCCTTCGGCTGTCTGACTCAGTTGGTTTTTCTTCTGAAAACCTTGCTGAAATAATCATCTCGCCATCCTCTTTTGATACCAGCTCTAGCCCTTTTTGTACCACCCTTGATGTATCCTCAGCATGTAGTTGGAAAAGTACTGGTGATAACAGATAATTAATTGAGGGAAAGTAACTACCTACTCATGCTAGTTCGTTTCAAGTTTTTCACATTTTGGCCACAATCTATGGAAGATTTGGTTGTCTTATTTTATGCTGTGCATATGACAGTGCAAGGCACACAGAAATGGTACAACATATGCAAGTAAGTCCACATTGTTATGTTTTAAATGTAACACATGTAAAATAGTAGGTTTCCCTTTACCTGTCGTGAGACTCACATGGATGTTTTGCAATGTAGAGGCAATTATACAAAATCACTAAATAAGCAAATGGAGTTAATAAATATTTTGAAAAGTTGCAGTTGCAACTAACTATTGGAAAAACTGAAATGGTACATTACAAATGTTGCCTTGTACTAATGAAATGGGGACAGATGAAATAAGGTATATTATGATTAAAGAGAGATACCTGCTATCATGTTATGGGTTGATCATGTTTGGCAACAATTAAATAGAATTATAAAAAATTACAATAAAAACTATAAGTAATGACTAATTACAGATTTATTTGTGATATCTTACACGTAATGATTCCAATTCACTAGCTGAGAATTTAGCTTGAGTTGCCAACACCCAGAGTTTCTGCACCTTGGGCTCCAAGAAATCCTTGTTCAAAGGGCCTTTGGCAGTCAATCGCTGTAGTCTGTCATAACCTTCACGAAGGCCATGGTGAGCTGTTCTATATTAAAAAATATAAGGATAATGTCAGCAGTGATAAGAAGATAAAATACTGATAATATAGAAAATTAAAACAAAGTCACTTGATTAATAGATTCAAAAGTAGTGCATACATTTAATAAAATGGTTATTTAGAAAGGAATAAGAAATATAAATATTAAACCAAACAGCTCATTTAAAGACTGCAAGAGTAAATATCTCCCCCAAAGTATGAACATTTCAATGACCATATCCTATGAAGTACAAGTTCAATGTATTAATGTGAAATGAATAGCCCCTGGGGCTTATCATAGCAAATAATATCTAATTCCCTGAGTTTAAATTATGACCACTGCATAGTTACCCATACCTAAAGTTATGCGCAATGCTGAATTGTTTCTTATTAATTCTGTAATTTTTCTTAAAAAGTCAAATTATAGCCACTATGGGATACACCTATATAATTATGATGAACAGAAAATAATAATAATTCCAGGCAACTGAGGGACCAAGTCCACTGCAGTTGGTGTTGCACCTAGCAGTACAGGAGGCAAACTTTTACATTTATCATACACAAAATTCTTGAACAGCAGAATGTTTTACCCTGATAATTCCGCATATGACACAGGAATGTTCACATAAAATTTATTTTGATGAATGCTAAATAGAGAATTGCACTCAGCTAGGGTAATTTAAATATACAAATTGACAAACATGCTATCTTACCTCAATAAATTTGTTTTGGACTGATAGTCTTTTTTTGGCTCCTCTTGTATTTCCAACTCATTAAATTTATCAAGTTTGTCATCTACAGAATCTAAAAGAGATAGGAACATTAAGAATACACAATGTACTACAAAATTTATATAAGTAATGATCTAATACTTACTCTCATGTTCATCAGCAGGGTTTTCAACTTCTGATAATAATGAATAATACTGATCTATTTTGTCTTGGTGGTGATTGAACTCCTCCCTTAGCGTTTGAAGTTCAGCAGCTAAAAAAGAAAAACTTCCATTCATTCCATTCATAGCCATCTAATAAATGTTTCTCCATTGTACATTTTTCTCATTACTAGTTTTTATAATGAGACAATAAACAAGAGAAACATAATATGCCCAAAGATTCCTATTCTATTTTTTCCTAAGGACTTATTGAACACCCCACTTAGCTTCTTGCGGAAGATTTTTACTTCCACCCACTATTATCTTGCCAGAACCCAACTACCACCTTTCCATTTATCTATCACCGCATTCCAATTTCATATTACTATGAAATGTTTTCTTTGAGGTACATTGGCAATCATTTGTCCAGTTGATCCTATGGGCAAACTACTTCTTCATTCCCAAGACCGATTTTGGGCATATACCTCTGGATTATCACTAAATTGACCAGATCTGCTTTAATTTCTAAAAAAAATTATCAGACATTCGCCTGTTCCACATTCACTAGCCTTATTCCCAATTTCCTATTCATTACTATGTCAGATTGACTCTCTGCCAATCTTACTTATGTTGCTCATTAACTATAATTCCAATAAACTTTACTATCTTCCCATTACACCTCAAACGGGACTAACATGTCTGTTTCCTCTCTCCATCTCTTGATGCTTCCCAACTTACCTGTCCTCAACATTCTCTAGCACTCCTAATCCCTATTTCCATGGTAATGCTCCTCCTCTGTAACTTTTTTCCTGCCATCATGTGCCTGATTGCACAAAGATTTCATGCGATGACAACTGTGAAGGCCTTGCTTCCTCATCTGCCAGGCATGGGTCTGTGGGCAGAGTTCTGGAGTTGCCAGGACTCATTTTCATTATTGTTCCCACCATAAAACCACAGGATATATAACCAAGGGGATTTCCCATCACCTTCCTCAAGAGAATTTTCAGCATGACATTTTCACATAATGGGTCAGCTACCTGGGTTCAGATGCCTTAGCCTCCACCTCACTGACATGCTGCAAGAACTACCTACTTCTGGCTCCTAGCCTTCAACCTATCTGGCATGGATGACCCTATTAGAAGCAATTATCATAGGTTCTGCTAACACAGCTTTATGTGTCACTTGAACAAGCAACACCTTCCTCCATATCAAGCCTATCATCCATGGGGAGGTTTAGAAATGAGT
Source organism: Hetaerina titia (assembly GCA_037158775.1). Taxonomy (NCBI): domain Eukaryota; kingdom Metazoa; phylum Arthropoda; class Insecta; order Odonata; family Calopterygidae; genus Hetaerina; species Hetaerina titia. Next base: position 45,489,147 of record CM073779.1, on the reverse strand, counting down.
GACCTCTGAATAAATGGGATTGGATGCACCAATTATAAACATTTTGAATGAAGAGTGCTATGTTGGCTTATTTGCAAGCATCTGATATCCTATAATGCACCAGTTCATTTGAATAACCCCAAGATGTAGGAACATTATTTTCTAATATGCTTTAGGGGTTACAGATGATCAATACTGGTTTATAATAAGAAAATGAAACCACCAGATAAAGAAATATTTAAAAACTACAAAAATTTGGCAACATGAAATCAAATGAACTGTTCATAAAAGTTGGAATACAAGAAAATATGGACGTCCCTCTAATGTTAAATTAATGATCGATGGTCAAAATATTGGTGGAGACTACTGGCATTTTTCACTGTTTTACCAGAGCTGACATTACACTTTACTTTACTTTTACTAACCAGTACTAAACAAAATTATTAAAAATAGTTCATCAAACATTATCCACTGCTATACACCTACATCATTTGTCATGATAATATATTATATCTATGAATAGGAGACTATGAAGAGATTCTTACCAGTAAAGCCAGACTGTTCAGCACTTTCCCACAGCTTATTCAAATTTTTATCTTTAAATAGGCTCTTATTAATGTGTCTGTCAGATTTATCATAGTGGGGCTTAAAATTTCTGTTCTTTTCAGAATTGTTAATATCATCAAAATGTTCTAGAAGGCCATAGGTGCTCATGATACCTGAAATAATATCAAGTTAAAGTGAAGTATGACATTTTTTCCACAACCAAATGATGCAAAAAGAGTAACCTGCACATTAATGCCAATTTAAAGAAACTATCTTATTACAAAATAAAAAACTACTTATTTATAATATGAAATGAATTAATGTCAAACACTATATTTCCTACCAATTAATTTTTTTCGCAAATTTGCTTCATGCATTCCATCTTTATCCTTTCCTTCAGCTTTTAACCTCTTCCATGTTATTTCTTCTTTATCATGTATTTTTAATTCCCCAAATAACGACTTTAGCTTTGGCGTGGTTAACCTCTGGAATTTTAATACATGGAAATAAAAACATTATATACCTACTCAACATAAAAAAAAAATTGATAAGGAAAATAATGAAAAATTTAAGGAAAAAAATGAAAAAATAATTTACAATGGCAGAGGGATATTTTAGATGTGATAAGAGAGTTACAGGATAAAAAAATGAAAGCTTGTATAACAAAAGTTATATACAAGCAGTACAAAGTGGAATTAAAAGTGAAGTCTTAGAAAAGTTTGCAGCCAAGATACCAGTCATCAACTATGGCTTTCAATACAATTGATTTATAAAAAGGATTCAAACGGTAATATGGAGTGTGTTCCAACAATTGATAATTAAAAAAAAATTTTCTTTAACATTTCAAATTTCACTTTTTGAGATTAAATTTGTTGAAAAGTCAATGGAACCCAATATTATTTCAATAAAACCATTGTGAATGAATCTACAACCAAATAAAATGATATGGAAGAAATATGTAGATAAACTTAATAAAATCATATGTGACTTTAGGGATAGTATGAATATCTAGAACTAAAATAATTTGTCCCATAACTATTATGTCACAAGGATTTCATAATGCATTTTGTTATCTTGTGGCATAATCATGTGAAATACATTGGAGCAGTTGGCCATTTCTGGGCACATTACATGCAGATGCCTCCAATACATTGCACATAATTATGTTACCGGATAGCAAAATGCATTGGACTGCATCACTACAAAGCTGATATAATAAATGGAGAAATAAGTGGTACGCTTTTATGTATTTTAGCTAATGCTAATTTTAAATGAAAAATCCTGAATATACAAACACTAAAAATAAAAACACGTTCAGCAGGGCAATTCATACCAGATAAGTTTTAATCACTGAAATAACTCAAGGGAAATTTCCAAGATGCAGTGGAAGGAACTTCTATTTGTGTTTTAAATGAGTCTTTTCAATACACCATTCACCAAATTTTTCACTAAAAACAAGGGAAATTATTCTCTCTAGGCTAATCTCATACAATAAAACCATTGGACAAAAGTGTAACATTGCGATAAAATTCCACTTCTCACAGGAAAATATTTTTCCTCAGCAGTTAATACCTAACAGTTGATTGCAAAAAAAAGCAAAATTAGTAATCAAAGAGAATTCTCTCATGAAAACACTCCTACCTCGAAAAAATAAATAATATCTAATGTACAGCTAGGTGAAAGAACAGTAAGGATCTAAGAAAGGTGAACCCACTCATACTGCCAGAGGTACAGGAGAAGTATTAACAGAAGCAGAAAATTTTCAGGGAAGATTAAAAACAAGAGTTATATGGCAAAAAATTTTGGCCAGCAAGTTTACACATAGAAAAAGAATAATATGTATGTAAGGACATCTTAGGACCAAACATACTCTAAAGCATGACAAAAACCATATTAAAATAAAACAGTTTCTGGCGTAACTTGTGGAAAATCTTCATATTGACATTTGAAAATGAAACAAATTGACTTTTCTACTTAGAATTTTTTATTATCACGACCTAGGTTACGTTATGGTATAACAACATAGGACCCGATGATGTTATACAATAATGAAACCTATTTTGTGATAATAAAAAATTTTAAGTAGAAAAGCCAAGTTGTTTAATTTTCAAATGCCTATATGAAAATATATTATCATCTTATATTTTACCATTGTAAAATAATAAGATGAAATAATAATAATTAAAAGTAATGAAAATGACATTGAGTGATGTCGAGGAGCACATGGCATCGCTCTGGAACTACTAAGAGTGAGGGAAAAGTTTTCACAAGTCATTTGTAGAATCAAACATTTATAAAGAAGAGATTTGCCCATAAAATTTCATTTGCCCAGCGTTAATTTTCATCCCAAGAGAGGGTTCAGCAGCAATGTATACGAACTATATGATCATAAGTTGGATTTTACCTACAGCAAAGATAATACCTAGGATCATCAACCAAAGAATGGAAGAGAGGGAAAATGATTAGATGCTTAGGCGAAGGTGAGTTTTGTTTTTGAAAGGGTAGGGGTGTGATGCTACAGCAGATGAGATCACTGTTATTAATGATTATACATAATAATGAGAATGTATTTAGTGGATTTGGAAAAGACATTGGACAGTGAAATTTGATCTCAACAATGAATGCATTGCAGAGGATAGGAGGACACAGAATGGATAGGTGACACATAGAACACCTTTACCAGAAGAAAATAGTAAGATTAGCATGCTAAGGGCTAGGAATATGAATGGCAAAAGGTGGGGAAGTCACCAAATCTGATTTGTGGAAGATGATGCAATTATTGCTAAACACATTACTAGGCTATTGTAATAGGTATGGGATGAGAACCAATGAGAAGAAAATTAAGGCAATAAGGTTCCCAAGAAATGGGTACGTAAAATTGAATATTATATAGAGGGAACTAGAGCATTCACTGATTTAGGAAGAGTTTCACATTAAGATGAGAAAGGGTATTAAAATAAAAATGGCATGAGGTGAAAATATTTAAAAAAAAGAGTAAAGTTATGAGTAGATGATGAGGCTCTAATGTAAAAATAATCAATAAAAACTGAAATATATATTCTTTTTTACTCAGAAATTTAGTCACTGAGTCAAGAGAATAAGCATATATCGAAGGCTTTTGAGATTTGTGTGTAGAGAAGAATGTTTAAAATGAAATGGACTGGAAGAAATCACACATGGATAAGACATAAAATAAAATAAGGCAGAAAAAGGGGGTGGTGTACAGTGGGTGCATGGTGAGTGACAATGGAATGATTTAGACAGTGAGCGAATTATCATCCTAAATGCTACGGCAACAGCAGGTAATGATTAACCTGAGCCGCTAAGGTGGAAAGGAAAATCTCTCATTCTTTCTGGCAGCCACATTCTCACAGAATGCTGGAGACCCAATTTAAGCTTTCATACTAGCACGTTTTTCCCAAATATCTAATTTTCAATTCCACCATGAAAGTATGCGGAACAAAAAGATACTAAATTACATCCGTAACAATTGAGCCAACAAATTACGGCTAAGTGGTGGTGGAGCACCTTTTATGGTATTTTTCCTTAGCATTTCAACATAGTGCTATAGGGATAAGGTTTTGTAATTTGTTCAATAGTGTTTAAGGGATAAGACGCAGGTGAAACCCAAGATAAGTTTCCGACCCACTCGATACACCACGGAAGCCCTCGCGACGAATTATAATATAACAATTTGAATGCAGACTACTTTTCCCGTTTTTCTTTGGGTTTCCGAGTATGAAACATACACGCAAAAACAGTTTTTACACGAAATATGACGGCAGACCAAGAATAAATCCTGATATTCAAGAAATCAACTGAAATATTATTCAATGGGTGCTTGAAAAACTTAAGTTATTGTGATGTGATACATACGACTGGGGAGGTGTGATCATAAAAACTGACTTCTTATCAAGGGGCCTAATTTCACAATGTGAAATCAAAGTTCATAACATTTACTGACATATCTACTAACGCATTATTGTCATTTTTCACGACACTTATGCAAATTAATATAAACCTCCAGTGCTATACAGCGATACCATTGAAATGAGCAGTAGTTAATATTATATGGGCCTCATTAAATTAGTTAACAACACATTTAAATGGGATAGATTACTTTATTAAACGAAAATGTTAACGCTTTGAGCAAACGAACTAATAAAATAATAATTCCTAACACTGTGTATATCTCCGATTCGGAATTCGGGTCTGCAAATTAGTACAGAGAACACATTTCCTTCCGAAAAGCTTTATGTTAGAAAAAGGAGGCGAAAAGGCTTAATTATGAAGCGTGCAATAGAAGTAGAATAAAATCGCATGAGAATAAGAGATGCAAACAAACTGATGAGTTTACAGGGATACTATATTAAAACAATAAAAAGAAAAAACAGCATTTTGAAAACATAAAAAATACTTAGCAGCTCTTACATTTTGTGCTTTATACCAAAGCATATTAAGCTTGGCCATTCTAAATGGCTTTTCAAGTTTTTTGAAGTCCAGGTCCCCATCAACAGGATTTTTCCAATGCTCATTTGCTTGTTCTGAGTATTTATTATGCGCCAAGTTACTTTTGAACAATAAAATTCCAAAAATTATAGTTGCCAAACAAACTCTAATGAATGCCATTTTAATTTCCTTCTACTGCTTGAACTTGTCATACGATTCTTCTTCATGCCTCATATATAAATACATATAATTTATTGGGGAACAAACGAAAGGTACAATGCGTGGTTTGCTACATTTGAAATACTCTCATATTTAATACTTAGCGGTGTGTCTATTTTTGCGTCTATTTTTTATTTATATTTATACAAAAATTTCGAAATTTGTGCATATATTCCCAAGTAAACCAACACAAAAAAAATAAATAACCCTGATTTCACATTAGGCGGCATCTGTTTACCTTCATTGAATTTATGATAACAAATGACGTATGAAGACTAAATTGTAAAGTTAGTTGTTACTTATCGCAAGGAGACATTTCTGGAATTTTTAGAGCAGATAAAGGTTTGTTTGAACATAAATAGAGAAGCATGACATTTGTAGGCTTTATTTATTTGATTGTTTGGTCGAAGGGTCAACAAATGCAATAAAGTATATAGAGGAGATCTTTAGGGTATATGTTGTACATGGGCTTGCATTTAATAATTGCACGTTAGTTTTTGTTTATTTTCGGATGAAGTAATGTTTTTAATTATGCATATAATTTTGTAGTGAATTTGCCGCGAGTTGTTGATGTGCATAAATACTTTAATTTAATTGTGTTCTTTTTAATGAATAGCTTAAATTACTTTTGATTCCTTCCTAAGCTTGCAAGTTACTCCTTTAAATGTGGTATTTAGTAATTTAAACATTATGTTCGCGTATGCACTCTACCAATGTTGAAGTCGATTTTCTTTAAATTTAATATATCTCTTGTTTTCTCTTACGACGTTGACAGCCTCTTACAATTTTCGTGTCTTACTAAACAGCTTAACAGAGTTAATATTTTAGGTTTTAAATTTACTTTTTTTTTGAGTACTGGATGATGATGGTTTTTCGTTTGACTTCCTCTCCCGGCACTATTTACTAGTTTGTGCAACCGCGCAAGATGACAGTAGTACCAGCTGGCTTGTGAAGTGGGGAAGCCTAATGACATGGGATGCACTGTTTTGTGATATCACCAAAATAACAGTATGGGGCGCATAGCAGTTTGATGAGGCGATGTATGCAATGGATTTCCAATTTATTAGATATATTGTTATTGATCGTTGTGTCATGTAGCTCCATTGTTCGGTGCCATTTTTAACGATGCCTATGTTAGTTTATCCATTATCAAACATGGCGTTTGGTGTGTTCGTGCGTGTGAAATTGATCGTTATGATGAGTTAGGTGTTTAGGATCCTAATTATTAAACACGTGGTAAGCCTAAATCATACTGAATAATCATTTTTTAATAAGTAGCTACGATTAGTGTGGAGTTGTCTTTTAAAACTGACAATAGCAAATGTGAGAATTAAACGCATTGATATCATCTCATGCTAGCAGACGAGTGCTTCTTGATGAAATGTTAATTGATTCATTGGAAAAATTATTTCATGAAGGTTTTATCCCCGAATCACGCGCATTGTTTCAAGGTTTAAAATAGTTCTTTACCAATCAGTCGTCTTGACTCTTGTCGGTTTAAAAAAGGTACAATATTTACGTTCGTCAGTTTATTATTGAGTGTCGTTCAGAATTTCTGAAACTGAAACTGTTCCATAATTAATGACTCAATTACGTCTCTTTCGCATTCTTACGCCTCAAAGTTTGCTGGCAGTTATTAATGGTGACATAAACATGCAGGTGTAACGTTTGTTTTGCAGTGAGAATAGGAGTTAATCTGTCTTAATCAACCTGGCCATTACCTTTTCAGGTAGCTTCCTAGGTTTCTTAAATTTATTACGTACCATGTCTGGAAAATATTCAAAAGTTTACGGAAAACGGACCTCGTCGTCTGGAATACAGTTTGAAAAACTTTTCAAGGAAAACAGCAATCGACCTTCTGCAGCAAAATCAGCCGGGACCGTTGGCAGATGGGGTATTACCTCATTTACGTCGATTAGGAGCACAAACATAAATGGTGAGAACTGATGATAAGTTTTTTCCCTTGGTTGATATATCTTAAATTTCCATTGTTACTGTCATTGGCTCTTGTTAACAGGGTGCGAAAGTTGGTGTCCGTCTGTTGCTTTCGATTCACAATAAATATGTGAATAAATTCGGATTGTAAAATATAATTTTGGATGCATTAGTTCACCTAATTCTTCATTCAAATCCATTATATTTTGCTTTCATGTAAAAAAATTTCATTGTGCATGAATTAATAACAGGTTGCCATTTTAATTGTATAAATTAGTAATCTAACCGATTCACTATACATTCCCTTTGACATTATTTATGCTGTATGTTTGAAGTAGATGTTGTTTTTAATATTGTTGGTGATTTAACTGATAACTGAAAAGGCTTTTTTTTGAAAACTGCAAATTAGTTTTATTAATCAGCTGTTTTTCTTATCAACCTTTGTTGTGATGAAATTACTCCTTGGTCATCTATTTCAAATATGGACTGATGGTTTTGCTAGTTAATTTTGGGGAAGGTGAAATTTCTGCGTGTGCTTTGAGGGCCCAGATGCTCTCGGCATCTTGGAGACTAGGTTTAATGTACTGCTGTGACATGTTGTTTTGGTATTGAGAACTGTTTATGTTTTGATATATTTTCAATTAAGAAATCTCAATCCAATTCCACAGCTATGAATAACTATCTTATACATTAGCAAATAACATTATCAATGATTTAAATGGGGACCCCCAAGTTTTACTACTACTCTGCTAGGTGTTTTTAATTGCTAATAAAGGAATAGGATGACATGGCCTTGGATAGGATATTCTTGGGACTAAACTTGCACCATTACAAGAGGAAGGACAAAGTCCATGGATCACTGATTTAATTGAAATATGGTATTTGAGTCCCTCCTTACATCCTGGAGAGAAAAATGTTCCATTTTGAACATAGATGACCATCAGTTCATGAAAGAACTATATTTCAATGCTGCCAAGTGTCTACCATCTGATCCTGTGGTACAAATGTTGTGGGTCCTGAGGTTGCTGGTTCAATCCCAATCCTTCAGTGTTTTTATGCTTTAACTTTTACTAATTATGTTGTGAGGCCATATTATTGGTTTTAACATTTTTTTTATTCCTCCATCTGTTGGATGGTAAGTTTTGGCTTTATATTTTTAAAAATTCTTTTCATTTAATTTCTTGTGGCGCTTCAAATTACTGCATTTTATTTTTACAATTAGAATTTGCTAGAGGAATATGTACATTAATAGCAATTAACACATTCATCACAACTGTTGCATTTTAGGGATTTTTTGCATGAAGTGAGTGACTTTTCATGAGGATGTCGAAAGTAAAAATGCAGGTGTAGGGAGCAGAGTTTTGCAAAGTGCTCCATATTCAACAAATAAAACTGGTGTTTTCATAGTTATTGCTACACTTATCACCCTGTTCAATGTTAGAATGAATATTAAATGCAGTGAAATATAGATAGAATATATAGAAGAAATTATCAAAAATGAAAAACAATATGTCTAGCTCAACTTTCTCATTCAAAATAAGAAAAAAAAGAAGGGAAGCTACAAACCAATAACAGCTAGGCAATACAATTAGCAAAAATAAAATACAATAAATGAGGAAAAAATGAAACTTATTGCAGCATTGAAGCTCCAGCACTTTTTTGGCTGTGGCCGAGAACCTACCACTGAAACAAACACTTCAATATATAATGATAATATGACTTGTCAGTCATATACACAATTTATTATGATTTTTAAATGTGATTGACTTATAAACTATTGGTCGTCAATGCCCAAGAGTATATTTGTAATAATTGACCTAAGGGGGGAAATATCAAGTTTCAAAGGAATTGTTTGTTGATGGAGCAGCTCCTCCCCTTGTTTAACTGGACTGTGTATGTGCAAACCCTCAATAACTCAGTTTCTGACTTTTAATAATCAAACCACGTTACTTTTCCACATAAACTTTTTAATTTTTACTACCCAGGTTTTGTTATAACATAACATCATCAGGTCCTGATGTAAAAATTAAAAAAAGTAAAGTGGTTTGATTATTAAAAGCCAGTATGAAGATTTTCCACCAAGTTATGCCAGAAACTGTTTTATTTAACTCAGTTTCTGAAAAGTGTCAGTGTTGGTGATTAGTTGCTAACACAGCAGGTCATAATTTATGATAGGAAAGTATGTAATGAACCATATGAATAAATCTTATGTAAACAAATTTGCCGAGATTATATGATAGTAACATCTGAATTTGAATCATTAAACCATGCCAATTAGTTCACCAGTTGTAAAATGCCAGCAGTAGAAACTTTAATATGAGTTGACTTCTGTGGTAGAAGTTGAGTGAAATTATGATGTGCAATTCAGCATACAGTTGTCAAATGTTTGGTACATTGCGGGAAACTAGGTATTTTTTAATTAGGTCATACCACACCACTTTGTGTTTTACTGAAGTTAGACAATCTGCAGTTAAAGTTTTACCAGATCTAGCATGCTGGAAGGCCTCTTGCTAAGAATGACTTATCTTGCAACTATCAGGAGCATCATTGGTAATGGTAACTGTTATTGCCCGATTCAGTGATTAAAGTCCCAATTTATTGAAAAAGTTGACATTATTTGTCACCATTTCTTGACAGAAATAAATATCACTAGGTATATTAATTTCTAGAGATTATCATGTATGATCACAAATGTAAGTCCTGATGTAGTCTTAGCACATCTGGTTCACCGAAAGACTTTGCAATTGATTGATTGATAAAATATTCTGACAATAACATTGAAATAAAAAGAGATGAAAAAATCAATTTCTCATTTTAAATAGATTCTAAGAACTGTCAATGAAATTCTTCCAATTTGGGTATAGTAAATGGAGAAGTTAAATTACAAGTCCAATGTCAAAGTAACCAATTCTCATTGGTTACTTCGAATGTGTAAATAAAGATGCACAGGCAGTAGATAAAATAACCTGGCAATCTGGTGATTAATTAACTTGAGAGATTATTAATTGCTTAAATATAGCTAATTGGATTCATCACAAAAACACTGTTGACATTAGGCATTATGAATGACTAGGAGAAGAAAGGAAGTACCCAATTTACTTGAAAAACATTCCAAGAGTATTTCATGGTCAATCTGGTAGCATTTTATCCACATCAATGGAAAATGAAGGCAATAACTGGCTCAGAAAAAACATTAAAATTTTATGATGAAATTTGGAGAAATTTCTTAGTAACAGGTAATTTAGCAGTTATTATACATAAACATGAAATCGTTTCATTCATCCATGTCAATTAATCAAAATAACTTTGACATTTCCACATTGTTAACAGGAAGAAATTGCAAAATGTTCTTTCTCAACAAACGCTTAATAATGGTGTTTTCTCCCCATAAAGGACGGTTAACCTGGAAGATATAGAGAGATCAGAATAGTGTCATTAAACAAATTAAACATTTTCTGAAGTTTCTTTCTTTGCCAGCAGAGAATATGAACTAAGTGACCCTGACAATTCCATTTTAGACATTATCACTGCAATGCTAACATAGCCTTGAAGCTGCTGGTAACTATGGGAATTCCAAAATGCTCATTTGAGATGAACACATCAGCGATCCACATTAACAGTATAATGGATACTACTTACTGAGAAACAAAAACATGAGGTGATTATTTCAACTTCCTGCTCAGTACAGTAGTGGCAATATAGCTTGGAAACACGTATTCTGTTCCATCTAACTCATCTTGTTTACTTCCCTGAAAAATTTTAATTTCCCTAAAAAAATATATTTAAAGAAAGCACTTTGACATTGGATGTTGATATACAACAGATGGAATGGCTGCATGTTTAAAACCAAGGAGTTTATGTACCTATACATTAATGACATGTTATTCTTTTTCCTGAGTTGGGAATGGACCTGTATGAACCACTTAAAGAAGGGGAAACATTTGCATGTAGTTGTAATTTTTCAAGTCTAATAGAGACAACCAGGTGCAGCCTGTACCAGTGGCCCAAAGTGTATCCTATACCAGTGGCCCAAAGTGTAGCCTATACCAGTGTTTTAGGCCTGGGAAAGACTCATCATGTGCACTTGAACCTCCTGAACAGGGAAGAATAACAGGCCTCTCCTAATCAGTGAACTTCATTTCACGAAATCTTCTAAAGCATTAATTGTGAATTTGTTCTGAGGGTAATCATTGTTATATGCATCCCCCAATTTCATATTTTTATTAGAATTGTTGGATTATTCAGGTGTGGTGCTAATTTCAGTTATGTAGAGTAATTCTAGAAAATCCATTTCATCTAAACAGTCATTCCTGAGGCAGAATTTTAATGTGCGAACATTGGATTGCAGAAAACAAACCAGGTAATCTAACAGAACCTCTTGAATTCAATTTAAGAGTTCATTATTCTAAACATCAGCCAGCGCCAAATTCATTAAAAAATTATTGGAGATGGACACAAGGGATGCCCGAAGTAAAAAAGGAGGGATGTTAGAGAAAACGCCAGCACCTTCCACTCTAGTACAAGTTGTAGAAAATTACAAGTCAGTACAAATTCACATAGGAAATGAAACAGGAAATGTTGTAAAAATGGCCGAAATTGCATTTTGTGTCAAATGACTTATCAAACAAAAGCTCAAATTTAAAGTATGTACTTGATTTATTGATGTTGCTAGTATGGCTGTGCGATATGACAAACTGTCAACCTCAATTATTTTTTTATATCAACTTGGCTAATATAATTTGAACCAACCATTATAACATGGGTGAATATTATTATTGATATAAATCATATTTCCTATTTGGATTTGATTGTCAAATGACTGCAAAGCTCTTATGATCATATTGTTGATATGGTGGCATAGTTGATGCAAAATATTGGAAGTATTGTTCGATATACTTGAAAACAATTTCATAATCATCGATACAGTGCTGTGTCTGCCAATTAATTTATGTATCACCACATCCTCAATATTTTTATTGATGGTAGTTTTTAGATTATAAATTTCTCTGTTGTTTTACTCACTTAACCTAATGTTTTCTGGAACAGGAGTATTTAATATTTAAGGATGCACTCCAAATTTTATTTGGATGTAAGGTACCAAATTTTGCTATATAATTCCCATTTAAAAGTATAATTCATATGCTAGGTAAAATATGAGTAGTTGCAAATTTGAGACTATGATTGTTGAGATGAATAATTTTATGAAAGAAGGATAGATTATAAAAATAAATGGCTTGGCAAAGTGAAGCAAATTAAATTTTATATTGATGACAAGTGACTTGAATAAGTGAACACTTTTAATTACCTGTGAAGCAAGATCACTTTAGATGGAAAGAATTAAGGAAAAGGATCAAAGGCATGTTTAGTAAGAAGAAAAATATCTTTAACTCCAAAAGTAATAATCTTGAAATTAGGAAACGATCTCTTAAAGCATGCATGGACATGTGACACGGACCTTAGGGAAAGAAGAATAGAAGACACTGAACTCATTTGGAATATGGTGATATAGACCTTGGCTGTGAATCAATTAGACTAAGGAGACTTCTAATGAGGAAGTGTTTAAATGATTGAATGAGAAGCTTTTGGAAATCTATCATGACCATCATTATTGAAGAATATATTGATAAATAAATATAGTGTTATTAATAATGTGTAAAAAATAATCAAGTATTCTCAATGAAGGCAGTATGATATTTTTTCCCTTATAGTTTCCATACATCCCCCTCCCTCTCTCTAGTGGTCATAATACATCGTTCTGCCTTAATTTGAGTACTATATTATTGCTTACATATTATTAATGATGCACAGTATTTATTTGGGAATATATTCTTCAATAAAAATATCTTTTCTTGACATGCAGAGCATTTGCTGGCATATAGGTGGATTTAAATTTTGCTACCATTAAAAAAACTGTAAAATAAGTTAATTTTTGGAAATATATTCTGAAAGTAAAGATTGATCACCATTAAATTCTTTATTTTAACTTTTTAATTGTGGGGAAAAAATAACAAACATTAGCGGTGAAAATGATGGCAGTTAGGGAGGAATTTTTGATTGGTTGTGATTTTTTTTAATTCCCCTGAAATTTTTCATCTATTATCTAATTTGCAATGAGTGCCTCATGATTTGAACAATATGTTACAAAGTAAATTTGAAGAAAATCTGTGACATTGTGATTATGCATTTATCAAAGACTGCTTATCTGGTCAACAGCTCATTTGTTAGAGATCCAGCAATTGAAGAGCAATTAAATGTTATGATAATCAGAGTAGTGTATCAAAATTGTTAGAGGAGCTTGGATGGGAATCACTCAAAGAGTGAAGTTTAAATTACAGATTTAATCTCTTGCATAAATTGAAAGAATTTCTCTACATCAATGATGCTGAAAATACATTATTAGACCCATCAAACTATGGTAAGAGATAGTGAATGAATAAAATTAGAGATTAAGTGTAGAATAGTTAGTTTATTTTTTTGCACCCACAATAAGGGATCAGAATAACTTTATCTGGCCTCACTAGAGGGAAAAGTGTTTTGCGTTAAAAGTAGTCTGGTCTGTAATCACCCCCTGCCACACACCCTTGTGGTAGCTTGCAGGGTACCATGTATGTATGTAGTTCATATGTGCTTTTGTTTATCTTTCCATGCATTTGCTACATATGGCACTTATAGTCGTTAGTTAATAGGAGAGGGGACTGACAGCAGAGGTCATTTGCACCAGAAGGGACAGATGGGTTATTTGGTAGGGGTAGGGAATGGAAGAAGAGTGAAGAGAAACCTGGCATCGGCATTATGGTACTCATATCGAAAGCCACCAAGGGGCCCACAGCTTAACATCCCGTCGAACGGGCGGCGTATTCACTTGTGCTCTCTACACAACTAACTACTGCACTACACAAGTGCTCTCCACGTAGTACCCTTAGTAGGGATTGGCATAATAATGAAAATCCAGCCACCATTGGGGCTGGGGTGGGAAGAGAGTGCATTAGGTACTGAAATCTCTTGATCCCCTAGCCATCCTTGTGTTAAACATTTTGCCATTACGCTGTAAAATCTCTGTCTATATTTCTTGGTGAATTAAATAATCTGAATGAGAACTGAAAAGAGATAACATAAGGAGTGGAAATTGACATTTGGTTATTCTAGAAGAAGTTACTTTTAGAAGATACCAATTTATTGAAAAGTCCATGAAAATGACAGTTTTTAATGATTCTGATTGGGATTGGTTATTGTGCTTACTAGCTACATATGTTAAGGTTTAGTCTGTTGTCTTGGGAGTAGAATTTATTGTAGTTTCATTTTTTTACATTTAAAATTCCAATATTTTTCTTGAATTTTGGATTAGGTGCAAAAGAATTTCATCTATTAAATCATCTAAAACAATTGCTATGGTTTATTGGAAGCTTCAAACAAATTGTTTTTATCTTTTTCATTTGTCCATTTAACTAGGAAATCCAATAAATCTAAATATGCAGTAGTCATATTTAATAAATATATTTTTATTTATTTTGTATTTGGAGAATTAAATCACTGTTATGAGTTTCAAAAAAATCATTGGAATAAGTAAAATTGTTTGGCTGATAGCCAGGAATAATTATTTGGTAGTCTGCCATTTATGGTAGGTTTTGGATGGGCACATACTGAACAACATTGAATTTTATAATGCTCACCTAACTAGGCACAACTTGACATCCTACACTAATGTAAACCCTTGTTTAATTCACTGCCCTTTGTACTTCCCTTCATATGCATTCTGTCCTGCATGATTATTCTCCCTGGCCCCTCCTAACTTGCCTTCTTCCACGTCTTACTACGTTCTCTCCTCTGTAAGAACCTTAAACATTGTATTGCCAATCAAAATGCTCTGCAACTATTCTTGCCTCCTTTGAATTTCTCTCTATGATTCTTTCTCTTCTCTCCATGATTATTACTTCTTCATTTGTCATCTGTTCCACCCATTTAACTTTTGCCACCGCCCTCTACACCCACATCTCAAAAGCTTCAAATCTTTGCTTATCATCTTGATTCTATGAACCCGGTTTTCTCTGTATAAATGATGGTCTGTATCAAAGTTTTCATTCATCTTTTCGCAACAACCTTTCTCAACATCCCTGGCATTAACTCCCTCCTTGTAAACTGTCTTTGCCTCATATAATTCTTCTTATGTTCTTACTAGTTTGACCATCTTGCTCCAGAATACTTCCAAGAAGGGTAAACTAGATGATAAGGGCACCCCTGTCTTATTGACCTGCCCAGCACTGCACTCTGTGACTCTCCATTAGCCATATGCAAAGTGTCATCTTTGCACTTTATGCCTATCTTCTGTAGTAAATTTGTTAATCCTACTCAATAAGCTCTATGGAATACCTTGTAGAAATCAGCAAAGCAAACAAACATTCTGGTTGTATTCTATATTAACTCCTATCACTGAGCTTATTACTGCAATATTATGAGTATCTCTCATCTTTCCTGAAACCAAACTGCTCATATACTCAGTATTAGTTTGCCTTCTCGCCATCCTCTCATTGATGATCATAAGTATGATAGCCAATTATACAATTTGAGTTTGAATTTTGTGATATTTTGGCTAAATGTCTAGATGTGTAGTTTAATGAATAATTTGATGCGCTTGCATTAAGCAGATCTTACTCTAGCAAAAGTAATGCTGATTAAGGTTCAATCTATTTTATTTCATATTATTATTATGTAACCTTATGGTCTTTGAGAAAAGATGTTCATCGCTGGCTAAGTTTGCGGCGTAATGTAGATATTGACATATTGATTTTCTGTTAAATGTTGTGTTGTGTGAGTGGCTGCTAAGCAAAATGAATGAATACAAAATGAGGAGTTGGAAAGTGGATCATTAAATTGTTTTGAATGTGCATTTATTTACTGTATTGAGCTGTCACATGGCCTTAGGGTTTTGCATGTGGATAATAAAATACTTTTCAGATATCATCCATTTCAAATGTTGAAAATCCTACGTAAAAAAAGTGCTGTGTGTAAAAGATTTGAACTTTCTCAAAAAAAATCTTCAGTGATTTTGATTATGGACTACTCAATTACAGAGCAGGTAATAGAATGTGACAAATTCAGGTTTTTTATGCAGCATTGTTAATTGCCACTTTTTCAGGAGGGAAATGATGTAAAAGCATAAGAATCCTAAATTTTCCACTAGTTATTCACTACTTTTGTTTCTGCTATTGTTTTATGCTTTGCGATCATGGTGTACATAATATAGGTATTATTTACATATCAATCTTGGCAGTTTAACTATCATGGAATTTTGAAGTCAATAATAGATTGTGAAATGCTACAAGAAAATGTGAGCAAGAAATCTTTACTCATAAGATGCTGTTGATGCTGAGTTTGTAGTTATTTAAAAATCAAAAGGCCATGAGTATGATTAACAAGTAAATGACATTCTTCATTGCACTTTTTCTACAGTAAACAATGCATATGTTATAGAATATATTTATGTTGAATGAGATGCGTGGTTGATTAAACTTGTTCTGAAGTATTTGGGTTGCCATTAGATATTTTTGCCAATGCTATTGTGATTTTGAGTTCAGTTTTTAGAATAATATTTTGCTCCATACAATAATAATTTTTGGAAGGCAATTTAAACCTGATAAAATTATACTAATTGCTATTGACTTCTGGGATTGTTCTCAAGGTTTATATTCAATTATGCTTATTGTAATACTACACTTATTTTTCTTACACTCACTTTAAAGATGATTACTTGTGCATATTAATTCAAGATGTATAAAATTTATTTTCAGGACGCCGAGATGATAGTACAAATAAAAAGATGCGCCTGGATTTCGGAAGTCAAAGCCCCACAATTTCCTCCCCATCCAAAGACCCATTCCTATTTGACCCTGACCCTGATGCTTTACAAAACAAACAAATGGCTGGCTGCCCTGCTCCTATAGTGAAGCCTGTATGCAAACCTAGGAAGTTCTTCAAGAGCCGCAACGCTGACCAATATCCAGCCCAAAAAGAGGAAACAGAGGATATCCGCATTCGAACAGCTGCATATGTTGCCGGAAGTCGCCGTTCAGAATCCAGTTATGGGCACAAAACCTCAGAAAAGTATGCAGGGAAGAAATTTGAGAGGGGTGTGTATAGTAGTTCCAAAGGTTCAAGAGACACTCGGTCTTTGGGATCAAAAAAGTTTTTTGTATCCCCTGGAGCAGCTGCTACTGGGTCAGATGTTGATACAAGGACAGGGGACTCAGATGTATCATCATGTATGAATGATGGCAGCTCCCACAATACAGTTTCCAGTGCCCAAACCCCCCTCAAAGAAGTAACATATCTTGCTGCTCCTGTAGTTGAGTCCTCGCCCACATCAAGCAAACCCCCAATACGCTTGAGAATATTTAAAGATAAGGGGACATCTCACTTGGTCAGTGAAACTCAAGAGTTGGTAAGTGCTGTCGTTCCCCCTCCTAGTTATGGTGGTAATGGTCCCTCAGGTTCAGTTATAAGTGGTGCATCCTCATCAAGTGTAAATTCGGTGGGTAGGGAGTTCAGTCCAAGGCATTACGTGAGTGAATGGACAAGTGCTGTAGATGCTGAGCAGGAAGGAAATGTGACAAGTATGGGGGACATTTCAAGTTACAGTGATCTGGTGGAGACAGAGGATAAGGATGATGACTCATCTTGTGAGGCGGAGGAAAGCTCTGAAGTGGCTACTCTGCCATCTATTTCGCACCGGTATTCATCATCCTCTCCTTCGAGTGAACTGCCATTAAATTGGAGATCAGAAGAAGCAAAGTCCCGTGAAGCTTCCCCTGAATTGCCATCCTCTTGCTCACCCACCCCACCCACCAGCACCTTTCCAGATGAGGGCCCTATTCAGTTAGGACAAATTTCAGATAACTTCATTCCTGAAACTACTGAACATATTGTTGGTGAGGCACACTGTAGTTCAGACACAATGGGTCCAACCTCGTCTGTTGCTCCAGAGCCATCTTGTTTGGGTCCAGTGTCAGATGAGTGGATGGACATGAACTTGAGGTCCTCGGGTGAGGCAGAGGCATTAGCCACCGAGTCATGCATTGTGGCACCCTCAACGGACCACGCAACAAGTTCTGAGGAAGTACAAGTAGAGACGACTGAGGTGAGAACAGTTGGTGAGGTGGGCACCACGAGTGGTGTCCCTAAGAAGTGTAGCATATTCAAGAGCCGTCGGCTCCTTTCGGACAGGTCTGGTAAGCGTCTAGCCTTATATAGGCATAAGTGGTGCGATGAGCGAGAAGACAAGGAAGGTGTACGGGGCCAGTCGCGTGTTGATGGGAGTGGGGTTGGTGAGCGGGATTTGGATGCGGTGGATGGCCCGAGCACATCCATGCCCTCGGGTGTGCCCATGTCTCCTCCTTCTGGACAATCATCCGAATTTGATGGCCTTCCTTCCACTCCAGCCCTCACTAGGGTCACAACTTACCACTCCCATGGAGAGCATGACTGCAGTTCACCTAGTGAGCCCGTAGTGGGGGTTAAATGCACAAAAGGAGCCAAGGAGGTGAGATAATGGTGTCATTTTTAATTTTTTTGTGTTTTACCCCCAGGATAAGGCATAATTTTTTCTAGTTGTAATTTTTAAATTTTTATGCAATACCAATGACTGCAGGGAAGTTTCTAATATTGTATTCACTAGAACTAAAAAGTAATTGTATTTCAATATCTGGTGAATGGTGAGTGAGTGGTTAACATGGGAGCTGTTTTCAACTTGAACCATAAGGTCATTTGCATGAGATAGCTTGGTGACTACTCAACCCTATTTTACATGGAGGTTACCTATTTTTTTGGCTACTGTAGTGTGGTTTGTATGAAGCATTTCTCATGCATTGGGATTGATGATAGACCCAGTGGAACATCCCATGGTTGATTTTTCAAATCCCAGAATCTGGCAGCAAAATTCCATGCTTTTCATGAGTTTCAAGTCTTTCTTAGCACTTAAGTAAAATAGAGCAGCTTAAATATGTTGCAATGCTCAGTGAATAAAATATGGCAAGCCAAAATGGTTTTGCTCGGGGACTGGATTTTCTTTTTAGAGTTTGAATATTAAAGCTTTGAAATGCCTAAGCTACTCAGTATGCAGTTGATGTTTCTACATGCATGAGTAAAATTTTATGCAAAGTAAGGTTTGCTATTCTCATGCTGAATTTAAAGCTTGTATCCACATGATTTAAAGCTTATGAAAGTAGTTAAATGATGTAACATTTTTTTATATTTGTTAAAATTCGAAGGTATTTTTTACAATATTTTGGTTTAATGTGATTATTAATGAATTAAACTTAATAGTAAAGCAAAAGACAAAGTCATACCTCGGAAGCTATAAATTCATGCTAATATGGATTTTCAAAATTTCTATGGCTACTATGTTTTTTTTGTGGGTCGCAGTAGTCCAGGGGTAGAGTGTTCGAGTACTGACCAGAGGGCCCAGGTTCGAATCCTGGGCAAGCCTCTCTGGGCACCTACAGCTCCACACAATTTATCTGATTTTTCGGATACTAGATCTCCCTGGGAAACCATAAATGGCACAGGGAAAGGAACTGGCCCCCCTACCCTGATGTGTGAATTTCACATGCTGTCAGGCTTAATACTGGGTGAACTCTACCATCACCTACCAAACCGACCTTTGGGTTAATTACTTTGTTGTTACCATATTTTTTCTTGCCAGCTTTTAGGTTTTCTATGAACTGTTGAGTTATTTTGTCCATCTTCTTTTAGCCCACACAATATCCTGAGTGTCTTTAAATGATGGGTCAAATTAAATTACATTTCTCTTGAGGTATTCAAGGAGCAGTAGAAGTCAAGAAATAGTCAATAGTTGTGGTTTCAGGGATAATATGTAGTAGTTGTTGTTAGGAGAGTCAACTGACTGCTATCAGAGATTGGTAGGTCATTCGTTAGGGATATGACATTCTGGGAATGAAGGTAGAGTAGAGAGAAACTATGCATCAGTGCTGACTTACTCTTAACGAAAGGTGCCTAGGGGTCACAGTGAAGAATACCAGCCCTCATGAATGGCATTCTCCACTTGCCGGGGTGCTATGTGGGAAACACTTTTAAGTGCTTTTGCCTTGGTAGCTTCACTGGCTAAAGCACTTGACCGGACAGATTGAGGGATCCAGGTTGAAATCCTGGTCAAGGCAAATGATTTTTACATTCGGAAATGATATTATTGGAAACTTAAGTTTGATCATCAGTAAACCTGATTATATGAATTCCTGGCTGACTTTCATTTCTATCTCGAGTTCTTCCCATGCCTCTTAAACCATTTTCTCCACATAATTGTTGAACAGCACAGGTGATAATGGATAACGCTGCCTTACTACTCTTCTTAACACTGTCCATCCAGGCTCTCTGTCCCCCACGCACAGCTAAGCAGTCTGAAGCATGTACAGGTTGCGGATAAGTCTCCTATCCATCCAGTTTACTCCTATTTTCTGCAATACATAATTCTACTCAATTAATGCTACCCAATTTACTCTATCAAATGCCTTTTTGAAATCCACCAAACAAGTACTGGTTATCAAGACGTATATACAGATACCTGTTTATATGTCTTGATAATATTCTATGTTCCTTTCTATTAATGACTTTATTATTGCAGTGGCATCATGCATGCCTCTCCCCTTCCTGAGCCCAAACTGATCATCCCCTAAGTAATCCTAACCCAGGCCTCTTTCCACTTGTTGATGATCCTGAGAAATACTTAAGCTTCATGCAAAATCAGACATCATCCTTTAGTCCTCATATATTGCTCTCTTTCCATTTTTGGAATCTTAGCTAACACTGATCTGATAAAGTTTTCCAGGAAAATTCCTCTCTCCGGGAATGGGGACTAATGCTATGAATTAGTCTACCCAAACTCTTCCTCCCTAACTTTCTTAAACTTTTAATTTGTTCTGTGGGAATGTTTTGCCCGCACAGCCTTATTTGATTTCATTTCCCTTAGTGCCCTTTCTCTTTTGCCTTTGAGTAAGCCTGAACCTAAGCTATCCTCATCTACGTCATGTTCTTTCTTTATGTCTAATCTTGCTCGTCTGATTTCTTTACCATACAGTTCATCTATATATTCTATCCACCTCTCTTTAATCTTTTCTGGTTGAACTAATATTCTTCCTGACTTATCTACGATTTGCAATGTTTTTATCTACTTACTTCCTGGCAGGGTTTTAACCTTTCTGTATGACGCACCAATTCAACCTTTCCTCTGTAGACTTTTGATATCCTTACACTCCATTTTCCACTCTGCTTCTTTTGCTTTATTTGTTACTTTTCTCAGTTTATGATTCAAGTCTTTATACTTCCTGTTATCTAACTCTCTGTTTATATTTTTTAATTTCCTTCTCTAAATAAAACAGTTTCTGGCGTAACTTGGTGGAAAATCTTCATATTGATGTTTTTATAAATCAAAACACTTTGCTTTTCCACATAAACTTTTTATCATCATGACCCAGGTTTCATTATAGCATAACATCAATAAAAAGTTTATGTGGAAAAGCAAAGTGTTTTGATTTATAAAAACATCAATTTCCTTCTCTATTTCTTACCAGCCTCAGTTTATAATTTAATTCTTTATACTTCCTCTTACCTCTTGTCTATCTTTCTATTAATCTCATCCCTAATCCAGTGAATTTTAGATACTGTAAGATAAAAATAAAAGATAAAGTTAACTTTACTGCTAGATCATGTATGACTGTGATCTGTTTTTAATTTTAATTTTGTGAATGCTCTAGTGTTCTTTGAATGAACTCCATCCAATATTATGAAACATTAAAAATTTGTCAAGTTGGAAAGTCCAATTAGAAAATGACCAGCTAAGTATGCAAAATTATTCCAAACATGTATATTTGTATCTCTTCACACCTATTGGCTATTCACATAGAAAACTAGAATCAATGTTTCAACTCTAAGAACTGTCATCCGATTGAGACTTGAATCTTGGTGTAGTTCTTCAGGTTTTCAGATCCAGTTATTGCTTTTATTTCATAGAAGCAGTTACTATGTAGCTTACTATCATATGAGCATCTGACTAGAAGAGGTGTATATATTCAATGATTACTCTAGGTATAGATATACATGTATGATTTTAATGATTATATTGCAGGTTTATTGTAGTCAGAAATGTGTAGACTTGTTTCAAAAATTTTGAATATTTGTGATAGGTAAATATATTTCCCCCTTAATATCCATTTTATTTACATTTTAGAATTCAATTCATTAGCAGATTGTTTGGAATTTAAACTATTTTTGCATTTTTTTACAGTATTATACAGTGGTAAGAAACGTGAAGAAGGCACATCAGATTCAGGAGTCAGGTGAATTTCAAGAGTTTAACGATGATGTTGAATACATACTAGATGCTCTTCAAGAAACCAATCCAATGGCTACAAGGTAAAAATAAGTACTATAATAAGTGGTGATAATGCATATTTATATTCAAGTGATGCATGCAATTAATTCTATTGTACTGGTGAAAAGGGAGAATTTTTTTTCTGCTTGTTATAAATATTATTTATGGTATAATCTCATAAAATTCCCCTAGGTATATTTTCGGTTAATAAGAAAGTTTTGAGGCCAATTTGTTCTGAGCGGTGAAGTTGACAGAAAAGGTGATGTTTAATTTTTTTTCAAGGGGAATGGAAAGCAGTAGCCTAGGTGACTTGGTCACTCCATAAATTCTTATTAAGTAGGAACCTGCTCTCTGAAGTATTGAATTCATAAGAATAAGAATATGCATGGCTACGAGTTTTAGTATATTATTGCCTTTTTTATTTGATTGATAGTTTAAAAGTTTTCTGGGTAACATCAAATAAAAGAGTACGTTAAACATGAGTTTTAGTATTTTGGTGAAGTTTTCTCGGGTCTTCAACCGGGCCAGGGGTTCCATGATGACTGACGTTTCGATGCTCGACTTGTGCATCGTCCTCGTCCTCATCGTCATCATGGAACCCCTGACCTGGGTAAGACCCGAGAAAACTTCACCGAGCTCATATGCTGGGAAAGCACCAGATCTTACTTCATGAGTTTTAGTACTTTTAATAAAGCTGTAATGGTGTTGAATTCAGTTCAGTCCAAAATTTGATGCATTAAAATATTAAGTCCTGGGTAATGAGTTTAAATTTTATGAAGTTTAAAACATATAAAAATATAATATCTATACCTATACAAATAGATGAAACCCCTGGACAAAGTTGATAATTATAATACAATTTAAAGTTTTAAGTAAACACTTGATGACACTGTGGCATATATAAAATAATGCAACTTGATACCTTATTTTTTAAATCGTCAGCCTTGGTTAAATATCTTATAGCACCACAATGCTACTTCCCTCTTCTTTCATTCATTTGACTCACTCTAATTCAAGTAAACTCCTCCTATGTAATGTTCCAACAATTGGTAAACATAATAGTAGTGGGCACTTATTAATATTCCTAGTGGTAGTATCCTAGGTATCAGGTGACCGTGTGTACAATTATGAAATGGCTCTTGGTTGTTTTTGAATAATTTTAATATTCCATCTCAGAGAAAAAGCAGAATACCAAATAAATATTTCCAACTCAAGGTCATAGCTGATTGCAGAGACAGGCTTGAAAAAATGACTTCAGTTTGAAGAGTAAATAAGAAAATTGCTCCTTTTTTTGGCTTTTCACTGCCTTGATGCAAGTTCAGGTCTCTGTAAAATCTCAATTACTTGTTTAAACTCTTATCAAATTGTGATTGTAGATTTGGAAAGTGGAATGTTTTAAATTCTGTTTCCTTGAACAGCTTCTATCTACTTTTTAAAATTTGAAGTGTAAATGAGCAAATTTCAAGAAACTGCGGGAGATGCCGCAACAGTAACTTTTAACGGAGTCATCTGCTACAAGTGCATTACAATTGCCCAATTTCAGAGCATAAAAATCATTTGCCTTGACCGGAATCTGATCCCGGTCAAGGTGAATGATTTTTACGCTCTGAAATTGGGGAATTGTTATTTGAATGAGCAATTGAGATTATAGAGAGTCCTAAAACTTGCACCATGGCTAGGATAGACAAAAAAAGGGTTCTTTTCTTTGCAGTCATCCAGCAGAAATTGAAACAAGCTAAAAATGAATGTAAATTGCATTACAATTGATCTGGGAGTTTTTATATTTAAGGGGCTCAGATTCAAGTGCACATGATAAAAAATCTGATATTAGGGATTATGGGGCCCAAAATGCATTTGTTCATATGAAACAGACTGTGAAGTTAGAATTTATGAAATTGTCCTGTTTTATGAAATACATTTATGTGAAATCTGTTTATCTGGCATACTGGTTATTATGGTTTATAGGAAATGTAGCAAATCTTTCTTCAACAGTTTAGCAATCTTCATAGAAGCACTATCAAAAAAATTTGTATTACAATATTATATTTTTTTGCAATAAAAATCATTCAATTTTGTGAATTAGGGTCTCCTAAAATAGTGAATTTTTATGAAAGTAGGAATTAATTTAAAAAATTAAATTTTCCATATTCCAGCCCATAAATTGATGTGCATTAAATACACAAGGATGTTGTTTGTATGTTAGACAGTGCAGTGTGATGTATCCCAGCATACATTATTGAGTACTTACTTCCTCCTCATCCATTCACAGGTGCCTGTCTGCTATTTCATTAGCTGCAAAATGCATGGAACCTGCATTCCGAATGCATCTAAGGGCCCATGGAACTGTTGCAAAGTTCTTTCGTGCCTTGCACGATGCAACATCAGATCCTGTAAGTGCTTTCTCATTTATAGTTAGTCATAATAAATGAAATTGCATATATCATAATTTAATTGTGTGTGTTGATAATTTCAGATTGATTCAACAATTGACGTAGAGTTATTCTCTCAAATTTTGTCCAAACTTGAATTGATATCTCTCCAAAACTAAACCAAATCATTTAAGTTTTGTTAATGGTCAATATTTGGCCATTATACTGAAATTATTCCATACTTGTTACAAACATGTGTTATAGGATGCATTATTATTATTACAAAATCCATCATTTCAAGAATACTACCAAATTTGTGTATTTGAACCTTTTATTATAAACTTGATTATCAGTGTGTGGATTACCTATTGTGCAGATTATCCGTGAAATTTTAATAAATCACAATAATAAAGATAATCAAATGGCTTGAAACTTCCACATACTTTTTAAAAATAACAAGTTTGAAATTCCTTGGCTTTCGTAAAAGTTTTTAATTTCACAAAGTCAAAAGTTGTCAATAGTTTTTAATATTTTGATTTGAACATTTTTGTGGTTTCCCTACTTTCCCATTATTTTTTTCTTCGAATTCATTCCTTAGCCATAAAAATTCCCAAGTTTCCTTTTTCATGCCATATTCTCAGCATGCAAGGGAAGGGTAGTGTTGAGGATATTTGTAACAGCGGAAATTTCCTTTCATTATCTAACTCTGGATTTCACAGCCTTTATAAGTTCATACTCAGATAGGGTAGCTCTCATTACATTGAACTTCTAAAGTATGTGTAAATTGTGTTTGCAGTTGGGCTCTGGGCTATAAGTGCTGTGGGATTCAAAAGCTTAAGTTATTTTGTGATTAAATTGGTCTTTGATATTGACCAAAAGTATATTTTATCATATACATAATTTTCAATCATGTACCATTTCAGGGGCACTCTTTATGTGCTTATTTTGCAAATGATAAATTTGCATTACCTGACAGTTTTTCGTAATCTCTTGTGGTAATGGGGGAGGTCTCATAGTGGTATTTGTTTGATTTTTCATGTTTTTGTCTCAAAATATTCCATTTGTTTTCACTTGTCAGAGCCTTGGATTATGCACAGCAACAGTGATGTTTGTGTTGAGTCAAGATAGGCTGAACATGGATTTGGACAGGGACAGTTTGGAGTTAATGCTCAACCTCCTTGAAGTTGACGGTGGTGGGATGGGTAAGGAGGGTGGAGAAAGTGGAACTGGGCCTTTGGACCATTTGGCTGGTGCCATTTCTTCGGCTCAACTTGACAAGAACAAGCACAAGGTTAGGGAACTCTGTGCTGAGATCCAAGGACAAGGACATGCAAATCACCTGGATCTGGACAACATAACGGTATGTATAACCAAAATTTAAGTTTGACTATAAAAGTTCATGTAAATGGAATTCAGGTTGTATCTCGTGAGGAATTTCTAGAGGGTATTATTTTTACAAATGGAGGAAATTAGTTCCAATATAGTGAAGCTCTCAGTAACTTGAATGTGGGTGGAACATACAGGAAAATATTATATTTTCCTTATGTGATGTAAGTAAATCCTCGTCTTTAAATGTTGATTAATATTACTCAGTATGAAAATTAATTGTAATGTGGATTTGGCTACTCTGTGGGCAGCCCATACACCGTCTTCTGTGTGAATAAAAAAGAATTGGCTAACAATTTTAATTTCATAACCTTGGGTGTTGTATACATTGAAATGCATATTATGGACTGAAACTTTGCAAAAAAAACAGCATTGTTGTCATTGGTGAATTCATTTTTTTTGTAGTAAATTTAGCAGTTTTAGCCTTCTTTAATTGCCATTCTTAAGAAACATGAGGATGATCAGTATTGTGCAAAGTTAACTAAATCGCTGCTCTGTGCGGTTGGAGTAATTGCTGTAGAAAAGTGGATGTTCATATAATTAGTTCTTATGTATGATCCTGAAAATAGCTGACAATATATTTTATGTAACTATAAATTGTTGGATGTCAGGTTAACATAAGATGAAATATTTTTTGCTAGCTTTTTCAAAAGTCGATTTAATCCTGTACCATCAATTAAAAACTTACCAGGAAAACTTTGATTTTCTGGTAATATTTCCTCCTTGATTTAATTAACACCCGAATTATTTTTAGAGTAAACATCATCATTGGATTGATATGTCCAGCAAAGAAGACTTAATTTAATTTTTGAGAGATTTAGGTTATGGCATAAAATTATGTGATGAACATGTTCTCATTTTCCTTCTATTGTATTGTGGAATTTAAGGGCACATAGTTTTTTTTCCCCTACATGGTCAACTCAAGTAGGCCAAAGGTGGATATCTCATTTTTTTCAATAATCATTCATGAGTGAAGGTGACGTAACGCCTATAAATATAATAAAATTATCACAGAAAATGTTGCAAACATTTGATTTTCATGATGTTTCTATTCAAGAAATACCTGGAAAAAAATTACATGGGTTGAATATCCCATGTGTGTGAAAAAGTTATATGAAGAACTTGTCTGTTAGAAATTACTGTCCTTTCTAAAGTTGCTCTATCTTATGGGAGCAAATTTTAAGAAACTCTTTGAAGATCTTAGTTTTAATACTACCCCTCTTTTTAAGTATGCATTAAAATGTCTGTATTCTGTTGAGATATATTCATAAAAGTCTCTGCATTACATCTGGAAAGGTTAAAGCCTGTATCAGTCAGTATTCGCGTCCGATCTGGGGTAACTGACTCATCATGTGCTGCTCCTACCAAGGGTGACATTGAATTGCTATTTTCCTTCCAGTAAAGGAATGGATCACTGTCATGATAAAGTGAAAACTATTGAAATTAATTGCAAATGCTTTCTGCAACTGAGGACTTCAAAAAATTTAAAAAATAAAACATTATTTGTAAACGTATATACTATCGACAAATTTTGATTTTTTGTAATCAGAAACTTTAAAGAAAAGCCTAGGTATTTCAAACTTGTTATTTTAATAAAGTATGTCTAAGTTTCAAAGATTTTAATTATCATTAGGATTGTAATTTTATTGAAATATTTGAGGTGAGGGGAAGAGAGAATAGCATGGATAATCCAAAAAACAGATAATCTGCCCATGGAAAATCGAGAGTTTACTGATTTCAGTTTGGTTGAGTGTGCAGGCTAACAGATTAGGATGACCTAAAACATTGCTGATGAGCAGAATCAAGACAGTAGCACAGTTGTCACCTCTAAGGCCAACTATAAAACTCATTTTGTATTAATCTTCTGAACTTAGTATTTACCTGAATTTCAATTGAAATTCACTATGAGAAGATGGTATAGAGCTAGTAACAGAGTTGAAATCGGCCCACAATTTGGAAAATACGATCAAGATCACCAAGCATATATATATGCTTCAAGATCACCAAGCATATATGCCACAGCTTTTCAAGTTGCAGAAACAGAAGATGTAGTGAAACTTGACACAAACATTTTAGGAATTGGAAAGCGAAATTAATGAATTGGATACCTGAGACATTTTAAAGTGAATGTCAACTGCATGATAATTTTTGCTATACCATGAAATTTCACAATTTAAGTACATATTCATTTGCAATATACTTATAATGAAATAATCAATGTAAAAGTATAATGGCAGGCCACTCTCGCCCATGATAATAATTTAATAATGGCTTTCTCTCTAATGCTCAAACTGTCAGGATTAAATGCTCTGCTTTTGCAGACCATAGTCTCTTGCCAGGTATTATGCCACCCAGTTTGCCTGTATTTCTGTAGTTAAATGAACCTAAAATTGTTTGGCAGTTATTTTACATTGCTTTGTGTAATATGCTTGTTTTGATCATTGAAATTACAGGTGGGGCATTTGGCAATGGAAACATTGTTAAGTCTGACTTCTCGTCGGGCAGGAGAGTGGTTCAAGGAAGAATTACGTGAACTTGGAGGCTTGGAACACATTGTAAAGACTGTTACTGAATGCTGCTGTCATATTGACAATCAAGGACAAGGCAGTGATGGCGTATTCTGCAAATGGAGTGACCCAGTGCTTGATAAACTTAGGAAAGTGATCAGATGTTTAAGAATTTTGGAGAATGTAAGTATCACAATCTTCAAAATGTTATAAAAAGTAATTGCATTCATCATAAATGTTGCTTTAATTAGTTTATAAATTGGCTGTCATTATATGCATACTGTTAAGAGATTGTTAAAAGTATTTAATTATTTTAATTGATACAGACTTCTAAGCATAACTTATTAAGCATAGCTGTTGATGTTCAATTGCAAACGAAAAATAATATGCTAAACTATAGTAGAAAAGATAATAAATAAATTTCTTAACTTACTCTTTCACTCATTACAACAAAGACAAAAGCTAGTATTGTAGCTGAAGAGGATGAGCATAGATTGGAGGCTATTATGATTTATTTGTGATAAAGATGGACAGAAAGGAAGTTTTGATAGTAAGTTTATACACTTGGCACTTTTTAAAACTCTTAATAATAAAATAAACCAGGATGGTATACCAAGCGCCCAGCACCCATCTGGTAACAACTGCAGGAGATGGCTGCTCAACCCTTCCAGTTACATTCTACTCCTCCCCCTTGAGCGTCCAATTCGCATAGGCTGCCTTTAATCTGCCCTCAAATGGTTCTTTGACTGAGACATCCAGTGCCTCAGGTTGACTAGTCTAGCTCCAGGTGCACAACTCCAAGGAGGCATGAAACCTACATATCTGGAACTTAAAACTGGAGGATGTGATGGGGATATTTTTTAATATAGTTAGAAGCTTCTTCCAAGTCTTCAAACTTGGAAATCAATACATTCATTTCTCTGAGGATGTAACTATTTCATTATTTCAGTTGAAAACTTATTTTGTTTGGTCAGAAATTTCAATGCTGCAATTTGTTAAGCTTATCATACCATGCTACAAAAATGTATCCTTCACCTGTTTTTCCTTGTATGAAAGTGTAGAGGTCCAGAAGGATAGGGAAAAAACAAAATTTTTCACTCAAACATTTGAAAATTTCACTATTATAGGTGGAGGGGGGTTGTTGGGAGAAATCCAAAGACTGGAAATATAGATGTGGAGCATTTTGATTTGCAATGGGATGTTGGAGATTGTGATACATAGAGAGGAGAATGTTAGACAAACAATGAAGGGGTAAAAATAGGATGGGGATGATGGAGGGAATAAATGAATGGAGGAAGGAAGTATACAGAGATGAAGAGATACTTGTTGTAGTGTTCGATGTTGTGTTTTGTTAGAAGAGGCAAGGGAATATATTTTTGCATCATTGTGTAGCCTGTGTCCATCGATAACCTAATAGATTACCAAATATTTATAAAAATTTGACTTTTACTTTAGTGACTCAAGTGTTATCATTACTTATTTAAATAAGCTTTCAATTAGAACCTCATCTATTGCTTCTCATGAAAGCATTTTTTGATATAAAGAGGACTTTTAAGGGTCAGCTTGTGTTGTTTTAAAAAGCCACAGTAGTTTAACCTTCAGCTACTTGCTTTTTTTTACAAATTTTTACCTGCTCATTATTGATACTACTTACTTCCTAGCAAACTGTCTTCCTTTCTTAGTTATATATGCTTCATTGTTTTGTGGATAACTTGATTTTATATTGTTGTTGATATCTATTAATATGTGTATAATTTATTAAAGGTATTGTTCATATTCTTGTTTTGTAGGTTACTCATCAAAATGAGGAGAATCAAACATACTTATTGAAGCTTTGTAATGGAAGTCTTGTGGATACCCTCATAAAACTGTACAGACTTTGTGATGCAGAAATTCCACTTTATCCTGTGCATGCTAATACAGCCAAGGAATCCACTGAAATGGTCCTTCTGGAGACATTAATATCTACCATGAAAGTCCTTATCAATCTAACTCATGATTATAATAGCCAATGTAAGTATGACATTATTTTTTTAATACTTTACTACTGCAAAC
Organism: Hetaerina titia; assembly: GCA_037158775.1. Classification (NCBI taxonomy): domain Eukaryota; kingdom Metazoa; phylum Arthropoda; class Insecta; order Odonata; family Calopterygidae; genus Hetaerina; species Hetaerina titia. The sequence goes on along the minus strand of CM073779.1, from coordinate 45,458,326 downwards.
CCTGGAATTGCCATGCTCCAAATTTATTTCATGCAAAAAAGAACATAACTTTCTTATGATGCAGATTGGTTTTTATGTGTGATGGGTTGGTTTGGTTTTTAGTTTCCTTGATCCACCAGATCGTGAGACTGGATCTGTAATTGAAATAAAAATCCTCCAGGAGAAACCCAGATCCCTTAATGTGTGGCCTAGTGTTTTAGCCTATTAAGATACCAAGGCATCCTCTTACAATGCAATGATTTTCGAAGGGTAATAATCATTTGCCCTGTTTGGGATTTGGACCTGGATCCCTGTCAAGGATCCCATGTCCATTCCAGTGCTTTTGCCAGTTAAGATACTGAGGTATCCTCTTTCACTCTGAATTTTTAGGGGCTTTAAATAGCTAAAGGAGCTAAAATTTCAGGGTGTAAGATGATGCTTTGGTAGATTTACTAACTAAATCACTCGACCAGACATTGAGGGATCCCAGTTTGAATCCCAGTCAAAGCAAAGATTTTTCCATTTAGAAATTGGTGCCATTTACAGTACATTGTTTCTTTTGCAATTTTGATGACTGCTCATAGTACAAATAATGCTGGGTACAAGAAGGTGCCAAACCTTCCCTGTTGCTTCAGTAATGTAAACTTTTCATTATCCTATTTGTTAAATTATGCATTTACTTCATGTGCTTCCTAAGTTTTGTTGCATTTTAATTCCTTAATACTTGCTAAAGCAACAGTAGCAAGAGAAATGGCAGAAAGGGATAGAATAATTTCATGAGACTGATTGGCTAATTTTAGTTTAAAAACATGGAATTAGATGGCATTTCAAAGTCACTGTACATTCAAAATGAGGATTTAATTTTGGCCATTAAATTGACCTGTCGTCCAGATTGCATTGATGGGGCATGTTTGATATTAACACTCACACCGGTGATGAATATTTACCTAGTCTCTCGCTCAAAGGTATATTTTTAATATTTAAAAAAGTTACAAACTGGGGGAAAAAATGTCTTGTAAGTCCTAGGTAGGAGATATGTATATTGGGTGTGTCTTTAATTTGATGTACCTATCATTATATATTCCATGATATCACATTCAACCTGTCTCAACAGTGCCAACACATTCTCTAGTTATATTATAGCAAAGAATAAAAGAAATGAATGCATTTGAAGAGAGTAGGAGTGGAATCGAACTAATTCAACTTCCACTCCCGGTCTCTCTAACCACCAACTCTCCACCTCCTTTTATTCTTTGGCATTTTTAGAAGCCAAAAATAGCCATAAAAAATATGCTACTAGGATTTTAGTGGTTTTTTTATTTGGGACTTTTAATATTATATGCAAATTCGTAATAAATAAAAGTTATGCAGCTATTATCTTCTTCCCTAATTCTCAATGGGATTACCACATAATTAGGTAGGCACTCTAATAGAGACTCAGTTATTGGCTCAAGGAATACTATTAAAAGATAGATAATATGTCCCTAGAATTAAAACTCTGCCTTGGCTCTTGTAATATGTCATATCATTTAGTCTTTTTCAGTACCCTGTGTATTAACTTGTGGCTACTTTTGGCTAGCTTTCAATGCATTAAGTATTTTTATTTGTTAAAAATTTAGAAGACTTAGTTTCAGAAAATTCAAGTAAATGGCACAATCCTTGTTGTGATTACGAAATAAAAATTGTTTCCATTCTCCTTAATAGTCCTATCCTCTTAGTTTAAATTAAATTATGTAGCTTTGTCTCTCATCTCCTGTTGTCATATTTATTAGGGTATTTTTTTAATAACAAATCCACTCAGCAAGAAGATCACATGCTGTTTTGTTATGATCAGTTGTAATAAAATATGATGAAGTTCGTTCAATATCTCACTTACCCCTCTCTCAACATCGCAGAAGCGAGTCATGGCACATAATAGCCATGAGCTGACTAATAACTATCCCAGCTACCATATTCTTTAATTGAATAATAAATATTGTATGTAAGTAAATATAAGGATCTAAATATAATGTAGTCAAAATAGGTAGTACTGGTCATCTGGCATAAAAATAACATTTAGTACTGCACGTGAACTCATTGAGTTAGAGTATTCACATATAATTTGTGCGTGATCTTTTGAAGCATAGTTTTGGAAAAAGGGTTTCTTATATAATGTCAAATACAGTAATGAGTTTTTACAGTTTTGCTAGCCTGTGTAATATTTCAGAATTAAATACTGTTAACTACTCTGTTTGTATAAAGTTAAAATTATAGTCACCCACATAATAAGCAACAGAGAATGTTTCGAGTGTATAATATAACATGCACACTATAAAATTCTATTTTATTTTATTTCTATTAGCTATTCAATTAAAATTGAGTCACAGGATCAGGGTGGAAGCCCTTTTAAGACATGAAATGCTCAAAGTATTTCACTTTACCTTCCCTGAAGTGAGTCTTCTCTAATTTGAAAGATTATTTTGCCTCCTGCAGCTTTTGAAATATTCAACCTAACCTCTCCACTTACTCTTTGATGTCTGCACTGGAAATCATAACATTGTGTAGCTGGACAAGGTTTTGTATGTTTTAAATCTTGGGTACTGTCCATCATTCACTGTAACATTTCAAAGTTTAAAAGGAATAGGTCTGATATTCTTAATGACTGCTTTCTACAATAAGTTCCATTTTATCTGGTAATTGTGAGGGTGTGGATAGTACTCACTGGGAACCTGGTACCCGTCAGTCAAGTCCAATGCTGTAAAGTATTTATATCCCCCACCTAAGTGGTCCAACATGTCAATGATATTAGGGATGGGGTACACATCAGGGGTTATGTCTTCCAATGCGTGAAAATCAATGCAGTAAAGGAAACTAGACCTTCCGTTGAGGCATTTCTTGGGAACATTCACAATGGGGTTGGCCCATGGGCTCTTACTAGGTACACTAATACTGGCCTCCGATTGCTCTAACAAATTTTTCAGGAACATGTTTTTGGTGGTGTGGAGCCTTGTGTGGCTGCTTGTATTTGGTTTCACATTTCCTGTATGATATAAGCCAGAGAGGGGGACCACTTTTGGAAAATAGTTCCTTGTATTCCTCTAACGCTGGTAGTTAAACCTTCATACCCAGTTTATGAAGGTTCAACTACCAGCGTTACCCAGTGCTTATAAATGTTTCTACTTCTTTCTAAATTCTACTCGATTAGGGGCCTCTCTATGGTGATCATCCAGCTCAGTCTCTCTCTGTCTCGGCTTCTTTTCCCTTATCATGATCCATTTCCATCACCAAGCTGAATTTTTACCCCTTTTTGAGTAAAAGTTCCTCCTTGGATGCATTGACTGTCTGTATCACAATGCCATTATCTTTGCATATTTGGCCACCTGCTCTTGCAATCCAGCACCCTTCCATGTCCCTGAGTCCTGGTCCTGTGATCCCTTTGTGCTGCACTAGAGATTCACATGGAACGATACTCTCAAAGTGTGGTGGAACTATCTCACTTTTTCCCAATCCAGTAACCACATTCATAATTTTATAGCTTTGAACAGTCCCTCTCTCCCCTTTCTCCTGAATCACATCCTTACTTTGCGGTATTAATGCAGCAAACCCACATTTGACCCTAACACTAAGTTACTGTCTATTATGTTGATCACTCCCCCATGTGTCTTGCCAAAATATCAAAGCATATGGTACTGTCCAGTTCCTCAAGATTATTTACCATCTGTATAGGGGTCTCATATTTATTCCAATCGATCCTCAGAACTATGAATTTTTCTCCTAAATTGCTTAACACACTCCCTGTAATGCCTCTCACTGGAAGGGTCTTTTTAATCCCTCAGCCCCACATGCTAGTTGGAACTATTAACATCTGTGCCTCTGTGTTGATCTGCATTGGGTGTGGTCTTCCCTTGACATTCAACTCCTCCACTAAGTCGTGCTCACCATCCACCCCCTCCACTCTCAGAAGTAGCAGGCATGCTCACATAGCTTGCATGCAGTGGCCTCTCCAAACCCATCATCAATATAATTCCTTCCCATTAATATTCTACCTAGGGATTTGTCATTCTCCTCCACAGTCTGAACAACGTTGTTTGCACTGACACTGTCTTGGCAAATGGCCAGATTTTTTCCTTGGTGAAAAGCAACTGTTTGGTGTGTGTCTGGAAGCATCTTGACAGTAGCTCTTCTCGGTTCATCTCCTTATTTCCCTGAGTTGCTTGGCCAATTCAATAGTCTCCTTGATAGTGTCCAGGAAGATTAGGTGGCCCTGGTGTTCCAATTCCCCTGGAAACCTGCCAAGGAAGGTGCCAAGGGTGCAGTGGTCAGCCTCAAAGCGAGCCAACTCTATGGGATATGTTGTGCCTTTTGGCTGTGCATGCAAGCCTTGACTCTCCATAGTTGGTCTGCAAATGCTTCTTTCTTCTCCCCTGACTCTTTCTTGAGGGTGGACATCAGTTTACAGTGGGAAACACATGCTTCTTTTCGACAGGTAACAGTCTTGGAGCATTACTTTGAATTGCTTGTATCTCTTCATAGTCTCTTCATGTCTGGTATTCCTCTCAACCCCACTCTTAACCAGCAGTGTTACCCATCAGTCACAGATGTGTTAGTGTAGCTATTCAACTTCTGTCTGGATCCTGAGTTTGGCAGCTCTATTCAGTTTTTTGAAAAATACATCCACTTTGTGCTTGGTAACCTCCAAAAATTTGCCCATCGGAGGCAAGAAAGAAAAAAGTGGTCCATCATTTGAGCTCAGTCTCATGACTTTGCACATTTTTTTCATTCCGGTCAAGGCACTCACTGTGGTCATCTGTGGCATCTTGTAAATCCATATTTCTATGAAACTCACTCTGAATGCATTGTTTCCTGTCTATATTAGATGCCTCAACTATGATACTCTGCTGGAAAGTCACACCTAGAGATAATTTCTGTGACTTGTCTCACTTCTAAAACCAATTGTTAATATTAGAAGGGTAAAAGGGATTACGATTAGAGTCATATGAAAAAAGACTAATAAAGCTATTTGTGGCTTATATTGACTAAAAATACATTCACCTGCATGCACTATCGTTCCAAACTCTTCACAGTCACTTTGCATCCCTCTGCTGTGATCCCCTAGTTGCCCACTCATTGGCTGCTTCTCCAAGTTACAAAGGTGTGCCCCACCTTGAAAAGAAACTGCTGCATTGTATTCCCAAGCCTTGGATGACTTCTTTAATATGACACCAAATATGGGAGGAGGGAATAATTGTTAGTACTATTCAGCGTCCTGGGCAGAAGAGGGAGGGAAGATGCTGAGTGATTACAACACCTATAGGGATTATTATTGCTGTAGAATCTTAAGTCACCAGTTATTGAGAATCAGGCAAACTTCTGTTGACTCTAATACAACATGGTGTTGACGGGGTATATGTGCATGCATATGATGACAGCACATGCAATTTTAAACTAAATTCATTAAGTTTAGAAGTTAGAACTCTTTTGGTAGGTTGTGGATAAATATGTATGAAGAAGTATGATGAGTTAAGTTTTTGGAAACAAAATTGCATAGACTGTTAATTAAACAATATACCACTGACTTTCTGAGATTATATAGTCGAAGAGTTTGCAAAATAACATTCAAAAGGTAGAAAATATCGGCTTCCTATGACAACAGTGTTCATTACAATGCCAATACCATTGCTGAAACTTTGAAAATACTTTCTTTGTTTTGTTTGTTTGAAGTTCTGATCCATTCATTCTTACTCAGTTTTTAAATGAAGGTCCACTCTCCATTCCATCTCCAAAACAACTCCATTGTATTACGTTTGGGAAAAGAGATTATTTGGCATCTAAGATATTCATTAATACTTACTGGAGTAAATTTTAACCACCAAAAAAGATTTTAAGTTATCTCTTGAAGGAGGCACCATGTAAAGATTTGTAGTGAGTCCGAAGATGATTATACAGTCAAAAACCCATCATCCTGGGAGCAAGGTGACATCTCTTGGTCCTAATGCAAGTAGTATTCAAGGTATTATGACTTCTAGCAGATTATGTCCATCAGAGTGTTTTGAAACAAATTTTATTATTTTGTATGCATATCAACATAGTTAATATATAAATACAGTATACTGGAAATAGATATATTTTCTGAAAATTGGGTCGCTGGGATCATAATGTGATTTATGGGCTATAATGCAAACAGCTCTTTTTTGAATATTGAAAACAATAATTGTGCAATGGTAGGAGTCTTAGAATTTCATATTCTAAATTAAGTGAGAGGAGAATTTCCCAAAGTTCAAAGTTATTAGAATTTGTCTTATTGATGATCTTAATGAGAATCTAAATTGAGCTTGGAGTTTGCTCATAAATTGCTCAATATGCCCTAATTTTACAGGGCTCCCAACTTAAATTGAAGTTGTGATGGGTTCTGAGAAATTTTTTTTAGAAAATATGGGCTTGGGGAATTTGAAGCAATCCAATTCAATTAGGTTTATGAAGTGGTAGAATGATTTGGTTCTAAGTTCCAAAGATCAATTTGTTGAATTTGAATGTCACACGCATCAATTAGAATGTTGTATATTGCCCAAATTTCCTCAGGAGCTATGAGGATTGTACAACTCCCGATGTGAATAAATTGTAGCCGGGAGGTGTTTTCAGGGATTATGCGATAACTGATTGTCAAATATTTGTATTGGAGGTGCAGGTTTTCCATAACCCATGCCCCACTATGTTGTGGAGTCAACTGTCAGCCTGGTTGGGAGGCAAGGATTGAGGAATATCACATTGGACCTAGCTCTCTCCAACTCATATTCTAAAACAGTTTCAAAAATTATATTTCTATTCAGTGTTAGGGTATAACAGATTTGAGTTAAAAGCAGGTTGTATGAATTGTGTATTAATCTTGCATTTGTAACCCTCGAGTATTCATTTGAAGCTGTAATACTTTGGATTCTTATGATTGTATTATTTTATATTCTATTCTACTCTGTAGTTCTGGTGTTTCCATTTAAAAGTGCAAATTTCATGCCTGAGAGATGTATATAACCATTATTGCATTAGGAAAATGGGCTGATGGGATTGGCTTTGGTTTCTTAGAAACTGTTAAAAAGCTATTATATTTTGGAGCAGACTTATTAAGTAATTAATAATAATGTCAGTGAAATTTCAAGATGGTCAATGGGTAAAAATGGTGGCACTTTTAAAATATTTGTAGTTTGCTAGGTTTGTCAATTGCCCATAAAACCGTGGCAATTATGAGTTCACTGTGAATTTTTATAGTAGTAGGATTTAGGGGAGGCGACCTACAGCTAAGGTCATATGCACCGTTAGGGATGAATAGGAAAGGATGAAGGGTGGAGAGAAACCAGGCATCGGCACTAACCTACTCTTAACGAAAAGCGCCAAGGGGTCTGCAGCTTAACATTCCATCCAACAGACAGCATGCTCACTCAAAGTGCCCTCCAAAAAGCACCTCAAGTAGGGATCAACATACCACTGAAAAATATCTGCCACCGCCGGGATTTGAACCCGGGTCCTCTGGGTGGAAAGCCAATACATTAGTCACTGCACCATCCCAATCCCCATGAATTTTTATGCGCATCAAAAAATCATGTATTAGTTTCAAAACTGTAATTACAATATTCTCTGTATAATTGATCGTTTTACTAAATTTGAGATGACACAAATTATTTTGTATCACCCTGCAAATATATTGCAAAGCACCCATAGTGTGTGCTGTTCCAAAGGCATTGATTTTATTCATTTGAAGGTTACATCGCATTTTCCTTAGATATAAGTTATGTATTTCAATCTAGGACATCATTAGTGCCATCGGTCAATATAGTTACACAATATTGCTGAAGGTTTGTCTAACATGCGAGTCTTCATTGTATTACCTGCCTCTCTCTCGTTGGCCACTCACATCGTTCAGTGCCATTGGTTTTAGCTGTTACATTGTTTTATTATTTTCATATAAGCTACGTCGTATTCTGATCCGTGAGCATGCACTACCAGAGTACATGGAGGCAGAAAATCTGATAATGGATTTTTTGTTGGGTTTCCAGAAAAATATGAATATTTGCATCAATTACTGAATTTGAAAGTATTAACTAAGTATTTTAATACCTTTTAATCTATAATGTTTCTGCAGTAAACCCACCAAACCTGGAAAACTGCAATTTTAAACTTTACAAATCATGAATAACTGTCAAGTTGAAATTGCTAATCAAGTGGTCACCCTTTTTATGGAAAACTGATGCTTAACTGGTGCACAGGAAGAATTATTGAGCTATCAAGTATTTTTTCAAGTTAGATTGATTAGAGTTGCGTAGATTCATATTGAGATAAAATATTGTAAAATTAGAAAATCTCTCTAAAGATTAACAGAGCTACTTCCCATTATTGATGGGTCAATACTATTTTTTCTCAATGTTCTATGCTGAGTAAGATTACAGAATATTCAGAATATTACCTCATACCAGCTGTTAGGCATACATTTCAGTTTTAGGAATATTTTTTCCATAAGCATGGAAATGGAATGCCTTACTATTACAATATTGTTGCATTTATTTTTTATAATGGCACAACATTTTAACCATTGTAAACATCCTTTTCATTATTCAGTTTTCTAAATAGGTCCAATAATGTGAGTTTGTGATATTTAATGAGCCATCTTAAGATTTTTGTGGTACAATTTATTTTTAAATGTAAATTAGACAGCTTTTAAACCATTCTATTAATTTATCATTTTGTATAAAAATTGCCTACTGAAAATGAAATGGGGGAGATGCTAACAAATACCTAAATTGTGGGAAATTTAATATATGTCACTCATTTTATGAATTGAAATTCCAAAATGTAGTAGCTTTAGCCAAAGGGCATCCATTATACTGTCCTTCATATTAGATTCTTTTTGGAATCTAATAAGAGCGGTTGACCAAGGTATGTTCTTATAAAACCTCTTTGAGATGTTTAGCCATTGATTGAAGGAGAAAGGATTGATGGGACACAACCAAATAGGTAAAAAATTAGTATTTAATGAAGTGTACTGAATGAAGTTTTTCTCAGGAAAAGTCACCTTTGGTGTTTAGGCAGGCATCCCATTTTTTTGGATTGAGCATTTGTGGGTATCTGGATTTAAGTGTATTCCAACTATGAAGAGTCACCTCGTGCCACTTTGTTTGCAAATTCATAAAATGCCGTAACTTTTGATACATTTCAAAATTGTTTCCATGTGTTGATACATTTATTAGATTATTTGGCAGTATAATTTCAGTTGGGTGCAAGAATGAGTTTAAAAACAAAATTGCACAATACATCTTCCTTCTGCTTTGAAAGTGTCTGATTTAATTTTCTGCCTTCTCTATAATCATTTATAGACATATGGTGATAGTGTGGGACTTATGAAGTCCTTATATCAGTAACACATTAAATGGGGCCCTTTTTTATTTTCCTCACCTCATTCCTTATTTTGTGCCCTGGACTCCATCCTTTTCTTTTTTCACAATCAGTCGAACAGCTTGGCTGAGGAAGCTGTTGACTTAAAATAAGTTTTGTTGACAAGAGTTCTATATCAATTTTCAGTGATAAAACAAAACTATAACCCCAGGCACTCACTTAACCATTTGACCTCTCACACACTAGAGCCACCATTCTACTTTTCCTCTGGCAATGGTCTTCAGAACTATAAGGAGAATATTAAATGAGAGGAGATTAGGAGTCCCTCGAAGGCTAGAGAAACTGTCTTTGAATTGTTAGATTATCTTTCTGAAAAAACTTTCAATTACCCAACCCTTGATACACGTAGAAACAAGTTTGCTGTATTCTATTTCAAATATTCTTTGCTATATCGGCAGATGCAAAGTGTCATTACATAACCTACTACTTCTTATTCGTTGAAGTTTATCATCTAACATTATTTCAGTTTTTCTATTATTATTCTTGTGGTCAACTTAATCAATGTACTGATTAGATTAATTCGTATGTAGTTTTCTGGAGGTTTCCTATTACATTTTTCATAGATGGGCACCAAGGCACTTCCTTCTCATTCTAATGATACTGATTTTATGCCCATAATTCTTTGGAATAAATTTGTTGGTTTTCCTACTAGCTTCTCTCTTCTAAATACAATGAGTTTATTCATGTTTTTGTATTTTCCAAGTGAATTTCTGTTTTTCAGTTTTTAAAATTCTTTTTTATTTTCTACATATTCTTCTATTTCTGTTCTTTGATTTTAATTGTCTATCATACCCTGCCTTTGAATTCCATAGAGATCTCTTTACATCTTTTTAATGAAAGCTTCCTGAAGTCCTTGTTTTATTTTTCCTATTTTACTAATTGCATATCATCTTTTTGGGATTTCAATATATTTTTGCATTTGCAATTCGGTTTTGCATTCTAGATGTCAATTTCGTTTCTGTTAAGACATTAGTCATGGTACATCATGCTGCATATTAATGTACCATTACATGAAAAACAACTCTTTTTGTTGTTTTCAATGCAATGAGTGGCATAGAAGTTCATAAATCTAAGTTGTGTCTTATCAAAATCAAGTATTAAGTAACCATGTTTGTATCTTGCAGCATATGGGAGTACACTGGCTGGAGAAAGAGAGGGAATCATGGAGGCCAGTTTACATTGTCTACTTCAAGTTCCTAACTTTGTGCCCGAAGATAGGAAATTTGAAATCCTGGTTTTAGTAAGTTCATTTGTTATTCCATTTTTCTCTTTTGCAATATAAATAGATGGTACTTATAAATGGATAAATTTTGTTGACAAAATTAATTCGTCGTAGTTTTTTTTAATCGTTTCATAAAATGAGTCATTTCATGTTTATTAATTATTTAACCTCTTGACTGGCGATGGTGAATATGGAAATTATGCTTAAAACAAGAAATGAGTGGGAAAGGCATTTTGAAGCTTGGGATCGGACGAGAAATAAACAACTTTTCATTACTTTTTCTTGGGATATATTTGGTGTATAAATAGTTTGTTGTGGAGTTTCTTAATTTTATGAATAATAACCCAAATATTAACTTAAGGGTATTTTGCTCTAATACCGTTAAAAATAAAACTCAATGGAGTAGAAAATGTTAATTTGAAAGATGTCAAAGTGTATGGTATTCAGTAACTCAGTAAGGAAATGTATCTTATTAAAATACTTATTCAAATAAAGTAAAAGCGCAATGGTGGTATTTAATACAATATCATGTGGCATTCACCAGCCCACAATATTTCCTTCTCTGAACATAAGCTTCTGATTTTATATAATTTTTGAATTCATGTAAAAACAAAGTTTGTCTGCATGTTTGGAGCTAGGGTCCGCCTTAAATTGGTGATGATTTTAAGAGCAGTTGAGAAACACTCTTACTAGATGCTTCATTGGCAACTTTTCCCAGGTGCTTGCATACTACAGATTGCATTCCAGGAAAGTGTGTGTGTGTGTGTCGTCCTCCCACCAAACCCAACCATTTTCACCCATATTTCATGGTTCTTCCCAAATCATTGATTTAATCTGATTGAAACACTTTGAAAGCTTATCAAATTCAGTCCGATGATTAGATGAAGAGGGCAATGCAAGATGCTCAATCTGCAATCTCCAAATTTGCTTTAGGATTGCAAGAAATTTCAAGGGCAGTGTAACTCTCTGCTTTGTTACTTGTGCCCACAAAAATGACTAAAATTCAAATAGTTGGTTTCTAGTATAGGATAGTGATGGATTTAATAGGGTATGATTTCTGAAAGCCCTCAGGTCTGACCTAACCACTCATCTGGGTATTTAATTTTTCCATGTCCATCCCGAGGTGGGCATTTAATTTTACACTGAGCACAAATTCCTACTTTTGTTGAAGGAAGATTAAACACAAACATTTTATTATTTTTTTGCAGTATAAAACAAATATTTTGGGTTGTCATTTGAAATTTTGAAAATTTATGGTTTTAATTTTTATATTATTGATAAACCTTGATTATTTAACAAAATTAAAACTGATAAACAATTCACTAATTCGTTCAAGTAATGAAAACGTTAGCGTAGAACGAATGCTATATAAGATATATGGATTAATTGGTGGTAGCAGAATGTTTAGAAAAATGGGCAGCATGTAAATTATAATGTTAGAAATTTTGTAAAATTAATGGGCAAATAGGCAACCACACATTACAAATATATTTTTTTTTACTCGTTACTCTTCTTTATTAAAATTTTTTTAATTGATTGCAATACTTCTACACAAAAAAACACTTAACTCTTTAGAATACCAAGAAATAAAAAAATAAAAACTACAGGAAAAAATGAAATTGTTAAAAGCAAAAATGAAGAGAATGAAATTCTAAAAAAATTTTATTATTAATCATGACCATTGTTTTATATTTGTTGTACATCTGCTCATAAAAAACGATTTGTTTTAAAATTCAAATTGAATATCTATTTTTAGAAATCATTTTGAGCATGGTATACTCTGAAACTTGGAGCAGGACACAAACCAACTCAACAATCAGGACACCAATATTTTGTTTCCTTCCCATTCCCCGCTTTCTAGCACACACCACATCTTTTCGCGGGGCTTTTTTTGGTTTTGCGGAGGGACAGTATCATGAAAATGTCTCTAAGTAAGGCGAGATTTCAAAATATTTGTAAAATCTTTAACTAGTTATTCACACTAGAAAGCCCCAAAACCAGGAAAAACCTTCTACCCCGATGCTCAAAGACAAAATGAGGACAGCATGGGTAGCTAAAGATATCCAAAAGTGTTAAGAAAGCTCTTTCAAATAGCGGAGACTTCAATGAAATACATGCAGGAGAGGGAAATTATAAAATACTTATGTATGAAATTTGGAGAAAATTAAGATATAAAAATACGACAGGGGGCAATGAGAATGCAACCCACAAGAGAGCGACAGAGTTTCGCCTGGAGATGCATAGGTACCCAAAAAAATTTCTGAAGTTCCATCTACCAGGCAGAAAGCGAACACATTGGACACACCTACGAGTGGCAGCAGTTGTGTGATGGAATATCATGACATACCCACTGCAAATGAACATAAAATCGGTGTGATGTATATTCATGGCATACCCACCAAGGGATAATCTCCTCATGACATATATATATAAGGCATACCCAGATAAGTGGTTAAATGCAATTGAAGTCAGTTTAGGAAGTCTTAGTGCAAATGCTTAATGCAATACCTTAGAACTTGTAGTGGATCTTTTGTCAAGGTAATTGCTAGGAATGACTACAGCTGAACTGGTGCCTTAATGGAATACTGTACAATGGTTGAGCTGTATTGAGTATGTCCTTAAATAATTGTTCCTTGACTATTCAAAAAGCATGAACCTTTCATGCATTTCATTTCTCTACTTGGGGGTTCAATTATTTGCCCTTCTCATGTCATCATAATTAATTGTTACCAAATGTAAATTTTGATAGTTTCAGGGTTTGATATTGACACAGCACTCACTTTAGCTGATGCCCTACCTTTGAACTCTTGCAAATGTAAATGGATCTATTATTCTTTTAAATTTTCAGCGTAAGGTGTCACTATACCCATGTGCTTCGGAAATCGCTGGGAAGAGCTATTCAAGTGACTGCATAATAATGGTTACAGCTACTGTTTTCTGATAGCCATGCAATTGAATCCCTAGAATTGAACAATTAGCTGATTTCCAAAGCTCTCAAATTAGAAAAACCTCAAAGTACAATAAATGCTTTCGGAGTACAATAAATTTAATGTAAATTAATGGTGTGATTGCGAATATTTTAGTCCACATGTCTCTCGACTTCATTTATAAATGGAGAAAGAATGATCCAGATAATTGAGTTCATGTCAGATAATTGTTTTTCCGTAAGCATTTTGGAAATGCCAAAAAGTATTATTGGTGTTCTGTTGTTACTGTAATAAGTTGACCTTTTTGGCAACCTCTGTTCTCTTGGGCTAAATGACATTCCTCTTGACATTTAAGGTAAGTCTTCCTTATTCCATTTCAGAATATTTAAATATTTTCTTTAAATTGACTCTTGGCAATATGCCAAAAGAGCAATATGGCAATGTGCCTGCATGTTGAAGTGTTTTACATCGATTACCACCTTTCCAAATGCAAATACTCTTTCTGGCATGTCAGCAAAGAAAGGAAGTTTTAACTACAAAAAGCCACTCTGGTGAAATGTTGTTGCCACTCTTTGTTTTATAATTTGGAATTTCTACCAGTTTCCTTGCCTCTCTCTATTCGGTCATGTTACTTCCTTGACATGGACTAAAGCAAACTTAGTGCAGTTTTCTCATGGGGGTTTTGCTATGTTATTTAACAATCTGTACAAAATGAGAAACAACGAGTCTTACCAGTCTTTGTGACATCCACATTTGACATTTGCAGTTCTCTCTAGTGGATTGTTCTCTCTCTGTAATTCAGTGAGCCTTAATGACATGATAAATCCATGCCTCATTTTATAGTTGTGCTTTCCTTCTTCAGTGATACCATCACTCAGGCTATAATGTTGGCCTGTGCAAGCTACTTGGTTGTTTATCCTCACAGTAAGTGGGAATTTCCGAGTTTTTTAGGTATTAATTGTGCCTTTCTGTTGGTGAGAGCCTTATACCTTTTGGTTGAGAATCTTGGGCTCTTTTGATTCATTTGCCTATGAATTATAGAATTCATCTATAATTGAATAGATGAATAGTCAGTTGGGGCCCTATGCTGAATGCAGTTGCAGATACTTCATACCAATTTGTGATTGTTCTCAAAATTGGATGCAAGATTCTTTTTACAGCAACATTTTATGACGTACAAATTATACTGCTTCTATGTGGTTTGCCCTTGATGTTTGTTTCTATCCCTTTTCCATACTACCATGTCCAAATGAATATATGTTCTCTGTTTGGTGGGTTTTTATGTTAGAGATTGTGTGAGACCAGTATGGCTCATTCCCTTCTTCTGGCTATGCATGCCTTTAAGTGCACTGTATGTACTCCTTATGACATTGTATGCCTGCTGTCCCTGTTATCCTTCCCCCATGTGTGTTTATCCATTCTTTTAACATTGGGTGAAATACCTCTCAAGCACCGTCTTCTTGGCCTAAGAATTTTGGGGCACTTAGTTGCATAAAACCACACAGATTTCACTGGCAATTCTGTCTTCCTTGATAGCTGAATGGCTAGAACATCCACCTGGCAAGTCAAAGGCCTGTGGTGGGTTTTGAGTACCAATCAAGGAATCCTTTTTGTTTGAGACAAGAGCACATAAAACAGATGAAAACATAAAGCACCTAAAGAAAGGAAACTCAAGGAGCAGTACTAAGCACACCTTCCTTCCTTCCCTGAAGGTGGTTGCCATGAGACTGAACATTTCAATAGTCTTGTTTCTTTGTTTATGTGTTAGTATGTTTTAATGTCATGCATGTGCTACCAAACTGTAATGACTCATTGTGATGAAATATTTTCCATGTTGCTGTTATCAATTCATTTCATTTGAGGGCAAGAGCAAAGAATTTTGCTTAGACTAATGAATATAGGAAGTAAAATTTATGACAATTGTGCTTGGGTAAAAATCTTAAAATCTGTTCACAAAATTTAAATCAGCTCTGAATTACTGATAAATGTATCTTGTGCTGTGCGAAACGAGAGTTGAATTCTAAGGAATTTATTTGACTAAATATTAAGATATTACAGAGATACTTGGAAAAATGAAGACTTCATTGTGTAATTACTGCCATTATTAGTCTGTTTATAAAACTCTGACAGTTTTCTGCATTTTACATGGTCTAAGCTCTCAATGGAGATGTGTGTGAAGTTATTTCGGTGTTTTGTTTGTGATGAATTTTCTTATGTTTTCAAGCGTGTAATTTGTGCTTTCTGTATTTCAGGCACTGGCTCTCCTCATAAATCTTGTTGAGCACAGCCCTCTAAATAGGAAGTTGGTTATTGCCTCACGAGCTCCAATTGATCCTGAACGAAAATTCTCAGGTATGTTGTTAAACTTAAATTTCTGTAGTGTGGTTATATGCCATTAGTTTTAATCTGAATAGGTAATGTTTCATTTGAAGTGAACTTTCTTAGGTAATAGATGGTGAGGGTTCTATTTCCTACTCCCATATCTTGGTGATGTCATGTATTGGCATGGGTGCAGAGCAAGCTGCCAGATAAAATGTTAGACTGTGATGCCTTTCAGTCTGCCGTTCACTCCACTGTAAACGTGTCTCCCTCGGCTGAAAATTCCTTATTAACCTTGGTAGTAATGCACTCCCATGACTTCAGCCTTCACCAACCTATTGGGAACCTAGACCACCCCTATTTAGAGCAATTTATTTGCCATCACTCTCCCAGATGCCACTTCTTTCGTTGGCAGCTGGCTTCCTTCCAAAATAATCAAGTTTTGTCCAAACCTCAAGGTTCTCTTCCCCACATCAACGACTCTCTGAAACATAAACTGAGAAATTTAAAACTAGAATACCTCCATAGCCCTCTACATCATCCACCTCTTTCTCTACCTCATGCATTTGGGCCATATACAGGGTCGCACCCAAAACTGGTAGGACTGATTTTTTTACAAGAATTTTATTGTCGATATACTTACATCGACTTAATAATCTTCAAGGTATGCTCCTTGAGCTGCTACACACTTAGTGTAACGTTGCACCCATTCCCGGTACGCCCGCTGGAAATTTTCTTTGGGGATGCCGTTGATGACCCTCGTTGAAGCCTCTTGAACGGCATTTATCGAGTCAAAACGTCGTCCCTTGAGCTGTCTTTTCATCAGGGGGAAGAAGAAGAACTGATGGTGCCAGATCAGGAGAATAGGGCGGGTGCGGCAACGTGGCAACACCGTATTTGGCCAGGAGCTGTCTGAAGATGAGCGCGCCACGGCACAAATTTTCGGCACCATCTTGGCACACACCTTGTGCATGGCCAAATCCTGTGAAATAATGCGTTGGACGTTGGATGCAGACAGACCCAACTGGTCTGTAATTTCTTCACCGGTTAAGCGTCTGTCTGTGTTCAGCAGTGTCCTCACTCTGTCCACATTTGTGTTGGTTCTTGCCGTCAACGGCCGTCTGGAGCGATGGTTGTCTTCAACGAGCTCCCTACCCTCTTTAAACAACTTGTGCCACTGTGGAACGGCTTAAGGCAGTGTCCCCATAAGCCTGCTTGATCATATCGAGGGTCTCAGTTGCTGTCTTCCCGAGTTTCGCACAAAACTTTACGGAATAACGTTGCTCTAAATTCAGATTCATTTTGTTTTTTGACGTGGACACAAACCTTGCTTCACTAAAAATGGTGTCCTCACTCAACGACAGCCCGCAGGTAACTGAGGTTGGTGTCAGTCTGTTGCTGAGAGCCCCCTCCACCTTACCCTGCCAGGCAGACCCCCCTCCACCGCTCTGTTTGCGCCAGAGAAAATCAGTCCTACCACTTTAGGGTGCCACCCTGTAGCGACAGCTACATATTCAAAGAGTGACTTCTCTCTCGACAATTCCATGGAAGGTGCTCGGTGATAATCTTGATATGAGGGTTGCTATTTATATTTTCAGCCTAAAATGAAAAGACAGTAATTTATTGCTTAAAATGGCTTTATTGTTTTTCAAAGTATTTTCCATGATAATCAATACACTTTTGCATGTTCTCGAACCAATTTTCGTAACACTTTTTCCACTCTGATTGAGGTACCTCCAAAACCTGGTATTTGAATGCATCAACGACTTTTTCAGCCACCGAAAAACATTGGCCATGCAATTGTTTCTTGATAAATGGGAATAAGATGAAGTCATTTGGTGCTAAATCAGGGCTGTACAGAGGATGACCCATCAATTCGACATTTTGGCCAGTAAAATAGGTATTTGTCTCAGCCCATCTGTGAGAGCTTGCATTGTCTTGATGAAGAATGATCCTTTGTTGCCGCTTCTCTTTCTGTATTTCACCCAGCACTTCTGGCAAACAAATGCTCATGTACAAGTCAGAATTCATGGTTCTACATTGCTCTAATGGCACGGTTTTCACAAGTCCAGATTTTCTGAAGAAACAGGCGATCATTTGCTTCGTGCACGAATCACTTTTATCGGATTTGGCTCGTCTTCGAAGACCCATACAGTGGATTGTTGTTTTGTTTTGGGCTCATACGCATAGATCCAAGATTCGTCACCTGTGTAGTTTTTATACACAGCTTTTGATGCACCGCGATTGTCTTTGTTGAGCATTTCTTTGCACCAATTGACACGAGCATATTTTGGAGCTTTTGTCAAATTATGCAGGATCCAATGCGAACAAATTTTTTTCACAGCTAAATGTTCATGCAATGTCTTATTGATGCTCATCATACTAATCCCCAAGGATGCCTCAATTTCACGATAAGTCACATGACGATCTTCCTTTACTAGTTCTTGCACAGCATCAATGTTTTCTGGCACAACAACTGATTTTGGACGACCTTCACGACTTTCGTCGCTGAGCAAACGGTGGCCATGATGGATTTCTTTATACCAGCGTTTCACAGTGGCAAAGGATGGGGGTTCATCACCAAAAGTGGAAGTAAGTTTATCGATTCACTCCTCTCTTGATAATCCACACTGAAAATCATAAAAAATCATCGCACGAAAGTGTTCACGAGTTAACTCCATGTTTTTCTCTGAGACAAAATTTTCAAGTCACTGTAAACAATGCAAGTTATGATCAAACGACAAAATGTTCTGAAGAAAGTTAGCGTTAAAAGGGTTACACTTTTAGATGGCACCTAAAGCACTTAGTGCTGTCAAGGCTCTATATAAGAATAGCAACCCTTGTATAATATACAAGCCACCTGATCTCCTTGGTTCTACTCAAGTTCCATGAAGTAAGGGCAACGTGGGCCCTCACATCAATTAGCTTCTTGCAGGTAGCCCTCTTTACTGCCACTTTTAACTCTAGTTCCTACGCTCATGTTTCTGATTCAACACACGGTAGGAGCCCTCCCATGGACTACAACCTTGTCGTGGTGGAAGGGCTTGTGTGTTCCGATGACCCCTAGAGCTGTGCTGGCGGGAGTAATAATAATTACTCCTGGAAGGGTCACCCATGCCAGATAGGTCGAAGGTTAGGAGCCAGACAAAAGGTAGTCCACGCAGTTGTTCCTCAGTGAGGCGGCTGCAATGGCATCTGACCCCAGTGGGGCGGCCATTAAGTGATGGTGTCACGTTAAAAACACTATTGAGGAAGGCAACGGGAAACCACCTCAATTATTATTCCCAAGAATATAATGATGGGCACTATAGATAATATGAGTCCTGGCAACTACGGGACTCGGCCCAAGAGGCCGTGTGTCGTGCCCGGCAGCGGGAGAGGCAAGGCTTCCGTGGTCGTCATCCCACGAAACCCTTGCAGGGAAGAAACAACTGCAGCAGGACAGAAGACTCAGAAGAAGACGAAAGTAGTTAGAATAGGAACCTGGAACGTCAGGACAATGTTGAGGAGAGGCAAATTAGAAAATATTAAGCGAGAGATGGAAAGAGGTAATATAGATGTTTTGGGTCTCTGCGAGGTGAGATGGAAGGATAGCGGGGATTACTGGAGTGACAATTATAGAGTGATATACAGCGGCGGGGACGAAGCCAACGAGGGATGGCCGTAATTTTAAATAAAGGGGTAGGAAGAAGCGTAGTCAACATAGAGCAAGCAACATATAGAATTTTACTCGTAGAGATTAAAGCAGAGCCGACGAACTTGGTCATTGTTCAGGTATACATGCCACCGAGCAACCACAAGGAGGAAGAAGTCGATAGGATGTATGATGAGTTAGAGGATATCATCGCGAGTGTTCCTGCAGGGGATAGTGATGGGGGATTGGAATGCGACGGTTGGCGAAGGAAGAGATGGGGGTGAGGTGGGGAACTATGGGTTAGGCACGAGGAATGAACGCGGGGAGAAAGCAATTGAATTCTGCAGGAGACAGGGGTTAGTCATCACCAACATATGGTTTAGACACCACAAAAGGCGTAGGTATGCATGGAAAATGCCAGGTGACTCAGAAAGGTATCAGTTAGATTATATTATGGTTAGGCACAGGTTTAGGAACAGTGTGATGAATTCGCACAGTTTCCCAGGAGCAGATGCGGACTCTGACCACAATTTAGTTGTTATGAAATGTAACGTGCGTTTCAAGAAGATAAGGCAAGGGCGGCGGGTTCGGAAATGGAATTTAGAAGCATTAAATGGACTAACGAGGAAGGAGTATCAGCAGGCTGTAGAGAAAATGATGGATGACGGTAAAGAACTGAGTACTATCGAAGAAAAATGGGAATGTATCAAGAAAGGGATATTGGAAGCCGCTAAAGACACTATAGGAACCGTTAACGGTAAAAGGATAAGGAAACCATGGGTAACGGATGAAATGATTGCAAAGATGGATGAGAGAAGAAGATGGAAAAATGTAAACACAGTGTTAGGTAAAATGAAGTACAAAGAGTTAAACAATAAATTGAGAAGGGCCACAAATAAAGCAAAAGAAGAATGGGGAAAAACGCAATGCGAGGATATGGAAAATTTACAGAAGAAGTGTGAAATTGGTGCTATATACAGCAAGGTTAAGTTATTATCTGGAAGTAAGAAGGCAAGATCTGTGCTAACAGTTAAAGATAAATGGGGTAAGATAATAGTTGAACCAGGAAAAATCCAAGAGAGATGGAAGAAATATGTAGAAACACTGTATGGTAAAGAACTTAGGCCCACAAGGTTAGACATAGAAAAGGAACATGATGTAGAAGAAGATAGCTTAGGTCCAGGCATACTCGACGATGAAATAGAAAGGGCATTAAAGGAGATGAAAGCAAATAAGGCCGTGGGGGTGGACAACATTCCTGTAGAAATGTTGAAATGGTTAGGAAAATGCGGGAAGAAGGCAATATATGGACTGATTCATAGTATCTATGAGGAAGGAATCTGGCCGGAAGATTTTGTGAGATCGGTCGGTGTTAGTTCCTATTCCAAAAAAGGCAAAGTCTACGTCATGTGAGGATTACAGAACAATAAGTTTGATATCCCACGCAGCTAAAGTTATTCTCAGGATCATTAACAAAAGGATAGAGAGTAAGGCAAATGATTACTTAGGGGATGATCAGTTTGGGTTTAGGAAGGGTAGAGGTACGGGTGATGCCATTGCAGTAATGAGATCACTAATCGAGAGGAATATAGAATACAATCAGGACGTTTTTGCCTGTTTTGTAGGTTTCGAAAAAGCGTTTGATAGAGTAAATTGGGAAAAATTAATGCGTGTATTGCAGAAAATAGGAATGGATTGGAGGGACAGGAGACTGATCCGCAACCTGTACATGTCTCAGACTGCTCAGGTGCGAGTGGGGAACGGAGAGTCCGGATGGGCAGTGTTAGGAAGAGTTGTAAGGCAGGGTTGCCCATTGTCACCGGTGCTGTTCAACATATATGTAGAGGAAATGATCAAAGAGGCATGAGAAGAACTGGAGGTAGGAATGAAAGTCGGAGGGGATTTCGTAAAATCAGTTAGGTTTGCTGATGACCAAGCATTAGTTGCTCAGTCAGCCAAGGGGTTTCAAGCATTGCTGAGTGAATTGGAGGTTCAGTGCGATAAATATGGGATGAGAATCAATATTAATAAAACCAAGGTTATGCGATTTTCCAGAAAGAAAAAGGCTAAGCTAAGTATTAAAATAGGCGGGGAAAAAATAGAGCAGGTAGAGCAGTTTACATATCTCGGAAGTGTTTTGGACTAATACGGTCAAAGTGGTAGGACGTAAGGAGAAGAATTGCGCTAGGCAAGGAGGCTTTCTCAAGGAGGAGGGAGTTGATGACGGGGACGTTGAGTAGGGATGTTAAGACAAGACTCGTAAAAACTCTTATATGGAGCGTAGCTATGTACGGCGTGGAAACGTGGTCACTGAAGCAGGAGGATAGACGTAGATTGGAGGCTTTTGAAATGTGGGTGTGGAGAAGAATGCAGAAGGTGAAATGGACCGAAAGGAAGACAAATGAGGAAGTACTTGAGATGGTGGGTGAGGAGAGGGGTTTGTTGAGAGAAATCCTATGGAGGCAGGAAAAATGGATGAAAGGCGTATTGGGCGGTAGTGGAATGTTGAAGAGGGTAATAGAGGGGAGAATGTTGGGCAAGCGAGGAAAGGGTAGGAACAGGATAGGGATGTTGGATGGGATGAAGGGAGGAAAGAAGTACACAGAGATGAAGAGGGACCTGATGTAGTTTAGGTTGCTGGATTGGGTTTTTTTTGTTTGGAGTTAC
This sequence comes from Hetaerina titia, assembly GCA_037158775.1. Taxonomy (NCBI): domain Eukaryota; kingdom Metazoa; phylum Arthropoda; class Insecta; order Odonata; family Calopterygidae; genus Hetaerina; species Hetaerina titia. The sequence continues at coordinate 45,436,161 of CM073779.1, read as the reverse complement.
AAAATATTTATTTGATAGTTGTGTCCATCCAAAAACCTACCCTAACCGGTAGTTTACCTAATAAATAAACACGGTAGGAGCATAGTTACATGGACCTACATTAAATGGGGTGATACTGTTGGACCCTCTCTATTTTCTTTCTTTTAAACAAACCTCCAGTTCCTGGCAAAGTAACTGATCTCACTGTAGTTTTAGCTATAGTGACCTTACTCCTTGCTCTCCTGTGAGAAATGGCCTTCATGGCTACAGTAATAGCAGACCACTTCTTTCAAAGTGCAGAGCATATGCTTCGTGGACAACGGAAACCTAGGAATTTGCTTTACCCCCCTTATCAGTACGGCCAAATCCAGGGATGGACTTTGGCATCTCCAACCAATGGAATCTTCCTTGCTTCCCCTGGTTGCCCCCAAGGAAGGTGTCCTATGCCTCCTAGTCAGCTTCCCTCATAGCAGATAGCTTCCATTTACCCTACACCCCCCATGGCTGGGCAGTTGTGGTGGTTTGTCGCTTGCACTTGGTCCGCAAAGGCTTCTATTTGCTCATACAGGTACATGCTCATTGACCTGAGGATCTCTTATTAGAAGTGGGCAGTCTGCTTTGATTGGTATTGTGCCAGAAGGCATTCCTTGGATGTCTCGTAGATGTCGGCAGTTGGACACTCCCCCGAATCCTCACCTCTTAGAGTGGAGTGGTGCCCCCCTATGGCCAGGTACACAATTCCACCAACTGCTCTGTCTATCCTAAGGCCTCTTAAACTCTCCCCGCCATCCTGAGGAAATGTCAACAATGGTGGGGAGCAGCGAGAAATCCCTTCTCGCCGGGATGGGTGACCGAAGCTTTGCCAGCCTTTCCCTTGAGCATTATTTCTACTTGATCAGGAACTTCTGTTTTTTGTCAAACTCATCTATCACCTAATGTAACTCTAATTCATGGCCCGTTATATTCATGCATCCTGCCAGTTCACAGTTTCCTTCCTCCCCTTTATGATTAGGTTGACAGGTTTGTGTCCATGGAATATGTGGAGTTGGTGTAATGTTAGTCAAATTTTAGAAATAGATTCAAAACATGTTTATTGGCCGTTATGCTCAAAATCCAACTTCCCTGAAGGGCACCCCACTTCTCCTTGCATTCCCTAAGGTTGCCCTGTGTGAAATTTGTAAAGCCCTGCTCATTGGCTTCTGATTGGCTGTGAATGGGCCGGAGGGGAGAGGGTGCCACTGGATGACCACTGGGTGACAAGCAAGAGGGAAAGGAAAAGTAATAGACCTAATTCCTATAGTGTAAAATTAAATATTAAGTCCTACTATGTACATTAATTAAAGTAGATATGCAAAACTTAAATTAATTGCAAACAAACCTAAGAACTAACAAACTCTGGTAGGTTAATTCAAATATGTATCATCATCATCGGCATGTCAATCTTAAGATTGGATTACTACAACCTTCCTTTCTTCTCTGGGTTAATTCCATTTTCCCATGGAAGCTTTTCTGTTGGCAACTTTTTGTATTTTTTGTGTATTTATTTTTAGGCTCTTGTTAATTGTTCATGTGTTTTACATTTGGAATTTGTATTTGTAATGCTTTTTTAGGCTAAACGTAGCAGGAAACTACCAAAATATAAAGGATATCTATTAACCAAAGCACACTTTATCTGGATGTTCTTATATTTTGGGATGTTCAAAATATTTTGTCTATGTGCTCATTTTCGCCTCAGAGGCACACTTTATGATGTTTATAAATGGGTGTCATCAAACATATATTCTAGTTGGTGGCAAAATCAATTGAAGAGGATAGATTCTGTAACAATTGAATATTTGTGAGCTATGACGTTGCCTTGGACTGACTGAAAATGCTATTCCAAAGTAAACAAACAAGCCATAAAAATCGCACACGTCTAGGCATAATGAACTGACAATTGAGTACAGTACTTTCTTCAATTGGTAATTGAAGAAAGATGCAATTTTACATAGTTTAATTTCCAAGCTTAGACATCTTGGTTCGCTCCTCATTTCAAACGTCTGCTGACCCTGACAGCCCTCACCCTCTCCAATTTATTTTATGAATCAATTAAGGCAATGCAATTGTACCTTGGGTATTACTCATTGTACTAAGATTCTTGTTACTGGCCATACTTGTGACATGCCATACTTGTTATACCAGGCTTCTACTAGATGAATAAATAATCAAGTGGTAAATTATTCAAAAATGTAAATCAATGTACCTACAATTCTCATAGTACTTTTTTGTATAACCATCTGTGGCACTGACGGATTAATATTATTAGTGATAGTTGTTAATTTATGAGAGACACAAAGGAGAAAGCATTGATAAAGGTCAATAAACCTGTGATATTCACATTCAGTGCTGGCCCAAGTGGTAGTACTACACTGACCTGTATTTTGTGATGGTGCATAAAAAGTTGATGCACCCATTTATCACGGTGTATATTATCTTTGAGAATGTTTTACATGTGGTAAGGTGTAATTCCTGTGTGGAAGATATCAGTTTTTCATTTTGATCTCTGAATAAGTTGCATGGATCATGTGTAGTTTTTTCTCTTATTTAATAAACGATTGTACTGTTATTGTCTGATTTTGTTTTTACTATTGAGTGCCTTTTCTTTTTCAACAGGCAAGCATAGGACAGCCGTGGAAGCTCTCATATTTTTGTTCTGTGAGAAAGAGGCTTTTGCAAGGGTGGAGGAAGCCAAAACAGATGCCATTTTGGATGGGAAGAAGGAAGACGCCTCTGAATCTGACAAAAGTCCTAAAACCCCAGAAGAATTCATTGAAGAAACAGTATCAAAATGTTAGTATCAGGGAGTACTTTGATATAAGTGTATGTAATGTTTTTATGATATTCTATTGGAAAGTCATTGCTTCATTGTCATTATTGGGCTCTAATTCTTATATTAGAGGTGTCTGCTCTCATTAAACTGAATGATTAGGTAACTCAGAAAACATAAAGCGAGGTTTTATGTTTTTTAGGTTTTCTGGAAACAAGTGAAAATTCCATGTATATTTTCATTGAAATGACAAAAAATGCGAATAAACCAATGGCAATATTCATTTTTCTGCACCCAGGATAAAGTTCTTTATATCCAGATGAATGTAGATGTGGGATTTAGATAAATTTAGATAATTCCATTTTCTGCATTGCAGCATCATGATTTTAATGGCTAACTACAGAATCACTAGAATTTTTGTAAAGTGCATTTATTACAATCCTAGTACTTATGTTTCCAATTTTTTTGAACTCTTGTATTTTGAAATTTCAGTGCTTCAGAAAGCAGGACGGCACATGGAAGTGACCCTAATTGCTGCATACGTTGCTCTACTACTTGGATATGTTGTAATGGAGAACAAGGTATGTCTTTAATATTGTATGATCACCAGCTCTAGGCTTAAATCAAGAAATATTCAAATACACATCTTCTCTGCTCATATCAACCAATTTTCCATTGTTTTTTGGAATGACTGATAATATGTACATACTATTATTAAAAATCAAGATGCAATTGTTTAAATTATTGTGTTAAGGTTTGTTAAAGTATAATACTAACAATTAAATATTGTAAATGTAAAAAAAGAGTTGGTTAGCAAATGCCAAAATAAATAATTCCAGGAAATGCTCACTCTATGGGGCCAGAGTTAGTTGAATAAAGGAGAAAGTAGGATTCACTTAAATGCATGCATTGCATGCATGTTTTCCCATAAAAACCTCTTCAATCTGTGGCAATAATTAGCATTAGCACACACAAGTGTAGATGCCGTCTTTTCTGATTTTTATTTGGGAACCTTTTGTTTACTTCATAAAGCTTACATATTTTTTGTCAGTGCTCTTCAGTCTACTTCCATTTCATCTGCATTATAGATCTGAGATAACTGTTTAAGACATTCATTAGTGCATGCAATTTTGCCTTGAATGAATGAATCTATGGCATCACTATTAGCACTCCTGATGTCCTGTTCTTGCAAATATTATGCCACCTCCTAAACCACCTAAACCAGCCACTACTTTCAGTGAAATTCTCTTCATGCCTCTATTTTTTAGGTGGGTTTTAATGCTCTATCTTGTATGTCAATGCCATGCAACACCATGCTACACCATGTTATTGTTAATGCAAGTGTCACCTGTTGATGGCTGACTGTAATTTTTCAGTATCTTCCTAATTTTCCAAACCTACCTTTTCATTTTGTAGAATTTAAATGTAATACTAAGAGCAGATGGGTGAATCCTAGTCTTGTTTTTGTTTGCATCAGATAGTGAGTCCAGTGATGGCAAACTCAACAAATTATCTGCCGCCATTTTCCTAAGAACCTTTTAACTCTCTGATGCTAAAAGTTGTGTTCTTTTACTACCACTCTGCTTTATTTTGCTACTCAAATGCTGCTTTAGTTTTTTTGCCAGAAGATTCTAAGGTAATTAAACATATATGGAGAGCCGTAAAATAGTTTGAAAAGAATTGGCTATGTATTTTAAATCCATGCATTTTATCTGCAGAATGTGGCATTTAGAAAACAGGAATTATGTTTTGTGTAACAATAGTTCATTCATAATGTCAAATATGAGACTGGAATTTAGAAATTTTAAAATTATTTTGAATCATATTCTCATAAATGTGCAGTTAAAAATTTTATTTTGCAAGAGTGCAACAGAACTGAATTTCCTAATCTCTTAATAAGCCATCCTTGCTACAAGGTTGGACTGTGACCAGATTTAGGGTTTGATTGAGTTCAGATTAAGGGAGGGGGACAATATGCTTTTATACCTCCTCACTTTATCTATAATAGCAAAAAATTATTATCTTTAGTTGATGTGCAACATTTTTGCAAAGGATTGACCCCCATAACAATCACCAGATTTTGGCTTGAATAAAAAATGTTTTTTGTGCATCAGATTTCAGGTATAGTGAACTTAGTGAATATAGAGGAATTGGTTTCACACTCTCAGTGCTTTAAATATTCTTTTAGTTATATTTGATTGATTTCAACGGGATAAGGCTATCTTGGGATAGCCTTACTAAACCAAGCCATAATATCGAATGATGGAAATGTCAAAATTTACATCCGCTCTGTTTTCATTGTCATCTTGTTGAGTTAGTATTATTACGTAATTCATGTAATGTTACTGTGATTTTCTCACAGTTATGCCCTTGCTCTCATTAAATATATTCTGGGTGATGTTATTAATAGCCAGTTCTTCCCATGCCTCTTTGATCATTTCCTCTGCATATGCGTTGAGCAGTGCCGGTGACAGTGGGCGGCCCTGCCTTGCACCTCTTCCTGACGCTGCCCGTCCGGACTCTCCGTTCCCCACTCGCACCTGAGCGGTCTGAGACATGTACAGGTTATTAATAGCGTTTTGAATTTGTCTTTCTTTATTTCAGGAGTACGAAGATTTTGTCCGTCAGTATCTGCCAGAGGGAAATTTCCAAGCAATGCTTGTTGTCTTGGAGAAATTCTTCAATTTCATGAATTTAACGGCTTCAGTGAGTATTTTTATCTGGATAGTAAATATGCAGTCTTTTTTGTTCATGGTTACTCCATAAAAATTTGTGGGCATGGAAGCAAATGTTATGTATGATTATTAGAAACCGGTTTGATGTTAAATAAACATGTACTTGAAAGGTGGGGACAGATTAAAAGGTTACACTATGATGTGGTGATGCCTGAAATGTTTTTTGAGATTTTCTCTTTATGAACCATTTGGGTGACATGGTTCATGCAATAGTTAAGGGGAAGAAGTGATTGACAACTTTCCTGAAGATACCCGCTGCAACTAAAGAGACGTTAGGTACAGAATGCTTCACACGCAGTCAATATTGACATTATGGAATCCAGTGGAGGTGTCTTAAAATGTGATATTTTGAAATTCTGATATAAAAGTTTCACAATGAACATTATCTTGGCTAAATGATCTCAACAAAAGATCTGCTTTATGCATAAATCTCCCTTGTACCTTACTTATGGGGCTACTTTTACAACTCGAATTTAATTGCCTAAAGCCTAGGTGAACCAAGTTAAGCTACATTCTTATTCATTATAGAGACCAAAGGTTTATGATGTGTGTGAACTGAAGCTGGTCTCCCATGTATACGATAACAAAATTTGGAAGTTGGAAAAATTATGGTTAAGAATTTTTTCTGCATTTGAGCCTAAACTCTTTGAATTTTCAGGTAAACTACATGGAAGTAAAAGTGACTGATCTATCTTCACTCAATAGGGAGTAACGTAAACCATCTTTTGAAGCATCACAGTGTTTTAATAGTGACTCATTTGCTTTCACATTCGTTAAACCGGATGGTTTTGAAACAATAGACTCAAGTCTAATGGAACTCAGTTTTATGACTGCTAGTTAAGTTGAGAACTGTCCATTAAACAATTCAGGAAATGACAATGTTATCACAGTTACAATGTTCACATTGTCTCATGTGCAATCTTATTTGTCTATAAAAGTGGATTTTTTGGTAAACTCGTTACTTAACATTCACATTAACTATCAATTGTATTTGATGAGAAATAATAAAACTGGGAGTTAGTTGTGTTATCATGAGTTGGTAACCATGACCATTCAGTTTTCACATGTAGCATTTCTTTAAAGGAGCTGTTAAAGCTGCCTTATTTGGCACACATTTTCTTCTTATGGTGGAATTTTGATATACATAACAGCTGGGAAACATCATTGCCAGTCTTATGTAAAAATCAAGATTAATATAAATAATCTGTGGTTATCATACATAGGCATACCTTTACAATAATTCTTTGTCATTGAAACCTACACATCAAAAGAGATTACTAAATCATCTCTGCAGTTATTAAAATTGAATTAATGCTTTGATAATAAATAAGTACAAGATCTAAAATATGAGGAAGTGTTCACTAATTTTTCTAGGCAGTCATAAGGAATTTGATGTTTTCTCTTGCTGTATCTTGCAAACTTTCAGCTTTTCTTAGTGGCAAATACTTTGGTGAAGTGGCTGATGCACAGACTTTTTATAGAGATTGTTTACAACTGTTGCATCACATCATGTGCTTACAACTGTTGCATCATATCATGTGCATGAATGAGTTTATTTCACCACTGATGAGATGTCACTAGGTTGGTACAGTACATTTCAATTGTAGGTGACAATTATAATTTGCCGTACACTAATATTATTCATAAAATTATACCCTTTGTGGATTGCTTGCGAGTGCTAGCATCGAAAGCATATTTACCATCAATAAATAAGTATCACTTGTGGTGGAAATTAACAGTGTTTAACACTCATACTTCAATTCACCAAAGCCTTTGATTTGGGTAGGTGTGAGTGTTTGTGTGGCCTCTAATACTTAAGTTTTTGGGGGCTTTTAATTCTAGCAGATGTTTTTCAAAAAGCTGGTATGTTAGCAGTGCATTGCAATTTGGATCTACCGATTGTGACATTGATTTTGAGTTCTAATACAGACTGCCAGTTTTGAAGGGGAAAGTTGATAGCAATCAGGAAAAAACATTCCATATTGATTGTGAAATTTTGGATACAGTTCAGGAATGGTAATCTATAAATGGGTGTCCACCCAATTTTTCGATCATTATTGTACAGATGTTGGCTAATTTGAACCAAAAGATATTTTAACCTTCAATTAACATCCACCTAATGTATCAACTTTGTTTTTCCATGCTAAGAAAAGACAGTTTTTCTTAAATCTGCCAGTGTTTTAGTTGCGTCTTATTTGGTATTGAGTAATTGCCTTTTATTAACCACTATGCTTTGACCCATTTGTTTCTGGATGAATGCATGTTCCTCTTGATGAAAGTTCTTCCATAATGGTGGGAGAATATGAATTGAACAGGATAATTACAACCTGGTCACTTCAGGTGTTCCTCAAGAAGTGCTGTCGGACCTCTATTAATCCTTCTTCCTGCTAATGACATCAACTCTGTGATTAAGAGTAAGATGCATTTATTTGCTGACAATGCATTGGTTTTCAGAGATATCCCTACTTCTGAGGAAAAGTTAGCTCTAGCAGATTACCTTAATGCTATACAACATTGGTGCGACACTTGACAGTTTGAATTAACCTTAAAAAAGTGCATCGTGATGAATTTTTGGAAGAGGCAGTTCTACTGAAATAGAAAGTGTGAATTTGATTAAGTGCTTAGGCTTTGCCCTCATTCATGACCTCTCCAGGGTAAACATATAAGGGGAATATATGAACAAGCTAACAAAAAAATTTATTAGAAGAGTTATTAGAAGATTGTTGGGGAAATGTGATGAGAAGGTTCAAGAGAAATGTTATATTTCGCTGGTTAGGCCTCATTTAGAACGTGCTGCTAGTATAGGGGATCCTCACAAAGTTGTTTAGATTGCAGAGTTGGATTGTGTGCAGTATAGAGGAGCTAGAATTGTAAAACGTTGTTATGATAAACTGAGTAGCATATCAAAATTATTAGAGGAGCAAGGTGAGGAATCACTCATCTAGCAAAGGGTAAATTACAGATAAAATCTCTTGCATAAATACGAAGGTGGTGTTTTTGTGATGATTTTGAAAATGTATTATTAGCCCCATTGTGCATTGTAGGAGAGGTCATGTTAAAAAAAATTGTAGAGATTAAGTGTGGAACAGATATATTTGAGATGTCATTTTTCCCAGAAATGATAAAGGATCAGAATAATGCTGACTGACCGCATTGGGGGGGGGAGTATTTTTGGTCAAAAGTAGCCTTGTGTGTGATCAACCCCTAGTGTTGGCTTGCAGGTTACCATGAATGTATGTATGGCCACACCTGCCCATACTCCCATTTGTACTGAAAACTCATTTTGGTATATTTAACGGACATTATTGATAATTATGGGTAATTATGTCCAAAGGTGCTTATTAGATCGTATATATTGATTGAACATGGATATATAACATGTGTACTTAGTTTAGTTAAATTTTTGAACTGCCATTCCCCTCTTTATTTCAAGATAATTTTTTTCATTTTCAGGCTGTAGTGAGCAGTCGTGGCATAGCTGCCACAGAGAGAGTCATCAACTACCTCAGGAAATGTGACTCTGCCTTACTGGACACACAGACTGGAGGAGATTGTGATAGTTCTTTTGCTTAAAAATATCACAATCCCACTGAAAAAACTACTATCCCTTAACATATTTCCCACCACAAAATCCCTTAGTTAAAGTTCAAGTAAAATAGATACATTTTTTATATTTATAGAAATTTACTGAATGTCCTAATTGTAACTGTATGATGGATACTGACAGGAAGCCTCTGGGATGATTCAATCTAGTAATTTTGCTACAAAAGTATTCCCGGGGGCTAAATGTAGTTAAGATGCTGTTTGTGATTTAAGTAAAATGAAAGAAAGCGCATGATGAGTATAAAATCTTGGTTGATAAGGTCCTAAGCTATGGAGTGTATAATTTTGAGAAGGCGACATAGTATTTTAATTACTCCTTCAAGCTTTACAAAGGGGTCACTGCATTGATATGTTTTTCTAAAGTTGTGAGTTATTTATTTCTCATATTTTATAGTTGTAAATTATTTGTGAAGTGGAATATCTCAAATTTGTCGGTTGTTCTAAATGTGGCAGTATTTAAAGTATATACTTCTCCCATAACCAATTGTATAGAAGGGCAAAAATTGTGGTAATTAACATACGTACAAAACATTAATGATAATGCTCCCATTGTTCCCTTCCTGTTCTCCCAGCATTCCCTTATTTTGTTGTATTATCCAAAGAGCAAGGGGATGATTAAAAAGTGTAATGTTGGCAAATAATGTTTTGTCGACAAGGCTTGTTCTATTTGCCAAGACCAATCAGCCCTCTTCATATAGGTTTAGTAAAACAAGGTACCTGCGATTTGCAGTGAAAAACATATGCCGTGCAAGCATGCCATTTATTTTGTGTGTGAGCTCAAGGTGAATAACATTTTAAAAATCGAATTTTCAGAATTTTTTTGTCACTATTGACCGAAGAGTCCCCGTGATATTATAAAACAATCTTTTGTGAAACTTAGTTGATAAGCATGATGGTTTTAAATATTGATGGGTTTAAATGGTCAATTTTTGAGGACTATAGTGCTCATGGATATTACATTCATTAGTACCTTTTTGGTTATCTTCCCTGTCATTTTCTAAATTAAAAACATTTTTTGTCTCAAGTGTCCTGCAAATGTCATGTTAATGTTGTATGTCTAATGTAAATTCTTAGATTTGCAGTTATTTTCGTAGGTAACTCCTGCAGTTTGGTTTACATATAAAAATTATTCCATTCTTCCTAAAACTTGCATTGTTAACCAGTGTCTTCTTTCACAAATTTATGGAACCTGTAATTTGTATTTCTAAGCAATGCAAGGTTGTTTACCAATAAAAGCTTTTGATTTCTCATAAATTGTTTTCCAGCTGTGGTTTTGTTCAATAAACCAATGGTGGTCCAATATCTTATATTTACAACAATGCCATAATTTCATCCTGTCTTGGTGGTTATGTGTGTGCTTTTAATTCTTCCATTAATTTATTGATATATTTTCTGCCAATTCGGAGGAAACACAGGTGATTTTTTTTCCTCTGCCATCTCTCATTGTCAATTGCTCATTGTTGTGATCGGACCAAAGCTGTCATAAAGTGTATGCTAAGCCTCAAGAAATCTAAATAAACAAAAAGTAAGTTAGAGTTATTCTTTTAACTCACCTTTAAAAGTCACCACTTTAGGATAGCTGTCACACAATACCTATGCCATAATTATATTTGTCTTTTTCATTTGGTTTGCATTTTGAAGGAACAAAACTAGAGAGGATGAGTTAGTATGGAATTGTCTTTGTTAGTCTTAACATCCCATTTTACTTTTCGACTTGATATTTCTTGGATATGCTTGTTACTGCATACTAGCTTCAGATTTTAAAGGCATCTTACTTATCAGGAAGGGAATTGAAATTTTGAAGTGTTATGCTCCAAGTGGTATGGTCCTGTAACTCTTAAAACATGTTTTTATAATAATTATAATTTGGAAATTGATGAAATGCACCATTCTAAGGCAAATACTTACCGTGGATTGCATGAAATTAACTGGACATTGATGTTGTGTCAGCGATGGTTGATATAAGGCTTTTTTCATCTCTTGGAGGCTGAAAAGTGGCATAATTCTTAAAAAAAAAACTTTAAAAATGCTCTAAATCTAACACCTAGTTCTTAAGAGTATATACCTACAAATGGACAAAGTAATGAATCATTACAAGGGATATTTAGAGTGACTTTTAGTGGATGTGAAATTTACAAATTGGTCAATGCTTTATTATTATGTATTTATGTGTAAAATTAGTTTCTTGTTGCTGAATAAATTGGGTAGATTAAGTGTGTGCAGGGATAAGTTTGGTGTAATTAGGAAAGAGATGGCTGAGAGCTTCTAAAAAAGTGGAAGTGGAAAAACACATGACCAGTGTGTGAATGCTCTAGGAAAATAATTTTAATCTAGTATAATTGCTAACTCATATCCTTTTGTAACAAAACTGCAGCATTAGCATTCTAGGATATCCTTTGTGAAGATAGCTACCAAGGGCTGTTGTTACCTTACTTATAGGGATTATCAAGCATTATAAAGAGAATGATTTGCCTTTTTAAAATTGATAGTTACTGTAGATGTTACCAGAGTACACTTGTCAGAAGGATGTGAATTGGTTGGAAGTTTTCAGAATTTACTACAGAGGGAAAATTGGATAATAATTATAATGTTACCATATTTCTCATCCCATAAGATTCACCCTAACTTTTCAGTTTAGAATTTACAAAATAATACTTGGGTAAGGCAGGAAAGGATAAAATAATTTTGATTATAATACTCAATGAAGAAAATTGAATAGTTACATTAAAAATTTAGCAAATACATGCATACCAAGATTTATTCATCATAGAACCCCTGAAATTCATCATCATTGGTGCGAAATCGTTTCTGCAGTTATTTTTCCTGGAGCTGTCACGTTCATCTAATGCAAGGTCATCTTCACTTCGATGTAGCCATAGAATTTTGTCACACTTTGAAAAAGATTTCATATTAGTCTCACTTTCAAATTTCTGGCAGGACTTCTTCAATCACAAATGCTAAAAATTGATGACCATGTCATACTTCCCATTGGTATGATGTCATGAGTTGGTGCCTTATCACCTTTCTTTCGTGTACAAGTGGAAGGTTTGACCATTTAGGGGCACATGAGTGTATATTGTTTTACTCAACTCTGCATTTACTATTTGATATTATTGAAATGTGTATTAAAAAGAACCATTTTCTGTACTTAAATGTCACTCTTGCTACTTACGGTTGAATACCTATAAACTCCCAAGTTTATTGCAGCATACTGTGATTGTATATATTAGCATACGATTGGCATCCCTGTTAGCCCAATGCATATCAAGTTTCATGGCAGCAGCGCATGTGAGATGAAACAAACGTGCTACATTGCATAAATTTAAGCTTGTTCAGGAATTTGTCTAAGGAAGTTCTTTCAACGAAGTATTAATACCCTGTTGCTACTGACTCAAAACGGTGATTTTATTGAAATTTGTAATGAGGGCAACCATTTTCTATGCCTGATGTAGGAAAAAATTTATTTTTCTAGCGAATTGGCTTGCACTTTATGGACGAAGTCATGCTTGTGTACCCTAGTTGGTAAGACGCAGGGTGATTTTAGAGCAGACTTGGGAGTAAAAACAGTGTGTCTAATGGGTTGGGAAATACGAGATTTCCCCAGCAGACATAATACATCATGATACACACAAGGCAAGTGCAAGGGCCATGTCAGGAAAAATAAATCATTCAGTAAGCCTCACTACAGGTTATCTCAAAGCACAGATACTCCATAAAACAATTGCAAAATTCTTCTGAATTAGGTATGCAGAAATGTGGTAAGTGGTTATACAATACTGAGTTAATGAGATCTGGACCTTTGGTTGCCAATGGTGAGTTTGCCAATAATAATTGAATGCTACTGCATCTCCTAGTTTCGCATTTATTGAGGCTATTACTACTAATAAAATCTGTTTTATACATTTACAAACTATGCAACTACTTTAAACTATGAGCCAAGGAATGAGTAATCCTTGGATGATAAGACAACAAGGTAGGCTTTGTCACTCATGCATGCATGAGACCTGCATCAACAGTTGTTAGCGTGGGAAAATTCTCTCATTGTGCTTCAAATACTCTGTATATGTGGACACTGCATATTATATAATTGCTGTAAATGTATCCTGTGCCACAATTCGTAATAAGAAAATTAGCTAAACCTTTCTGGTACTGCAAAAAGAGTTGTGATTCATGCACTTTGACTTGTCTTACCACCCAGACACTTCTTTAGCAGATATACAATTGGCCCTTGAAAATTTATCCCTTTACTGTTAACTGAATTATAACTAAAAATGTTGGAATGGAAAAATGTGACCCAGTGAAAAGACTTCTTTCATTTGTTTGCCAAGAAAATGTGAGATCCTTCCAAATGATACATGGTGCTGTTAATGTGTTGGAAGTGATGTTGTAAAGACCATTTGACACATCAACATTAAAATAGATTAATACAATTTTTATTAAAACATAATATGAAAGAAGTATGCACTTATGAGCCTTAGATGCAAATAAAGGTGCACATATCAAATTTCTTTTAAATAAGCTCCAATATTGTTTTCTAATGACAATGGGCTTAATAGCTCTTTGTAGTAAATGGTGCAACAATGCTGAATTTGAATTTGTTGTTCAAGCATATTATTTTGAGATCATGGATCATCATTTCAACTGAAGCCTCAATATCTTTCTTCACCAATGTGATATAAATCAAGGGCAAGGTTTCTTGATGCAGAACATTAGTGAATACATTACTTATGGCAGAGATACTTTTATGGGAGAGCCTCTCAGCTAGCTCACTTGAATTCTTTACAGCATACTTTGGAACGAACATTGAATAGTCTTGGAACAAGGAGTCCATTCTTTTGGCATTCTGTTGATTGGGAGCAGATAAGTATGGCAGCCTGGTCTCATAAGTATATCTTATTTGTGTGACCTGGGTAGACCAAAAAAATATCAGCACTTAAGGATTTATTTGAATCATATAGTTTTTGTTTACAAGAAACTTATTCTTACTATTCTTACACTTGACAATGCTTCTGAAAAGTAGGATTAGGTTCTCTCTAAAGGAAGATCATACTATTATTAGAGATTAACTTCCCTTGTTTGTTGATGTAGTCACATTGCTAAAGTATGACCACCAAATTGACTTCATCTGCTTTTTGGAGCACTAGATTATTTTCTTTCACTGTCATTAGGATGGATTTCAATGTAGACTCTAAAATTAGGGAATGAAAAGTGAGAGATGGAAAGAGGAAATATGTATATTTTAGGTCTACGTGAGGTGAAATGGAAGGATAGCAGAGATAACTAGAGTAATAGTTATAGAGTAATATACAGTGGAAGAGAGCCAGTGAGGGGTGGCAATAACATTGAACAAAAAGTTGGAAGAAGCGTAGAGGAAGTGACCAATGGAATATTATCATCAGAAGTAAAAGCTGCATCAACAAACTTGGTGAGTTATTTAATAAGGTGTGGAACCCTGTGTGTCTTTAACAATGTATCTTAAAAATGTATTGGAAAAAAGGAAAGAACAACATGTGGTGATTACTCTTTAAAGAAGAAGAACCTGAGTTGGTCTGAATATAGCAAATAACATTAATAGGAAACCATATTTGGTGGTGATTACAACTTATTCACTAATGTTGCCTATACTGTCGATAGCAAACAGTTGATGTAGAGTTTGTAATTGATTACACCAATGTGGTCCCTGTAAGAAAGCGTGGGTGGGGATTCATATCATTTATCATGTATATTTGATACACATGTAATGCATGCTATGCTATGATTTGTAGAAGGAGAGAAACTAGGGATGAATGGTAGTTTCACTCCAGTTCTTCTTTTAAATTGAAAATTACACAAATTTAGAAAACCTTGTAATCACATTCTTTTTCATATTTCAAATTAAAGTTTTAGGTTGCCTAGAAAACATTTTCATTGCTCTTGGTGGCTCATTTTTACCAAAAATAATATTTTCTACTAGAAGACAAAAACTATTTGTAATGCTGGGTAAACTAATGTAACTTGCCGGGCGGATGTGCTAATCAGTAGCACATCCACCCGGCAAGTGGAAGGTCCGGTGTTCAAATCCTGGTTAAGGAAATATTTTTACATTCGTGATCTGCTCAAAAGCCGCCTTCCCCACATGTCCTGTGTTCGCCTTTAATGTGTTTTCCTATCCCCTTTCCTAATACCTATTTCTATGCTTGAATGAATATTTGTGCCCCGTATGGCGGGACTTCGTATTTGAATGTATATATATTATGTATTATATTTATATATTACTACGATTCCTGGTTGCCCGGAAGCCTGGTTGCCCGAAATATATATATATATATATAGAGATGATTTTTTCGAAGTAACATGGAAGTGTTGAATAAAAAACTTAGACAGCAACACACAGCGCGAGCACACGTAAAAAGAACACACAATAATAACTTGATAATTTCGACGGACTCGAACTCCGTCTTCTTCGGAAGATTAGATAGGACTGAGGTCACATACCCATATACCTCAGTCCTCAATCAAGGCACTCTGGGCACCTGCAGCTCCACCCAAGCTATGTGATTTTTCGGGTACCAGATCTCCCTGGGAAACCATAACCGGCACAGGGAAAAAAACTGGCCTCCCTACCCTGAATTTCACATGCTGTCGGACTTAGTACTGGGTGAACTCTACCATCACCTACCAAACCGACCTTCGGGTTGAATACTGTGTTTATATATAAATATATATATATAAAATAAATATATATATAAATATATATGTATAAACAAGGAGGAAGAAGTCAATAGGATGTATGATGAGTTAGAGGATATCATCGCGAGTGTTCCTGCAGGGAAACATTTGATAGTGATGGGGGATTGGAACGCGACGGTAGGCGAAGGAAGAGATGGTGGTGAGGTGGGGGACTATGGGTTAGGCACGAGGAATGAACGCGGGGAGAAAGCAATTGAATTCTGCAGAAGACAGGGGTTAGTCATCACTAACACATGGTTTAGACACCACAAAAGGCGTAGGTATACATGGAAAATGCCAGGTGACTCAGAAAGGTATCAGTTAGATTATATTATGGTTAGGCACAGGTTTAGGAACAGTGTGATAAATTCGCACAGTTTCCCAGGAGCGGATGCGGACTCTGACCACAATTTAGTAGTTATGAAATGTAATGTTCGTTTTAAGAAGATAAGGCAAGGGTGGCGGGTTAGGAAATGGAATTTAGAAGCAGTAAATGGATTAACGAGGAAGGAGTATCAGCAGGCTGTAGAGAAAATTATGGATGACGGTAAAGAACTGAGAACTATCGAAGAAAAATGGGAATGTATCAAGAAAGGGATATTGGAAGCCGCTAAAGACACTATAGGAACCGTTAACGGTAAAAGGAAAAGGAAACCATGGGTAATGGATGAGATGATTGCAAAGATGGATGAGAGAAGAAGATGGAAAAATGTAAACACAGAGTTAGGCAAAATGAAGTACAAAGAGTTAAACAATAAATTGAGAAGGGCCACAAATAAAGCAAAAGAAGAATGGTGGAAAACGCAATGCGAGGATATGGAAAGTTTACAGAAGAAGGGTGAAATTGGTGCTATATACAGCAAGGTTAAGTTATTATCGGGAAGTAAGAAGGCAAGATCTGTGCTAACAGTTAAAGATAAATGGGGTAAGATAATAGTTGAACCAGGAAAAATCCAAGAGAGATGGAAGGTATATATAGAAACACTGTATGGTAAAGAACTTAGGCCCACAAGGTTAGACATAGAAAAGGAACATGACGTAGAAGAAGATAGCTTAGGTCCAGGCATACTCGACGATGAAATAGAAAGGGCATTAAAGGAGATGAAAGCAAATAAGGCTGTGGGGGTGGACAATATTCCTGTAGAAATGTTGAAATGGTTAGGGAAAGGTGGGAAGAAGGCCATATATGGACTGATTCGTAGTATCCATGAAGAAGGAACCTGGCCGGAAGATTTTGTGAGATCGGTGTTAGTTCCTATTCCAAAAAAGGCAAAGGCTATATCATATGAGGATTACAGAACAATAAGTTTGATATCCCACGCAGCTAAAGTTATTCTCAGGATCATCAACAAAAGGATAGAGAGTAAGGCAGATGATTACTTAGGGGATGATCAGTTTGGGTTCAGGAAAGGAAGAGGTACGCGTGATGCCATTGCAGTAATGAGATCACTAGTCGAGAGGAATATAGAATACAATCAGGACGTGTTTGCCTGTTTTGTAGATTTCGAAAAAGCATTTGATAGAGTAAATTGGGAAAAATTAATGCGTGTATTGCAGAAAATAGGAATGGATTGGAGGGACAGGAGACTGATCCGCAACCTGTACATGTCTCAGACTGCTCAGGTGCGAGTGGGGAAGGGAGAGACCGGATGGGCAGTATTAGGAAGAGGTGTAAGGCAGGGTTGCCCATTGTCACCGGTACTGTTCAACGTATATGTGGAGGAAATGATTAAAGAGGCATGGGAAGATCTGGAGGTAGGAATGAAAGTCGGAGGGGAATTTGTAAAATCGGTTAGGTTTGCTGATGACCAAGCATTAGTTGCTCAGTCAGCCAAGGGGTTTCAAGCATTGTTGAGTGAATTGGAGGTTCAGTGTGATAAATATGGGATGAGAATCAATGTTAATAAAACAAAGGTTATACGATTTTCCAGAAAGAAAAAGGCTAAGCTACACATTAAAATAGGAGGGGAAAAAATAGAGCAGGTAGAACAGTTTACATATCTTGGAAGTGTTTTGGACCAATACGGTCAAAGTGGTAGGGACGTAAGGAGAAGAATTGCGCTAGGCAAGGAGGCTTTCTCAAGGAGGAGGGAGCTGATGATGGGGACGTTGAGTAGGGATGTTAAGACAAGACTGGTAAAAACTCTGATATGGAGCGTAGGTATGGCTCGGAAACGTGGTCGCAGGAGGATAAACCTAGATTGGAGGCTTTTGAAATGTGGGTGTGGAGAAGAATGGAGAAGGTGAAATGGACTGGAAGGAAAACAAATGAGGTAGTACTAGAAATGGTGGGGGAGGAGAGGGGTTTGTTGAGAGAAATCCTATGGAGGCAGGAAAAATGGATGAAAGGCATATTGAGCGGTAGTGGAATGTTGAAGAAGGTAATAGAGGGGAGAATGTTGGGCAAGCGAGGTAAGGGCAGGAACAGGATAGGGATGTTGGACAGGATGAAGGGAGGAAAGAAGTACACCAAGATGAAGAGGGACCTGATATAGATTAGTTTGCTAGGTGGGGAGTCACAAAATGTTTATTTGATAGTTGTGTCCATCCAAAAATCTACCTCAACCGGTAGATTACCTAATAATAATAATATAAATATATATATACACATATATTTATATAAATATATATATGTATGTGTGTGTGTGTGTGTGCCCGTGTATGTATAGTGAATACACACACATATAGTGAAAACAATATTTGCACAATAATTCACCATGCATATCAATAATGAAAATAATTCTCACATCAGGGTAGGGGGCCAGTTTCTTTCCCTGTGCCGGTTATGGTTTCCCAGTAAGATCTGGTACCCGAAACATTACATAACTTGGGTGGAGCCGCAGGTGCTAACAGAGCCTTGCCCGGGAGTCGAACACCGTGCCTCTGACCAGTAGTCCAACGTTCTACCCATTGACTACCGCGAACCACACACACACACATATATATAAATATTCCTTCCATGGGCTACAACCTTGACCTGGTGGAAGGGCTTGTGTGTTCCGATTACCCCCTAAAGCTGTGCTGGTGAGAGCAATGAAAATTGCTCCTGTTAGGGTCACCCATACCAGATTAGTAGAAGGTTAGGAGCCAGACAAAAGGTAGTCTACGTAGGGTCTGTTCCTCAGTGAGGCGGCTGCAAAGGCATTTGACCCCAGTTGGGCGGCCATTACGTGATGGCGTCGCGTTAAAAACATCATTTAGTAAGGCAACGGGAAACCCTCTCAATTATTATTTCGTAGACTTTTTGATGGACAGATTAGAGAATGTCAGTTCTAGCAACCACAGGACTCAACCCAATTGGCCGTGTGTCCTGCCTGGCAGAGGGTGAGACAAGGCTTCCGTTGTCGTCATCTAACGAAACCCTTCCAAGGCAAAACTGACAGCCGCAGCATGTGGAGGGAAGATCTGTGCTAACAGTTAGATATAAGTGGGGTAAGATAATAGTTGACACTGAAAAGATCCAAGAGAGATGGTAGGAATATATATAGAAGCACTGTATGGTAAAGAACTTAGGCCAACAAGTGAAGACATAGAAAAGGAACATGACGTAGATGATGACAGCTTAGGTCCAGACATACTGGACGATGAGATAAAAAAGCATTAAGGGAAATGATACCAAATAAGGCCGTGGGGGTAGAAAGCATTCCTGCGAAACTACTGAAATATTTAGAAAAATGTGGAAGGAAGATTCTATATGGAATTGCTCGTAGTATCTAGGAGGAAGGAATTTGGCGGGAAGACTGTGAGATCAGTATTAGTTCATATTCCGAAAAAGGTAAAGGCAGAACAGTAAGTGACATTGTACAGAACAAATGTACAGAACAATAAGTTTGATATCCCACGCAGCTAAAGTTGTTCTGCGGTTCATCAACAGAATAGAGAGCAGGGCAAATGATTACTTAGGGGATGATCAGTTTGCCATTTATTGCCAGTACCACTGAAATCCTCGTCACTTAACTGAGTGAATACACTGCTGAAAATGCTTCTGTTAGCCAACCTTCTAATATTTCTAATGATGGCTTCAATGTTGTGCAACATAAGCGGAGACGCCGTACACCCATCATGGGTTCTTCTAATAAAAAGTGCTCTATTTCTGGCGTTAATCAGCGTTCTTACATGCATGTTTGGAATTTTCATCCTGACTATCTAAAGGACCATCTGCTCGAGCTCTCCGATACATCAGTAGATATCGAGCAGCTTAAGGTATCAAGAGGTAATTATGCCTCGTTTCATATCTCGATTGACGAAGATCTCTGTGAAAAGCTCCTTTCCTCAGAGTTTTGGCCAAAAAATATTTTCCTTGGCAATTATTTTTTCCCGAGAACCCGCCGGAATACTTCAGAAGGTTAGTGCACCAGTTGAAAAATCCCAAAACCTCAGGTAGTTCTAGTTCTTTTTCTGTCAACTTTCTTGTGCTAAGTGTTCAGTGCCTAAGAAACAAGATTTGTGACCTGGAAATTTACTTAAACTCGGCAAATTATGATATTCTGTGTCTTTCTGAACACTGGCTACATGAGCAAGAAAGTGATCTATATCAATTAACGGGATATACTCTTGGTTCAATCTACTGTAGAAAATCTTTTAAAAATGATGGTGTATGCATGTATTTAAAAAACGATCTCCCCTGTAAACAGTTGGATTTACATCGTTTTTGTATAGATCTACATTTTGAAATTGCCGCAGTGTACCTTAAAGGATTGAGATTAATTGTGGCATCTATTTATCGTTCCCCCAATGGAGACTTTGATGTGTTCTGTGAACAGCTTGAGAAGGTTTTAACTTACCTTCAAAACTTTCACGCACATATCGTTATAGGAACCGATTTAAATGTTGACATGGGTTGCCATTCAAGGAATCATACTCAGCTAGATGTTCTTCTCAGGGGCTTTGATTTATACTGTGCTAACTCGGAACCGACTAGGTTGAATGTCTGTCTTGATAATGTAATAACTAACACTGATATATCCGACTATATTGTCAAAGTCTTTGATCCCATGCTCTCTGATCATTCTGCAATCTCCTTTTCATGGTATCCTAAGCTGTGTATTAATAACTATAACAAAACTTCCAATCCTGTGTATGTTAGACAGATGACTGTACACCATGTCTCTGAGTTGATAACTCTGCTTAATAATACTGACTGGGATGCCCTGCTGACCCATACTGATTGTGAAAGAAAGTTTGCAACTTTTTTTAGTCATTTCTTGTTATTGTTTGAATGTGCATTCCCAAAGAAATTAATTCAGCAGAAACATAAGCCCAATCTACAGGCAAATTGGTTTAATGTTGACCTTGAGAATAAGAGAAGAAATTTACTCAACTTATATAAACAGAATAAGCAATGTGGTAGTGATGGTCTTAAAAAAGCCTACAATAACCAAAAGAAGGACTACTATACTGAGTTAAGATTGGCTAAATGTCATGCCAATGTTAACTACATTAATAGTGCATCCAACAAATGCAGAGCAGCCTGGACTATCATAAAAAAAGAAACAGGATTAGGTAAAAAGTCTGATAATGTTCCAATAGACTCTGAATCTTTTAATAATTACTTTATTAGTTCAGTTGACAATATTATAGCTTATATAAATAATAGTAATAAAACCTCGGCTAAAACTGTTAATGACCTATTATGTAATACTCCCACCACCAATTCCACATTTAGATGGATAGAAGTTTCTCAGGTAGATATAATTAAATTAGTGAAAAAGTTCAAGAATTCTAACTGTAAGGATAAATTTGGGCTTTCAAATAATTCAATCGAATCTGTAATTGACTCGTTAGCATAGCCTCTTGCCATTGTCACTAACTCTTGTCTTCAGTCTGGTTATTTTCCTGATCAGTTGAAGTTTTCTTATTCACAAACGTGGTGATATTAGTTCTCCAAACAATTATTTCTCCACTTGCAAAAATCATTGAATCAGTTGTTTTTACCCAAATCTTGGACTATTTTGAATCTTTAAATCTATTTACACCAACACAGTTTGGTTTCAGACCCAATAAATGCACAACTCAAGCTGTTGAATATGTTATAAAGCAAATAATTAAGGCTTTTGAAGGTAATCAATGTATGGCTCTCTCACTATGTGACCTCTCTTCGGCTTTTGACTGTGTTAATCAGACAATTCTTGTAAATAAATTGAAATATTACGGTTTTAAGGATGCTGAACTAAAATTTATTTCTTCCTACTTATCTGATCGTAAGCAGTCTGTTTATATAAATGGTAAACAGTCAAAGTCATTAAATATTAAATATGGTGTACCTCAGGACTCTGTGCTAGGACCTCTTTTATCTCTGGTCATGATTGATGACTTGTGCCCCAATATGATTACTGACTGTGTCCTCTCTGTGGATGATACTACTTTTCTACATAGTTCCCCCATCATTCTGATGCGATGAGTAGAGTTCCTATTATACTTAAAAAGGCAGTGGATTGGTTCTCTGCTAACAATCTCCTTATGAATCCCGATAAAACTAAGCATCTTCTCTGTACACTAAAGTCTACTACACCGGATACTGCCCCTGTTAAACTGCTGGGATTTTATTTAGACTCCAAGTTAACATGGAGTGCTCATATTCTACATGTTAGGAAGAAACTTGCATGAGGCTTATTTCTGCTCAGGAAATTGAAATTATACGTAAGGACTACTTAATTAATGCCTACTATGCTTTCTTTCACTCACATATCACTTATGGCATTAGACTTTGGGGGCATGTATCTGATATTAAGCTAATCCTTCTGATGCAGAAAAAGGCAGTCCGTATCTTAAATAACTCATGCCCACTTGAGCACTGTAGACCTCTCTTTTTAAAATAAAAAATTATGACTGTCTACAGTTTATATACATTCTATACTTTAGTTCCGAAGGTGTTGGTGTTCCGAAGAGTGCTGCATGTTTGGCTTACCTCCAATCCTCTATACTCAATAGAGGAGTATTATGAGCCTGATTTTACTAGCCTAAAATTATAAGGTTTAGTGTCTATGTGGTGTGGCTAGTGTCAGTTAAGGTGTAGTGTTTAGTGTCATATCTATGTATATGTTTTTTATGTGATTGTATATTGTGCTCTGTGGTGTGTTATTATGTTCCTGCAAAAATGACAACATCCACCATATGTAAATATGATTATGATGAATAAAGTTTATTATTATTATTATTTGCAGTACTGAGATCACTAATCGAGAGGAATATAGAATAAAATCAGGACGTATTTGCCTCTTTCATAAACTTGGAAAAAGCATTTGATAGAGTGAATTGGGAAAAACTAATGAGTATATTGTGGAAAATAGGAATTGGTTGGAGGGACAGAAGGCTAATCCACCAACTGTACATGTCTCAGACTGCTCAGGTGTAAGTGGGGAACCCAGAATCCTGATGGGCAGTGTTAGGAAGAGGTTTAAGGCAGGGTTGCCCATTATTACTAGTGCTGTTGAATGTATATGTAGAGGAAACGATTAAAGAGGAATGGGAAGAACTGGAGCTAGGAATGAAAGTCGGAGGGGAATTCATAAAATCGGTTAGGTTTGCTGATGACCAAGCATTAGTGGCTCAGTCAGCCAAGGGCTTGCAAGTATTGCTGAGTAAATTGGAAATTCAGTGCGATAGATATGAGATGAGAATCAATATTATTAAAACAAAGGTTATGCAATTTTCCAGAAAGGGAAAGGCTAAGCTAAACATTAAAATAGGAGGGGAAAAAATAGAGCAGGTAGAACAGTTTATGTATCTGGGAAGTGTTTTGGACCAACACGATCAAAGTAGTAGGGACGTAAGGGGAAGAATTGGGCTAGGCAAAGAGGCTTTCACAAAGAGGAGGGAGTTGATGGCGGGGACGTTCAGAATGGAGGCAAAGAAAAAACTCGTCAAAACTTTGATATGGAGCGTAGCTATGTACAGCACGGAGACCTGGTCACTGAAGCAGGAGGATAGACTTAGATTGGAGGCATTTGAAATGTGGGTGTGGAGAAGAATAGAGAAGATGAGATGGACCGAAAGGAAAAAAAATGAGGAAGTAATAGGGATGGTGGGCGAGAAGAGGGGTTTGTTGGGAGAAATCCTTTGTAGGCAGGAAAAATGGTTTAAGGGTGTTTTGATTGGCTGTGGGATGTTGAAGACTGTATTGGAGGGGAAAATGTTAGGCAAACGAGGAAAGGGCAGAAACAGGATAGGGATGTTTGACGGGATGAAGGAAGGAAACACACAGAGATGAAGAGGGACCTGATCTAGAGTAGGTTGCTGGATTGGGTTTTGTTAGGAATTTTATATTTATTTGGTAGTTGTGTCGATCCAAAAACCTACCATAACCGCTAAATTACCCAATTATATATATATATATATATATATATATATATATATATATATATATAGTCTATTTATTATATATGTATATATATAGTCTATTTATTATATACATATATATATAGTGTATTTATTATATATGTATATATATTCATGCGGGATAGTAGGATATTTTGTTTGTTGGCATACATTGTGTTATTCTTGGCCTGAGTTTTGACTTGTTGAGTCCTGATGATGACTTTGTAAGTTGACACCTGGGTCGTAGATGTTGTAATGTCTGCGGATTGACTATTTGTTTTCTGTGCCGCTTGGGAATTATTTCCACATCCTCCCTCTAATTTCTATCCCATCTCCGCTCCCCTCTGTGCTCCCTTTTCCTTTTCCCCTTCCACAACCCTTTCTTTTACCCCTCCCCCTCCACCCGTTCTCCCTTTCCCCCGTCCCCTTCTCTCTCTCTCCCACATATCTTTCACCAGTCAGTCCTAACTAATCTTCCGAGGAAGACGGAGCTCAATTCCGTCAAAATTATCAAGAAATAACGTGTGAGTGTTCCTTTTATGTGTTCTCATATTGTGTGTTGCTGTCTAAGGTTTATATGTATGTATGTTAAAACAGATACCACGTAACTTACGTATTATTTGTAAAATATATATATATATATATATATATATATATATATATATATATATATATATTTTTGGACGGCACAATAGAACACAGAATAAAACAGATAACACGTAACTTACGTGTTATCTGTTTTATTCTGTGTTCTATTGTGCCGTCCAAAAGTTACATAGTATTGCTCTCGTGAGCACTACTGACCGGAGGGACCCGGGTTCGATTCTCGGGCAAGACACTCTCGGCACCTGCAGCTCCACCCAAGCTATGTGATTTTTCGGGTACCAGATCTTCCTGGGAAACCATAACCGGCACAGGGAAAGGAACTGGCCCCCCTACCCTGATGTGTGAATATTCACACGCCGTCGGGCTTGGTACATGGGTGAGCTCTACCATCACCTACTAAACCGACCTTCGTGTTGATTACTGTGTTTATGGTTTTATATATATATATATATATATATATATATATATATATATATATATATATATAAACATATGTATATTTTTGTAAAAATAACTTATGTGAAAGTCTCACCGATATGAATAATACTGTATCGTATATCAAATTAGCACTAGCGAATAGAAACACAGGAACACACAAAAAAGAAAAGAAACTCACACAGTGATAACTTTTTATATAAAAAACCATAGACACAGTAATCAAACCGTTGGTCGGTTTGGTTGGTGATGGTAGAGTTCATTCAGTACCAAGCCCGACGGCGTGTGAAATTCACACATCAGGGTAGGAGTCCAGAACTTTATAATTATATAAATCCACAAGAGTTGGGAAGAGACGACAGGGAGGTTGAGAAAGGAAGTTAGGGAAAGATTGGTGAAAACCTTGTTATGTAACATGCTTCTGGACTGCTCGGAAACTGGCTGTTGAAGCAAGATGATACACGTAGAATGTAGGCTTTTGAGGAGTGGATTTAGAGACTGTTTGAAATGGTGAATAGATGGTCAGGTAAACATATGAAGAAGTACAATTCATGGAGGCGGATGGAAGAGGATTACTGGGCGAAAACCAAGAAGGCAGAAAAGGTCGATGTATAGCATTTTTTATTGGCAATGGAGTGCTGAAGACTATGATATCTGTAGAAAGGAGAACGTTAGGCATGGGAGGCAGAGATGAAAAAGTTTAGGCATGTGGATGCTATGAAGGGAGGAAGAATGTATGTGGAATTGAGGAAGGCCCAATTGTGAAGCAGAATTTCAAGTTGTGTCTGGTTAGACTTAGGGCAATAGTCGTGTTAAGTCTGTGTCCATCTAAAACCTATCATAAATACCTGTAGCAGACTGACAAATAGCACTGTAAAAAATCTCTATCTGCCTAAATGCGAATATTTATGAATTTTTTGTGAGTTATTAATTTAAATTAGTTTTATTTTTTGGTAAATTAAAATTTCAATGGCAGCTACCAAATTTCTCTGAATGGTGCATGATGTACCTACTAAATTGTTATGAATATTACCAGAGGGTGATTACCGAGGGCGATTTTTGTTGTGAATATCTTATTTAGTTCTATACGAAGCACACTTTTAGCACAATGTATCGTCCAACGGACGGAATGATGAGCGGTAGTTCCAAAGAGGGGGATAATACGGATGCAGGGCTTCACTCCATCCGCTCTACTCTCCACAAAGTTAGCTTTGTCCTAATTGGTCTAACTTCATCAACACAAAGATGAAAGCGGACTTATAGTTGCTACTCACGGAAACCCTATTTAATGAACTGTTAATCATTGGAGCGAGTATCCAATGCAGGTGTTGCGTCGCCATCTTGTCTACTTAAAAATGATGGGGGAGAGGAAACAGGTGAAAGGATGAATGATTCCTCGGTTGAATTTTGAATTATATTACATTTTCATCCCGAAACCTGGAAAGCATTTCGTGTCGGATGCGAAGATTCTTTCTTAGTGCGGTGCACTGGACGAGGAAGGCGCACTTCTTTTGACGTGTGTTCTCAGATTGCGAAGCTTCACCCACCCTTCTATTTACCATTCCATCCCTCAAGTAGTCGTTTTCGAACCTCTCCTTAACACCAAACTCCCTCTCCCCTTTCACACCGCCTCACCCATCCTCTGTATTCTAAACGGCAGAGTAATATCGGCCACGCCCCTACCCTTTGCTCTCCTTAACTCCCCGGGGTATGTATCCTCAGAGCGGGGTCGAGAGACAATCTCTCTGCAATTATTCTTCAACCTCACCCTTTATCCCACTCGCAGAACCCCCCCAGGCTCTTCCCGGGACCGCCGCGCCCTTGATAACTCCCCGCACGAAGACTTCCCACCACAGGATATCACGAGGCCAGCCGAGGGAATAATCACCCAGCCCCTCCGGGAAACTCCCCGCCTTCATATTCTCCCGCGCCCCCTTCTTCTCTCTTACCTCAAAGGCCGCACCCGCCCCCACCTACCTACCCCTCCCCCCCTAAGTCTCCGGCTACGAACCCTGACCTGATCCCTTACCACCAACCCCTCCCTTCTTCGTGTCGTGTCCCACCGTTCAAAGTCCTCCTCCGCCAACACCGGGGGAACCCAATCGCCTTGCCGAACAGCAGCTCATCAAGTGGCGAGTGATAGGCGGGGGGTGGGGGCAGGGAGGGAGTGTGGTGGTGGCCGCTGAGTTCGTATGGCGGGAGGAGTCCTTCGGAATTAAAACCTTCGATCGGCGGCCCCCCCTTGCTCGGGATTCCTTTCAATTCCTCACACTCCGACCGCCACCCGGCACGCAATCCCTCAGCCTCCCGCTCCCGTCTCGCCCACGCCGACCCCTCAATGACTGCGCCTGACACCCGGGGGGAGGGGTTGGGGAGGTAGGAGAGGGCGGGGTTGTGGAGGGTGCTTCACACCTCACTGGACTCACAAAGAGGAAGGAGTAAGGAGATGAGGCGGCTAAGGTGGGGGGGCCGGGTGGGTGGAAAACGGCAATCGCCGAAGCCGCTCTTAGCTGGAGCCTCCCGTTGCCGCCTCGATGGCCTCAAAAGGTTTCACGGAGAATCCCTCGATGAAAGAGGCCGATCGTCTTTGTAAATCCGGAATTAGCAATATTACGGATATCGCGGAGAGGACGGAGGAAGGTGCGGTGGTCTCCCATGGGAGGTGGGGATGTCCCAAAAGGGTTTTTGGGAATAAGACGCCGAAGGGGTCTCATTTCCAGGGTTGCCCAGGTTGCTAAATAACGCCTTCTCATTTACCATAGTCCGCATTGAAAACTAGACTTTATATTTGCTCGTAATGGTAGTTTCTCCTCAAGACAACGTGACACATATGACTCACTCCTGCGTAATATTTGGCCGATCTATAGAGCAGAGAAAAAGTGCACAGAGAGCCAGTATATAAACGAAGGGACTTGATGAGGTGGCTTGGTTGGAGATTGCTATTCGGTCAATCTTTGGGTTCAGGGCGAGAGGATGAGACACGGGGGAGGAGAGAGTATTTTTGACTGAACGAGTTGAAAAACTTGAGAAAACTCCTTGCGACGGGTCGTACGATATTGTGTTGCAGGATTAATGAAATTTTCGATTAGTAATGTCCGGAAGAGGGTGTATAGGGTTGACTGATATCATCGCGGCTTCGTGCAATTGAAATGCAGGACTAAAACTTTCTGGCCAGATTTTGTGAAGAACTCATTGAATTATTTTGAGGCAGTTGAATGACCCTATAAAAATAGACGTACGAGACGTATTCTTAAAGTAAGTACCGTTTGCTTATATTTAAATATTGGCGCTTCAGAACACAGTATTGCTCCTGCAGCGCCATCTACTGATTCATTGAAAAGATATAGCAGCATTTGTTTTGTTTCAGAAGTCGTTTGCCTGTCCGTGCATGCAAACAACAATGTCCGCGACAATCGTTGATCCCGCCAGCTGTGAAGTGCGTTCTGTCATACGATTCTTGTATGCAAAAGGATTGTCGGCTGCATAAATTCATCGGGAATTATGCCTAGTTTATAAACCTACAGTTATGAGTGAAGGAAAGGTTAGACAATGGTGCTGTGATTTTAAAAATGGACGAACAAATGTCAATGACGAAGAGCGAAGTGGTAGGCCCAGTATTCTGACCGATGAAATTGTTTCGCAAGTGGAACAAAAACTGCGATGTGATCGTCGATTGAGAATTAATGGCCTGGCTGAACAATTTCCTCAACTTGGACGCACTACTGTCTACAATATTGTTACGGAAAACCTCGGATACCACACATTGCGTGCAAGGTGGGTACCGAAAATGCTCACTGACCACCACAAAGAGCAAAGAATGTCCAGTGGACGAGAGTTTTTGGGTCGTTGGGAACTCTTTAAACCACCCACCGTACAGTCCTGACCTTACACCCAGCGACTACTTCCTCTTCTTGCACTTGAAACAGTGGTTCGGTGGACAACGTTTCGAAACCGAAGAGGAACTGAAGAATGGCGTTGTCGATTGGTTCAACCCTCAGGCGGCGAGTTTCTATGCAGAGGGGTTAAAGAAGCTGGTGCAGTGGTACGAAAAATGCTTAGAAGTGAACGGCGATTATGTAGATAAGTGAAGTAGGTTTGTAGCTAACTAAAATGTGTTTCATATGAGTATATTTTTTCCTGTGACCAAACGGGCTTTACTTTATGAACACGCGTCGTATTAGATAATTTTATTTTTTAGAACAGTGGCAACATTTCAATAGATCGTGAATTCTGAAAAAGTCAACCAACCCTGGATTATGTAGTCATGTGGAAGTTTGCCTAATGCAAAGTTGACAACAAATCGATCCTCCGTTGATAAGCTAGAGAAAATAGCAACAATTAACTGTGCAGAAATTGTTCCAAAAAGAGCAGGGTGTACGAATCGAACTCTAACGATTGAGTTATTGAAATGATGGCTGTTTTGTGGGAGCGCTACATTTAAGATATCTAGATTTTCAGATCTGTGGATAAACCGTTAAATGTCTTCACTTTGACCTTCAATTTTGATTCTTCTCCTTCCTATTGAAACCTAATCGTTCTTCGGTGATGGATTTTAATTTAGATTTACCTTCCAATCGCATAAAAAGGTCTCTTCCTACAATATTTACTCAGCTGTAAAAGTTGAGCGTGTCAAATCCTCACGAACCTTGCTCTCTGAATGAGGATGAGTTGAATAGAAAATAGTTCGATTAAGGAGTAGGGTAGGAAGGGATGAAGAGCGGGCGTGGATCCTGATCACATTCATGATCCCTGGTGTGAACGAATGAAGGGTGATTGAAGCATGGCGTGACGAGGCGGAAGGGGGCCGGGTTGGGAGGGGTGGGTGGTGTTGTTGAGAACTTGTGGTCGGTGAGCCCTCCCCGGCGACACCCTCTCTGAATCCCTTGGGCGGGTGGGAGGCGTGCTCTAAGACAAGGGGTGGGGGTGGGGATTGGGAGGAGAGGCTGCGAGTCTTTGTTCGCTTCGGTTTCATCTCGCCGCGAACGGAAGAGTGAGGGGGAGGGAGTTTGTGTATGGAATGCCAACCATCGAACACGAGTATTTCATCTGCGAGTCAATTTTACGATAGTAGGGAAGATGCCTCACTCCCAATGGTTTCGCAAACCAACAGCCCCTCTCTCATTTCATCCGCCTCCCTTCCCAATCCAAAATCTCTCCTGTGGATTTCCTTCTACCTCTCTCCATCTCATTCCATGGCGAGGAGGAAACGCACACCCTCCGGGAACTCATAAAGATGGAGATGGTGGGCACCATTCCCTTCGCATCACACTGCAATGAGTGCGCTTGGTGATTAGAGAGAAGGCAAGGGAGTGGGGTGAGGTCTCTTTTGCTGTCATGGCTCAGGTTGCTCATTCTTTACCCGAAGTATTCATCTGTCGACTGAGCATTTATCGTTCTGTGGAATCCAACATTTCCTTCCAAACCCTCCCCTTCCTTGTCTCGACTCCCTTCCCACTCCACCGCCGAGGCGGAGGCAACGGGGTAAGACGCCGAAGCATCGTGAGCTGTACTGGAGAAACATCTCTCAATCCACCTGGACCTGTGATGAATCACATGTTCTACGAGAGTGAGTTTCATGGGCTTTGGGCAACAGGGTTCATTCCGCATGCTGACGGGGGAGAGATCTCTTTCTCCGTCGGCATATATGCTCTTCCAAGAGAGTGGCTCTTGCTTTGGAAGGTCTTTGAAAGAACCAAGTGGCGTCGAGACGAAGTGATTCGAAGCGATAAAGGTTGCAGTAAATGGACGAATTAATGATCCCGTATTTGTTTCCTTCATTTCAATTTAAACATGACGAAACCAGATAATATTTAAGAAAATACCATGAAAAAAACAGTAAACGCTTGAATAAACTTTATTTCCCCTCCGAGACACTCGGAGATTGTATACATGTATACCTGCTTCCGTTTTGGTGCTCATCAATTTTGGATATCAACTAGGGAGATATTTCATAAAATTCGCCGTCCAGACGCTACACAACCTAGCATACTCCACTCGTGTGTAGCGCTTCGTAATATACTTATTGCTGGGTACAAGTCAAGTTTCATTTCAAGATTTGTTTCGTTTTTATTATAATATTTTGTATCTTTTAAATTAGTAGTTAACCACTTCCCCTTAGTATCGACTCAAACACGTCGATGCTAATAGATATATAATGGTAGACATGGTAGATAAAATTGAAAATTTTCACAGTTTTAATGAATTTCCTGTCATAATATAGAAATATTAGTAATGATAATAAATTAACGAAATGAAGCAGGTATTTACAGCATAAAAATCTTTCACTTTGATTGGTATTCGAACCCGGTACCTTTGATTACCGCCCAGTTAGTTTTAACACTCGATTTCTCGGTAATACAAAAAAATATTTCCAGGTGCACAAATTCAATGCAATTTCTAATATTATGTGGTTAGATTTTAAATAAACGTGTTATGTAAACAGTTTTGCAACGTAATATCCTCTAACTTCGAAGCTGGGGTCTTCTTATATTAGAAAAAACATTTACAATTAATTTCACAACGTCCTTGTTTCTTAGCCTGAAGTCTATACAGGTCTCAACCATACAATAAAATCGTCATTTCCTTTTGGGAAGAGATTGAAATTTAGGTATAATAGGCTTTTATTTCCTAATTCTTCCCTTTCAAAAGTGTCCCAGTTTCTCTATATTTTTAAAATTAATTTTCTCTTCGCACCCCATTATTTGATGTGCAATGTCATCTTCCTTTCCTCAGATATCAAAATGATGTGAAGAAGTCAGTTTGAAATGGTGTTTGTCTTTCTTTGTGTCATTTCGCATGTGTGACATTTAGTCCTGGAGCCATTCGTCTGCGCCGCCAGATTTCGCCACCTATTTTGCACGGGTTGCTGATTTATTTCTGCCTCAAGAAGTCTTTCTTGGAGTTCTTCATTCACCAGTTTTTCCTCGTTTCTTAAGAGACCAGCTATCTGTTCGGTTGATTTAACCGCACAGAAGAAACCCACATTGCGAGTGGTCACGGCCCCATACGTTTTTGAGAAAGGTTTCCTCCAAATGTATTCTCCTCCGAGCGCTATTACTGCGTGCATTGCACATAAATTTGGCATTTTAGGTCATCGCCTATCATAATTTTAATCCACCATCCACTGGGGGTTATTAAAATTGCTTAAATAATATCAAAACAATTAATTCTCCCATAGACTGTATTAATAAGTTGAATAATACGATCGTTATGTTTTTGGCAGGGATAATATGTGAGCCATAAACCAATACTTTCGGTAGTATAATCTGATTTATAATGGCCACATTCTGTGTGGTTAGCAAGAATTTACTACGAAATATGCTCGATTTACGTGCTCATCTTCATACGGTGGTCTGCCTAGCGGTAAGATCTGTACACCACCGTTGACTCTATCCACTACTGTCTACAAGACCTGTCACTTACCCAGCTTGTTTCACCTTCCTCTCTTCATTCGTTCACTTGTACATTTCAATTTCATCCTTCCTTTTCTCTTTTACCCTCCAATAGGCATCGCTAGAATACATCCTCGTCAATCCTGTTTGCTCACTCCTCATTCCTTATCCTGTCAGCCCATCTTATTCTTTCCAACCTCCACCACTCCCACATTTCATAAGCCTCGGCTCTCTCTCTTCCACAAGATCCATACTTCACAAGCATCTATTGGAGCACTCCACACACAGTTTTTGGCTAATCTCTTCCTCAGCTCTAGTTTTAGATTGCTGCAGAGTAAGATATTCTTCTTATAATGGAATATATTTTCTATAAATATTTTTGTTTTAATAGCAATCCTACTCTTCGATGTCTCCCTAAACGCACTCCTTAAATATCCCTACCTTTTAATGTGTTCCATTCTTCCTTCTTTCGCCATGAGGTTTATATCTTCTCTCTTCTTTATGCTCATCGCTTCCGTCTTCCTAATGCATATTCTCATCCCATGCTCACTCAATCTCTGTTCTAACATTCTCAAAATTCTTTTAAGTGTTAGGGAGCCGTCAACCAGTATGGCAATATGTAACGCTAGCAAATCTGATGTAGTTCATCTTCCGTCCTTCAATACATATATCTTTTTCTTCCTCCAAGTTGTTGCTTAGCTTGCCCTCAATATAAATATCGAGTTCTTAAGTTAATGACAGGCAAAAACTTTGTCTCACTCCTCTACCGAGCTCTATCCAGTTTGCCAGATTTTATGAACTCTCGCGAATAATTTTTGATTCGTTTGCTATTCTCTGGTTAGTCTTCTGTCTCTCCAGTCTGCCTTCTTCCTTTTGAGAATCTCCATGAGTCGATTGCATTCCACCATGTCAAACGCTTTTTCCATACCGATGAAACATAGACATTCGTTTTCCTACATCTCTCTATCATTCTCCAATGATCCTTACTAGCCCAATGGTATATCAGGTACCACATTCTCTTCTGAATCCCAACTGTTCTTATCCCACATTTCTTTCAACCATAAGAGTACCAGATTTAATACTATTAGCAGTATTTCAGCGCCATTAGGCTTAATGGTCTGTGCTCCTGAGACTTGTAGGTCGATTGGTTGTCATTTCCCCTTTAGTACTTCTGCATCATCACATAACTCTTTTAACCATATTTTCTTTGCCGTTTGCGTCTCCTTAATAGACTGTTTAATACAATTCATTGTCTACACCACTTCTACTTTTATATTTTCTTCTTTATTCCATGCTTTATTTAAAATAGTTGAGAGTTTTCATATATTTGTAATGCTATTTTCTTCTTTCAGTATATATATTTATAATTATATATATGTATAATTATATATGCATATAATTATACATTCAGACACGAAAGCCCGCTATATGGCGAACATAGGCTCATACACATGGAAATAGATATTTGGAAAAGGGATAGGAGCGCATACGAAAGTGAAACAGCTCCCTGATGCCATCTCCTGGCTAAAGAATTGAGTCACTTGGTTGTATAAACCCCCCGTGGATGTCATTGTAAATGTTTCCTTGATAGCTCATGTGGTTAGAGCATCGGCCCGCCAAGTTGAAAGATCCGGTGTTCAAGTCCCGGTCAAGGAAATATTTTCGCTCTTCTGATATGCTGGATTCCGCCTTCCCCACCCCTCTTTTGTTCGTCCTTCATATGTGTTCCTATCCCTTATATCTATTTCCATGAGTATATATATATATATATACTCATGGAAATATATATATATATATATATATTATATAGTATATATATGTAGTATATATATAGTATATATATATATATATATATATATATATATATATATATATATATATATATATATATATATATATATATATTAGTATTCTACTAGTTAAGGTAGCTTTTGGATGAAGACAAGCTGCCAAATGGAACGATACATTGACAATTTTCTTGTCTCACCTTAGAGAACACAACCCAACATTCTACTCCACAGCAGGTCTCTCTTCATCTCCATAGACTTCCTTCCTCCCTTCATTCCGTCCAACACCCTTATCCTATCCCTGCCCCTTCCTCGTTCGCCTAACATTCTCCTCGCTATTACAGTATTCAATATTCCACTGTCAATTAAAATGGTCAGCATCCATCTTTCCAGCTTCCTTTGGAATTCTTTCAACAATACTCTATCCTACCGTCCATATTCCGCACGCCCAAGTTTGTTTCTTTTCTCTCCCTTTCACCTTCTCCATGCCAACGTTCAAAACTCCAATCTACATCTTATCATCTTACTCCAATTGCCATGTTTCCCCGCCGTACACAACTATGCTCCACACCAAAGTTTCAACAAGCCTTTTCTTAACAACCTTACTCAACGTCCTTGTCATAAAGTCGCTCCTCCTTATGAAAGCCTCTTTGCATAGAGCAATCCTTATCCTTATATCCATACTAGAGGGTTAGGGATCAGGTGGTAAAAGAGACTCCATAGTCTCAATCTCGCCCCAAAATAAAGACGACTATTTATCTATCTATCTACAACTTTGACCATTTGGGTCCAAAGCACTTCTGAGATATGTAAACTGTTCCATATGTTCTAGTTTGTGCCCTCCTATTTTAACGCTCAACTTAACCTTTCTCTTTCTGGAAAACCCCTAACCTTTTTACATTATATTTATTTTCATTCCATACCTATTGCACTGACATTCAAATGCACTCAGCAAAGTTTGCAACCCCTTGGCTGGCCGACGAACTAAAGC
This sequence comes from Hetaerina titia, assembly GCA_037158775.1. Lineage (NCBI taxonomy): Eukaryota > Metazoa > Arthropoda > Insecta > Odonata > Calopterygidae > Hetaerina > Hetaerina titia. The sequence continues at coordinate 45,400,804 of CM073779.1, read as the reverse complement.
TTCATCATCAGCACACTTAACTAATTTTATGAATTTCGCAGCGACTCTCATTTCTATCTCCAGTCTTCCCATGCTTCTTTAGCCATTTCGACAGATGCCCCCTAGCCGTCGAAATTGTTCGTACTTCTGTCTACAGGTCTAGATAGGAATGAATAAGCCATACTATTCGGAAATCAGCTCTGTATAAATATGCAATGGCGAATGATGAAGATCCCAATGCGCGAGATAATCATCAGAGAATATCAAACAAGTTGAACAAATTCCGAGAAGGAAATGAAAACGTTCTTAGTACTCTCCCCAGATGCAAGAGCAAGTAGTAAGACCAGTTTCCACTTTCACTAGGAACTACCGGAAATACTGAGGGGAGACGGAAACTTCATGATTATTAAAATGATTTGTAAATCAGAAAACAAATACTGTATACATAAATGCTTAAATGTGTAATAAAAAGAAAACTGCGATCCAGCTTCGGCCAATGTCCAGTCACTTTAGGCCACATCTGGAAAATAACCTCTCATAGGAAGGGAATCTTAAGATTTCTTCATGGACAACCTTTAAAACAGATGTAATTTAGCATCCAATGCCATATTTTAAGAGAGAAGAAGACGACCACAAGCACAGCAAGAAAAAAGTGAAGAATGAAGGTCATGAATAAGAATATGGAAAACAATGAAAAGAAGACGAAAGAAAAGTTTCTATGCAGAAGCCCTGAAATTAACTTGTAAGTAATGTTACCAGAATTTTTTCGCCATGTATTAAAGTTGCATAAATGCCATGGATGCCGGAGGATTTTCTTTTTTTTTATTTGAGGATTGCTCCTTCTCCGTCGCCTTCGTAGATGGTCAAATTTTCAGTACTTGCCTCCTCGTCAGATTGGCTTCTAATTTCAGTATGAACACTAATTTACATTCTGGGATTGTTGTTAGGTTTACACATATTTAGAATATTGAACAATATTGAATCATTAACCTGTTCTTCACCTTGAGCAACTATTTTGGAGCAGTATATTGGTGCGTTGAAAATTTTCCTGCTTACCAATTTGTGTGCAGAAGTCAATGGATTTTCTTCTTTGTTAGATTTGACGGAACATGTACTTCTTCGCAGAAATGCTGTAATTCACCAGAATATGTATTTTTCATTAGCTAACGAGCTTCATTTCTACTTCTCTGGAAAGCATTTTCGTTTTGCTTTATTTCAATTTAAGTCTTTACAGTTTTTCACTCCACCAGAAGACAGTATTTGATCTTGGTTTAGTTCGGCAAATAATCATTTTCGAAGCTCCTTTTATATTCTTCGCTGAAATTTTGGCTCGTGTCGTTTTTCGATGCTCCTCTAAGAGTTTTTCATAATATAGCCAGGAGATTGTCAAAAATTAAGCAAAATTATTAGATTAAATCTAATTGAGCCCAGGTATATTTCAGGTACCAGGTTAGTATTCAGGTGTAAGATTATTAGCTGATGATCGCTGATATATATGTTCTACTCGTAATGAACTTCCCCCCCGCGGGTTACCACCTTGTCGTGGTGGGGGGGCTCAGTAGCTGCAATAACCCTGAGATCAATGCCGGCGTGGGCAAAGCCTCCTGGTGGGGTCACCCTTATCGGTAAGGTCGAAGGTGAGGAGCGAAGCTAAGAGTAACCCAAAGCGTAGCACCTCACTCACATTGAGCGCCTGAGCATAAAAGACGGCTGCATTAAGCTGAGCATCTTTCTGCCTGCGTGGAAAGAGACGGTAAACTGCCACACCATTATTCGGAGGAAGTTCATTGGCACGATAATGGACCTCTATGCACAAAATTCCGGAAGTAAAGCTTCCCCGGATCAATCGGATCTCCAGGAGGGGAATACCGTTAGGCCAAGTACCGATGGAGCTAAACAAAAGAAAGAGGAAAGTAAGAAGGAGAAGTAAAACAGCATGAAGTGGAAAGGAAAGGATAAGAATAGGAACATAGAATATGCTGACACTACTTCAGGCAGACAAATTAGAAAATACAAAGCAAGAAACTGTTGAAAACACTCAATTAGAAAGAAAGAAATAATTAACAAATTTAAGTCGTAAAATTTACAAAGAGAAACAATGACCTAAACACTTCAAGGAAACATCAATTGTTCTTAAAGGAAGTAGGAAAAATACCAGAAAATGTGAGGAGCACAGAACAATAAGCCTGCTATCCCATGTAGTTAAAATAGGATCAAAATCAATCAATAGAGGTATGTATGGTAACTAATCTGCGTGATGAGAAAAGAACAGTATGGATTTAGACGAGGGGTAGGGACAAGGGATGCAATATGCCACTCCACTAGGCTTATATCCTTTAGCGGGGTACATGTATCTCAATGCTAATGGACTGCGGAATAATATTCCTGCCCCGAGAACATTTCTGTGTCCACCGGAAGGCACCTTGGATGTTAACTAGATGTATTTCTAGACATAGCCAAAACTGGCTTTATGAGTCTTTTTTGAGAGCAGTTTGAAGCTCTCTATGTGATTTCCTTCGTTATATTCAAAGCGGTTAACTAACTTAAAAATGGTTTCGCATTTTTCCAAGGTCGTCGATTATTTCTGATTCCTCAATAGAGGTGTGCTATCTCTCACTCAAAAACATTTAATGAATAAAAAGGTTTTCACTTTTTTAAAAAAGTCCATAAGGACAGAGTACCCAGTTTCTCGCTCTTTACCGTGGGGATCGACGGTGTGTTTCGTCTCAAAGTCATATCGGTGGAGTTACTATCATTTGCATTGAATGGAATTGTTACTATTTATTGCGGCTTCAATTTCTGACCGTTGGACAATAAATCCTCAACAGAATCATTATAGAATGACTTTATTCCTCCTCTTCACCTTCTCCTAGTCGGAATTTCTAAATAGCTTTGACTTCATTTCAAGACCATAAGAAATATGGAGATGTGCATAATATACCTAAAGCCATGCATGAAAACTAAATAATTTTTAGGAGAAAAAAATTGTGAGTGAACTTCTTTTCGTATAGATTTTACGTCAGCCATGTTTTCCGGCACACATGATACAATTTTGTATCGCCTCCTGAATAATTATGTATACCTTGCTTGTTTTCATTTTCCTAGTGAGTATTTGTTCCAAAAGAACCCCGTCATTTGAACTCTATCTTAATTGGTATTAAAAAAAAAATTATTTCGATTTTGTTCATCTCCTCCCGGGTCAACTTTGCTGATTATGTTCTGAAAAGTAGATGGATAGCCCTACAGTATTTCTTGGGCAATATTCTTGGATTCTGTCGTACGGTTAATTAATGTGTTTCATGACTGGTGTTAGTGAAATTGACAGTACTAATTTACAATGGGAGGAAAATGAAAAATAAAAATACTATGCCCTTCTTCATCGCTAAATATTGGCTTACATGTGGTTTCGCCTAAGGTACCCTCAGGCACCAGTGCCCACCACACTTAACCTTCGCCCTTGTTTCTCGCCGTTACTACCCGACTCCTTTTCAGCATGCCCTCCAAATCTGCTTACCCCGTCCTCCTCTTTCCCATGTGCGCTCAGAATTCATGTTCGGCTTGCATCACTTTTCCAATGCATCTGAGCGTTACCCATTCAAAGTCATAATCCTTTGTTTCAGAGTGCTGAAACATCAAGGGATAATGCCTGCAGTGATATCGGTTACGAGATTGTTCAATGCACAAAGAACATTATTAGCTTGCTGTGGAAAAATATACATGTATATTTGTGTTTTCTCTGAAATGCTCGCAGAAACGCCTGTTAGGTCTTCTCTACTCTTTCCTCTTTATTTATCGTCAGTTCATTTAGCTGCCCAAACACAAAATCGTTGAACTGACAGGATAATATACCCTAAATAAAAAACACTATACTGTTGCTCATTATTACATAGTTGTTTAAAAAGCGTTGCAGTTACGAGTTTGATAGTGTTTATGTGAAATTCAGATATCCTCCGAAGTTTCACTCGATCGTATCACTTCGAACTCCATGGCAGATCCGCCTAGGAAAAAAGAAGACTTCGTTGAAAAAGGTTATACGTAGTTGCAGCTTGTTATTAGTTTTACAAATTTATATATTTGCTCGTACTCTGAGGTGAAAATCATCGATTTTACGCCGGGTTTTTTTTGATAACGCTTGTTTAATTTCGTGCACTGATTGAAGTGTAGATCCAACGTACATATATCATTAAATAATATTGAAATGTACTGTATTCAATTTAGAAAGCTACAAATATTATATGAAACAACATTTGCGAAAGTATTAACAAAAGTTGAATGTGAAACTAAATGACTAGTGCAAGCAGAGTCAACTCTACTGAGAAAAGGAGCGATGAACCGACGGGTGGTGTTTGATTAACGTGCTCCTGAGCGATTTTCTCAGTCCCCAAAGAGCGGTCCGAAATTCGAACAATATTCTGATTTTATCCATAAGAAAGTGAAGGTTGTTCGAACAACTCGATATGGATTTTGATGTTGTCAAGTCCGGATTGCGTCGTCTCCCACCAACTACTCCCGAGAGCCCGAGCGCGCACGGCGTGCGGTTGACGAGCCGCGGGGGGATGAGGGAGGGGAATCACTGCTCGCGCGCTGAAGGGGGGGGGGGGATAGCACCACCCCGCTCCTCGCGATCAAGGCCCTCGTGTTCGTCCCAGCCCCTGGAAGTGATCCCCGCGAGGCTTCTCCCGGGGCCACCCTGGCCCGAGCGAGCGCCCACTCCTCTCCTCCCTCGACGTCGGCCGCCATTGGCCACGGCGGGGGCCATCTTTTAGCGGGCGGCCCCCGTCGATTGAAAGGGGGAAACAAACACTTGCTTTCATCCCGAGCCGACAAGTGACGAGGGATGATGGAGAGTTCGGGGGGGACAGGGGGAGGGCGGCCGCGGATGGTAACAGATGACTTCCAGCGGTAAGGGAAATAAAAAGAGGACCCGGGGCCACACCTACACGTGTTCCGTGGGGGTTCCCCCCCCCTTCGTGCTCCCTCCCGTCCTCCATCGCAGTCTCTCATTTCTTCCCTCTCCCTCCGTCTCTCCCTTTTACCCTTCCATCCTCCTCTCCCGCCACTCTCCGCTCCTTCGCTATATCTGCCAGCAGACTCATCCATCTCCATCCGACGGGGCCTTCGCTCGAGCATTCATCATCATTCCTCAAGACGGATGGCAAACGATACTCCTCTCTTCTTTTTCCAGCCATCTCTCGCCCCCACCCCATCACATCCTTGCCTCCGTCCTAAAACTCCGCCCCACCTTTCCCTCCGGCCCCTCCCACTCCCCCCCGGCCCCCCCAACCCACTCCTCCGTCGAAAAAACATCGTGCCTCTCCCCTCCCTCGCCTAACTTTCTGGGGGCCAAGCTGAAACACATTCCTGAGGAAAATGATTCCCTTAATATTTTGCTTGAAAATTTATCTCGGAGTCTCCTTCAAAATGCAAGATCATTTTTCTTCCCGCTCGATACATCTTTTTGGTAATTCTTAATCGAAGGTTAGTGATATGCACTCTTTTGTAAACCGGCTGTGAATGATGATTTCATGGTGTGATAAATCACGTGGCCACTTGGAAAAAGAGAGAAATCGGCATCCTCATTTGGAATCCGCGCAGCTGGCTTCGTGGTGCAGAACGTAATAGAAGAAGCCAGAGAGGGGCATGGATCATGGCGTCTGTGTGAATCAAGTGCCATTACTCGTACCGTAAAAGATGCACATTTTAGAATCGCTGTATTGGTCGTAATGCACATGGCATGTCACATTATATCTCGGCGTTCATTGAAAGTAGAAAATAAAAAAAACAGTTGTCTTTCAGTGATCTTATATTTGTTCTATTTTATTTTATATTCAAGCCAAAACTTACTTTTTATTTTTTTGGCGTGCCTTACATCACAAAAAATTCTATCGCAAAAATAGCCCTGAGTCTCAGTGAAATTATTGTTCAGTAATTTAATAATATTGTCTATTATTGGTCTAATTATTGATAGGACTTCTATTGGAAGTATAGATTTTGTCTGTCCGATTGATATGACTGGAAGAAAAATCAGGAAAAATAATTTAAACAGAAGAGAACGAACATTACAATATGACAAATAATTTTTGGGATTCATAGAATAAAGAGCAAAGAATTACCGAAAGAACTAAATTTTGAACAGTGTGGTCACAATCGACTCTATGGAAGACACTTTGGATACAGTAATAGGGCAAGAAATATAATTCATTATTAAAATGTATTCCATGTGTCATGATTATGATGATTACCGATTGATACTAAGTTGATAAAAATACATCTTTTAAGTCCCATAGTTATAGCATAGGGTAGTAGCAGGACTATCCACCATGTTAAGGTTACATGTGTTGAAAAAAGATAACACATTCTGTATCATGCACTGTCTTCCCCGTGGTCTGTCTTGGCAGGGGAGTGATTCCTAGGTTTCGTTTTTTCAAAAATAGATTGAATGGGGCCGCTGGCGCTTTCGTCCTCAGATTCATTTATCATTCCTCCATTATCGCCTAATCATCGTCAGAATGAAGGGGGAAACGCTTCGGAGTGACATCAAAGGGGGTCTCTTTTAAGGGTGCGGAGGAATTGCTATAGAATTTTCGTGGCAGGTTTCCTTATTTGTGCTGACGGAACTAGATACGGACAAAGTTTCCCTCTCATGTGCATCTCTAATTTATTCGTCTAATTTTCGGCAAAGATCGCTCCCTACGTTGTCTTTTTCACATAAACTTGTTTATTCTAACGTTTCCAGAACAGCGAATTGAAATGTAAATCCATATGGTTAGTGGTGATTTTCAATAAGCAAATCCTTGTCAATGAAGGAAGTATTTTGCTGGTGCAAACCAAAATGCTTTTTTATTATATCATCCGCGCTTGAAACGGAGATGAAATATCCGAGTATGTTCAAGGTGATTTTAGATAAGTTTTTACAATTGAAATGAAATTATTGACTTTGTAATTCCACACATTTTATTTAAAAACACGACCCAGGTTTCGACGTTGAACGTCATCATTAGGGGATGATGACGTTTAATGATGACGTCGAAACCTAGGTGGTGTTTTTAAATAAAGCGTGTGGAATTACGAAAATAATTTCATTTCAGTTCAATATGTTATGCAAATTCCAAAAAGCTACGCCGGAGACAACAAAGTATTTACAACTTTGACGGATTATTACAACTGTAGTTATTTTTGATTGTCCTACGTAGAGCGTGCTTAGGATGTAATAAAAACTCCTGTTACATGCAATGGCAACGCCGTCATATTATTAATTTACTGATCAATGGATTTAAAATATCCTCGACTTCAATTTAAGGGATAAATGATAGTTGTAGGCGAAGCTGGTTCTAAGGCTCAAGTGAACTTGTGAGGTATAGATATTTCGAAGTCAGGTGTGAGGTCGTGGAAAAGGCTTCTCAGGTTTTCCGCCGGGTCAATTTCTCCATCGATGACGCCAAAGTTTCGGAAATCGACTCGTTTTCCATCCTTAGGGCTGATGATGTCGTTACTGTACAACGGCCGGTTTATGTACAGATGGGTATGCCTTCAGGTGCCCTCTGATTGGTCGGTGGATTCCCGCCTATTTTTGTCGCCTTGGTCATCCTCAGTGCGGGTTTCCCCGTGGTACTGAGGGAGTAACCCGAGTCTCGATTGAAAATGTTTTCATGTCGGATCTCGACATGAAAATTGATTCCTTGGTTAACTTTTCCCAAAACTTTTTCTCGCGACATCAGATTTTTACCTTATCCCATTGTATGGTATGGTCTCGTTAGATGGAGTGCTGCGGATTTTTCCGGTTGGCAGAGCCTGTCTACGATAGTGTCTACGATGTTCCTTGATCCTGGTCGCGATCGTTCTTCCGCTTTCCCCCACGTACACCTGTCCACATTCACAGGGTATCTGGTAGACACCCATCTGTATATATAACCCGGCTATTACACAGTGTCGATATGATCAGCCCTGAGGATGGAAAATGACTCGTTTTCCGAAACGTTGGCGTCATCGATGGAGGATCTGACCCGGTGGAAGACCCGAATGGTCTTTTCAACAGCAATTCGCCGGGAAAGCACAAGATCATACTGCAAGTGTGAGGTCGTTTTGCACCGAAAATAATGGGATGAAAAAAATGATGTTAAACATCAACATTTGAAGTGGAATTTAAATCTGACAAGAGGAAATATTTTTGTTTGGTGGATAAACGTTCCCGGTTGGTTTCCGACGTGAGTTGAAATTTGCTACAGGACATTGTTGTAAAAGCTTTCCCCGAGTTTTTTTGCAGAGATACCTTTTATGAAAGCAACTGCGTCAATTATCTTAATCCCAGATAGCTGGACACCCGATGGTGAAGGCATTATAAGGTAATTGGGGTTAAGGCATTGGCGTAATTTATTTACATTTTGCTCACATCATGACAATAGCATTTGTACGTGAGAGTTGTGACGAATTCACAAAACATTTGTTAATTAAAATTTTCGATATATTTTTTCGAAAAATATGTATAAACTTCTCACAATTGGTACACAATACCCCTGAAACTGACACAAGGGCGTGTGGTGGGTAGTGTTAGAGAAACAACCATGCATGCAGCAATATTAGTTAATACATTTATCATATTAACTAATATACTAAACCATCGTGCAGATACAGACAGATATAGGCCATGCAGTAATTTGTATGCTTAATTTATTGAATGCAACTATTTAAGTTAGTATACTATATTCGGGCAGTTGTGTTCGATTTTGTTGAATGTGATCTGAATTAGCTGCTTTTCCTAAGTCATACCGATTATGTCGGAGTATGATCTAATTGTAAAGAGGGGCCCTTATATATGCCAGCAAGGGCATGTTTTAAGATTTTTCGTGCTATCGGTATCAAATAAATCGCTGCGTAAAAACTGGGGTCTTTCTTATCGCCACTTTTGTAGAGGGGGTTTATAGAAGCTGATTTTCAGTGGCGATCTATTGCATCTTCTTGTATCCACATGTAAAAAACGGTTTGTAAATAAAAATGCGATATCTTCCGTAGGTTCCTTCAATATTCTGACAGGGAGTTTCTCCAGTATACTGGCATTTTTTGCTCATTTATCGGAGGTAGGGAATATGGTAGACCAGGGATGGACTACTGATTGGAGGATAGGATACGGGTTCGATTTCCGGGCATGCCACTCGGCTCACCCAAGCTCTATTATTTTTCGGGTAAAAGATCTTCCTCGGAAAATATAACCGGATAAGGGAGAAGAACTCCCCCCCACCCTGAGGTGCGAATTCCACACGGCGTCTGGCTTACTCGTGTTTTTGGGTGAACTGAACCATCACGTACCAAACTGACCTTCCAGTTGATATCTTTGTTTATGCTTTCATTTCAAGGCATTTTTCTAATTCTTCATGATCCAATAATATTTTGTTAATTAGATTTTCAGCTAGACTTCGTTTCATTTACTTATATTGTCTGTAAATACATCCTGAAAGAAACTGTTTAGGATATTGCCTTTGTGTACGTTGTCTGTAAAAATACCCTCATTTTCCACTTAAGTGACACTTGGAAGTTCCCTTTGTATTTAACTGACGTAAGACGAATCATCTGATATTTTGTGTTTTATTTTTCGGCATTAAATACGATAAAATTTTTACTGACCGTAGCCATATTCTTGTAAATGATGGTTTTTTAATGTTTTTCCTAAGGATTAAATTTCCCACGGATGCCTATGATGATGATTTCGTATTGCTCCTTCGTTATTTTTTAAAAAGATTTCGTTCTTATTTCCCTATTTTCAAATCCAATCATTCTCCCCTTTAAATGGATCACTTAAACGTTGCAACATGTTATGTTTACTCAATTTTTAGTATTCATCCTCTAATGTGGGCCCTCCTTGAGATTGTTTTAGCATTCAGTAATCTTTAGGGTACAAATCTTCGCCAAAATCCAGTTTGTATGAGAAGGGAAAATGGGCGTCTGGTAAGGGATTATGGTGCTAAATATGTATGTGCACGTCCGTTGACTGTCATGGGTTCTCGTCCATTTCTATATTGGTGGTGAAACAGCTGCCGCGTGCTGGTAAATGTTTTAGGTAAAATTTTCCTTCCAGGCTACACAAGTGTGAGATTCCAGTGAATTTAATTCATTATCATAGATATAGAATGGTATTTTGACTCAAACCTCGCATTGGATAATCAGTTATTAAAATAACAGAAAAGCAATTAAAATGATGTCATATTTATAAATCTGAATTAAGGTAATGGCATTTTTATGACTGTGTATTTTACGGCGGAATCGTATTTGATAAGATTTATTTTTCTAATACAGTTTCTGATATATTTCTAATAAAATTGCCGTTTACTTTTGCTTTAAACGTGTGCGATTCCATATCATACTTTTTTACCAGGCATAGAAATTTTCTAATTAAATATATCCTCAACACAGTCATTCACGACATATTTTGTCACGAGGTCATATTGCCTATTCAACATTTATCGACGAACTGTCTAAAACAGAATCCATCTGCAAAGGGAGAATTTTCATCCCATTCGGCATCTTCCTACTGCATTGCTGTCGACGGAATGACAATTCAATTTCCTTTTTGTTCAAAGAAAACAAGTAGCAAGAAGGCTTTCGAATAAAATAAGCGTTTTCCGTTTTTCCCAAATGCGGTGTCCAAAAATATTCAATGACCGTGCTTTGGAATGCTATAACATACGCACACACAACATATGCATCCGTTTCTGAAAAATGGAGTGTTAATGTCTAATATCACTGAAGACGGTCTCATGCTAGATGTTTGGGTCTGACAAGTTTATGACACCTTTTTTGCACTTAGTCCCACGACTATGCGTTTATAAAATTTGGGTTTTTGGTACATTGCAGTCACATAACTATAAAAATTGGAGAGCTTCCTATATTGATAAATCTTTGGGAAATCCAGGAATTTGTCTTTACAAATTTTCGTCAACTTAAAACTGTCCAAAGGGTTTTTCTGCCGCAGGGATATTACGCAATTTTAGGAAACATTTGCTTTAGAAAACAGGATGCATATACATGCATACTACAAGCAGTTCTAACATGTGATAAACATCCCATTCTATGCCATACAGAGGTCGACAAGTGAAGAAAACATGGTCGATGTCGTCTTTTTAACTTTGTATCCGGAAGCTTGGCATTGTGTATACATACGTGGGCCTTTCAATAATTCCTTAGAATGTCCAAGAGATGTGGTACAGGTATCGGAAAATGTTTTCTTTTAGCTTGCTTTATCCCTCACTAAACTGATATTACAGTGTCAGCTATGCACATCACGTGGTCCCATTATCATAGTCGATTGGAGAAAAAACTTTTGTCTGCATAGAAAAATGGAAAGAAGTGAACTTCGTGCGGTATTGCACAATTCCATTGAATGGGCTTAACAATGAAAGAGATAAGAGCCGAGTCGGATGTAGTTCATAGGACACCTACTCCTGTGCTTACAGCTGCTTACAATTGGGTAAATGAGTTTAAACGTGGCCATGTATCCATAAATGATTAACATCATCCCACGCGTCTAGTGGAAAAGATTTCCTGTGAAATAGATGTCAAAATCCACGATATTGTTTTGAGTGAATGACAAATTAAAACTAGGGAAAGGTCACAGGCATATTAAAAGGTAGTACAGTGTATCCAATTGAAGACCAAAAATTGGGCATTACAAAATCTCGGCAAGATGGGTGCCGCGTTTGGCCTCATTGGAGAATAAACGTAATCGTATGGACGATTCGGAGGCTGGTATGGCGCTCTTATTTCGTAATCTTGAAGTTTCTGCCTTGCTACATAATTGTGGAAGAATATGGACACAGCAATACACGTCAGATACTAAGGAACACTCGAAACAGTAGGTAACTAAAGGCGTTCCGCTTCCGAACAAGGCGAAGACGGTGAAATCGGTCGAAAATGTAATGGTCACGGTTTCTTGGGATGTACGTGAAATCATCACACCGATTAATTACTAGAACAAACGATCAATGGAGAGTACTATTCGTCATTATTGCACCGGTTGAGCAAAGAAATTTAAAAAAAATCCTCATTTGGCAAAGAAAATTCCTCGTAGGCTTAAAGAGTTGGAGAAACACTGGGAAAGGTATATCAACCTAAGAGGAGTACAGTCTATCAACCTAAGAGAAAATAAAAAAAATGTAACCAAAATAATTTGTTTTCTATTTTTCCATAGAACTTGTTGAACGACACACGTAATACGTAGGTGAAATGGGGATTGTCTATGCTGTAGGATAATATATCGTGTAGAGTGATGTAAAGTATATATATATTGTATACACGTATAAAGGTATATATATATAAACACACACCAATATATGTATAAGGTAAAAAAATATGTGCATAAAAAACATAGGAAAATATGTGTTTTTACATTTTTATGTGGGTCGCGGTGGTCCAGTGGGTAGAGCGTTGGACTACTGACCGGAGGATCCCGGGTTCGATTCCCGGGTGGGCTCTGCACTGGGCACCTACAGCTCCACCCAAGCTAGTTGATTTTTCGGGTACCAGATCTTCCTGGGAAACCATAACCGGCACAGGGAAAAGAACTGGCCCCCCTACCCTGATGTGTGAATATTCACACGCCGTCGGGCTTGGTACATGGGTGAGCTCTACCATCACCTACTAAACCGACCTTCGGGTTGATTACTGTTTTATATATATATAAAATATATACATATATATTTAGGAGTTACACTATATATACATACCTATAGTGTGATTCCTCGTACTCTGATAAAAGTAGATTTGACTACCGTAGAAAAAAAGTAAGTTATTTTCATTTTTCATTACTGCCACAGTTATTCTTTAAAAAAACAAATTTAAAACTATATATTGTAAGTGTGTATAAAACATTGGTGAATGTTTTAAAGGTTTTATTATTGCTATGCATATTTATAGATACACATAAATGATACGGAAATATATATGTGTGCGTGAATAAATATATCATATAATATGCATAGGAGGGAGTTGATGACGGGGACGTTGAGTAGGGATGTTAAGACAAGACTCGTAAAAACTCTGATATGGAGCGTAGCCATGTACGGCGCGGGAACGTGGTCAATGAAGTAGGAGGATAGACGTAGATTGGAGGCTTTTGAAATGTGGGTGTGGAGAAGAATGGAGAAGGTGAAATGGACCGAAAGGAAAACAAATGAGGAAGTACTGGAGATGGTGGGTGAGGAGAGAGGTTTGTTGAGAGAAATCCTATGGAGGCAGGAAAAATGGATGAAAGGCGTATTGAGCGGTAGTGGAATATTGAAGAAGGTATTAGAGGGGAGAATGTTGGGCAAGCGTGGAAAGGGCAAAAACAGGATAGGGATGTTGGACGGGATGAAGGGAGGAAATAAGTACACAGAGATGAAGAGGGAGCTGGTGTAGGTTAGGTTGCTGGATTGGGTTTTGTTTGGAGTTACAAAATATTTATTTGATAGTTGCGTCCATACAATAACCTGCCTTAACCGGTAGATAGCCTAAAAAAATAAATAATATGCATAGTATATATATGTATATATATGCGTATATATATTATATACATACTATATATACTTATGTAAATATATAGTAACATATAATGCATAGTAATATGTAAATATATAGTAATGTAAAATATAGTAATACGAGTATTTTGTATATAATTTTTACATTCGTGATCTGCTCACATCCGCCATCCCCACCTCTCTTGTGTTCGTCCTTTATATGTGTTCCTTTACCATTTTTCTTGTCTCTATTTCAATGTGAATGAATATTTATTCGCCATATGGCGGTATTTCGAGTTTGAATGTATATATATATATATATATATATATATATATATATAGTATATACTCGTAAACAGTTATTGTAGGCATTGGAAATGCTTCTTGCAGAGTTTTGACCTAAAGTGATGGTTCAATAAATTTTGCTATGAAAAGTTGCTTCAATATAAAAATGAGATAAGTCAATGAAAAAACACTGGATGGATAAATTGCATATCAAAAATCTTTCTGGTGATGTCTGGCTACGATCTATTTCAATTCATTTGAATGAATCCATTGCAAATCGTTGTTTAATAACCGACACTTATTGCTTCTTAACCTTCGTTTAAAATTCAAAAATGTGGTGAAATACATGTTATTTCGAAATATATTGTTTTCTAATACAAATGAAGTTTAAGCCGCGGGGCAGTCTACGTAATAGCGCAAAGTTTACAAGGTATTTATTGAATTAACATGAGTATAAAACCTTTTTCTGTTGAAAAACTTTGCATAGAATTTGAAATTAACCATCAGGGTATTGTTTTTTTCTATTTTCCTTATAAGTTTCTTACTTTGTGATATTATTATCCCGAATTTAGCCAGATTATTACAAAACATCGCGGGAAGATGACTTCAGATCGAATGAAGCGCGCGTTCACCATGGCTATTCCGATATATGAGGAGGGAGACCAATGGCACCTATGGCTGTCACTCTAGAGTGACGTGCGTCCTTGTCCATTCCACTGCCATCTCTTTTCACTCATTTCATTTATCTTTCATTCACTTTTCTTTCGTTGTCGCCCCCTCCCTCTTTTCCTTCTTCTTCAAGAGTTTGTGTAAGCCGAACCTAAAGGAACAGCATCGTGGGCGCCAACACTATTGCTGGTATTTGTGCAGTAGAGCACTGCTTCATGCGCCACCGCAATAACACGATTTCATGGCTTTGACTTTAATTTGGCTTTGAACAAATTCTGTAACGTTTCAGTTGAGAAGGGAGACTTTTTATAATAACTCAATCTTGAATGTATACATATCATAAATGCATACACATATCGTTGTCATCAAATTAAGATGCTGCATGATAAGGTGATTTGTGCACCTTCATCATCTTTGCGACGGTAAGCACCTGGTAGTATTTTTCAGAGTGGACCTATTAGAAATTTGGGTTTTAAAGGAATTAATCATTTTCATTGACGAAAGCATATTTACATATCCAAAATAAATTTTAACCACCCATACTGACACTAGATTCTGGAATTTAAGGTTTTTCTCAAGAATGTTACGAAAGGTTGATGCCTATGTAATCATTTGTAAGATGATGATAATTGTAATTTTAAGGGGAGTTCCTTACTGATATTACTTCCGTACTAAATTAAGTGTTGGAAGGATATGGTGAGTTCAGACTTGAACATTTTCAGAATTTCTTCCTTTTTGAAATATTTTATGGTTGAATGCTTAAACCATCTCATTTAAATTAACATCAATAATTTGAAAAACAAAATTTTACCTTATTATTAATTCATACATTTTACTTGATCAAGTAAATTTGTTTTCTTGCAATTGTTCCTCTTTAATTTAGCATGATTAATGAGAAGTTATGGGAAAACAGTGGGGTCCAAAAGTAAATTACCACGACATAATTTAAATAAAGATTAGGGTATATGAACAAAATAACTCGTTTGAACCAGGATAAACCAAGTACTTCAAGAGTAAAGTTTATTTAGCCACCCTGGAAACATGATTAATGGTTACATTTTGTCTTTGTGTGATCATAAACAATGTTTATATACCCGATACTACCATATACTTTCTCTTGGGCTTAAATCAGAAGTTAAACTTTTACCTTCTATCCATAATGTCTCATCACTGGGAATAAATTAGTTAACCTCATTAACTGATGTAACAACTCTTACACAAGTATGTGTCCCCCTTAATTGGAAAATATTAATTAGTAAATTTCTCATAGCCTCATTACTGAAATAAGGCATTTATACGTTAATTTATAGAATACGGTAGGAGAGGCATAGCTTATTTTGAAACTTTAATTAAACTAAATAAATAAATGCTAAAAACCTAACTAAAGGTATATCTTAAAATAGTCTGACAGAAAAGTACAGATCAAACCCTTAATTCATTTTTAGTAATTGGAATAATTATTACTTCT
Source organism: Hetaerina titia (assembly GCA_037158775.1). Lineage (NCBI taxonomy): Eukaryota > Metazoa > Arthropoda > Insecta > Odonata > Calopterygidae > Hetaerina > Hetaerina titia. Next base: position 45,384,919 of record CM073779.1, on the reverse strand, counting down.
CACGACGATTAACTCGTGCATAGTATGCAGCGGTTATAGGAGTACATTTTTGTAATTCCACTGGACATATCGCAAGGTAGAAGTTTGGGTTTTGTGATATCGTCTGTTTAACCTTAATTCCAAGGCAGAGGCTATTTAAATGCAATGAAAGGAATGTTTCCGTGGGGACTCATTAAAAACAAGTGTATCCAATGAAAAATAATTCCAATCCGTATTTTAAATACATCTAGGACAAAAGTTTCCCCGGCTCAACTGCTTGCTGGATCTATTCATGAAAACGTATGACATAAATTGTTAGTCGATTTTTGGTATTTCATTTATTTACGTTAATCTTCGTGCTATTTAGGTTTTTATTTTTGGGATTCCATCGGCTAAGGTATGTTTTTGATGCATATAATGCATATAATCTATACAACGATGCAACAATACACCTACTTACCTCTCCAAATAAAATATGACCTGACATCCAACGTTAAAATAAACCCGTCTTCAATTCCACATGCTTCCTTCCTCATTTCAATCCGTCCAGTTCTACTCCTCATCGTTTGCCTAACATTCTCCCCTCTATTACAGTCTTCAACATCTCATAGCCAAACAGAATGCTTTGCATCATATTTCCTGCCCCCTCTGATTTTCTCCCCACAATCCCCTTTCCTCCCACACCATGCCTAAGAACGGAAAATTGCTTTGCAATACACTATGTAATTTTAAATTGAGCTCTGTAACTGCGTTATAGCTTGGTGTAACACATTACTTTCCGCCTATTTCGTTTCAAACGCAGTGCACTAAATATTTTAATGAACAATTGGCTAGTTTTGATGAATACTTGGGCAAATCCAAACAACATGCACATGAAATAATTTTCCGTATGCCAGGTGTTTATTTTTTTTAAAGAAAACAGTGAAAAGAAGGCACCCTGTCAACATGCTAGTGGTTGAAATGCGTCACCTGCTGATTTGGCGTCTATAATTCAAACAAGTGGATGAGTAAATTAAATATAGTAATAAATAAGAATATTTTATGAGTAAATCAAAGCAAATATCGACCATAACTAATGGATTCATAGCATTAAACGGTTTATTTGGAAGGCAATGCTTTTGTGGATGTTCTGTTTTGGCCATTATTGAATTATACCAAATATCAAGGGATAGATGGGAACTTAGATACTAGATCAGTTGAATAGTCAATGATGCAAATCTTAGCTTAATATCATAAGCAGAATTCAAGCTTATATTCGTCGGTTTATCATTTGATTGAAATGATGAATTTCCTTATGAGCAGTTATAAGCACAAGTTCAGTCTTGTAAAAACCTCATGAAAAGGCAACTGATCAGGAAAAGTAGTGGAAAACTATGGATATTTTACAGTATTTTGGGTCAATAATGAGATCGGAAATTGATTAAACAGTGAGGGCACAGAGCTTTAAAAAAAGAACATATTCAGGAAATCGAATATAATGGGATTCGAGATGCAATAAGTTTTTTGAATATAGTAATAATAATAGTAATAATATAGTAATAAATATAGATACGTAAATAAGATATAGATACATCTGCTACAATTTTATAAGAAGTGGTTACCATAATTCAGTAATCAACAAATACAAGCAGATGCCTTTTACCAGTAATTTACCATCAAAAGAAACCAAAGTTAACTTTTCAATGCACATTGAAAGTAAATACGTATAGATAGCTTTTATATACATTATTTGGAAAACGGACCTTTTTGTTTAACCTTGGGGAAGGTAGTGCTTAGGTCATTTTAATGACAGAAGTCATTCTATTTCACACATTAATATCATTGTTATTTTTATCATGCTGGGGTTCCCTTAGGAAAAAAATCTTGGCGATTGGTCAACGTTTTCAGGTCGCAGGTCAGGTCAGATGTAATTTTTGTGGAATATAGAAGGGGTAATTTTAGGAGTGATAGCCAAAATGAATAAATTAAAAATATTATCTTACATTTTATTCAGTAAAAAAGAGATGGAAATACGAGGAAAAACAGAGGGTAATCATTGGAATTATCCCTTCCTCTCCTTATGTCAAATATTTGGCTTCCTCGCATAAAAAATTAGGCAGGTGAATAGTTATGGGAGGTCGGGAGAAGAGCCATGGGAACCTGTAAATAATTATTCATGGAAAATATTTCGTGTCAAATGTCTTATATGCATGATAAAAGTAAAGTTGCAATGAATATGAATTGGTATTGGTAGATTTTAGAACAGACAAGACTAATATATCTTCTTCCCTAAAATTCACCTTGGATTCATTTTCTAGGCAAATGTACTGCTCTAACACCACTCTAAAGTACACTTTTTTCCAATAGTGCTCTTTTCTTGCAACAGAACTTACAGTTTCAATACGCACTTTTTAAGGAGGGATTTTCCATATCTTCTGTGTTTATTCATTTCTATAATACGGTGGTTCTATGATGTTTTTCTGGCACTGAATAATTTACTGCATCGCGTAAATTTAAAAGAAAATAAGATATGTGGATTAAAAGGAAATTATACCCTTGCCATTACTTCTGTTTAAATTGAACGTTTGTATTGAAATGATTGATTTTTCTTATCTTTTAAAACAGCAGAAAATATAATTGGTTGATTATATTGTTACTGTAGGGAATATCTCACGCGTACGCGAATAAATCTCAAGTCTTATGCTTGCAAAAATTAACTAACGAGAGAAATGAGATACATTACATGGGATTAAATGTGTGTAAATATATATATATAAATATACACACAAATGCATACGTATGTATGTGTATATATATATATATATATATATATATATATATATATATATATATATATATATATATATAGAGTTCTGTTCCTAATTCCTCTTGAGAAAGGTGGTTGGACCACCGAAAATTCGAGAACCAGTGAGTTTTTCCTCTTTTGTGTTTTGGTTTCTGTGTATGTTATGACTATCAGTGAATTTACATTGCACGTTTGTGGGTTTTCCAAAAAAGTGTATATATATATATATATATATATATATATACGTATGCCATATTTCGTGGATTTGGAATGATTTACATATATACGTAATATATGTAATGAAAAATATATATACGTATCTCATGTATCTCGTTCTCCACATTTCATATTTCGCTCGAGGGTTACACCAAAGTAGAGAAGATAAAACGGCAGACATTAAGAAACACTCTCATATATTTCTCCAGAGAGAGATTATTTGTTATTAATTCTACTTTCATTTCGTTTGGTCATAAACAAGGTGAATAGTTACGAAATTAAATCAATAAAAACCATTAAGGTTATCTCTAGTAGACTGCAACTGATTTTTTTTAACTTTAGGGACACGCATTCATTCTCTAACGAAATATTGCTCATGAATTTAAACAGACGATGCATTAATTTAACACTATTCATTAATCAGCGACAAAATTAATGCAGAGAACGTTGAAATCAGGCTTCAGATTCTCCCCTTTTGCCCTCTATCCAGCTTGGAAATCATAGATTTCCGGTCTCCGCCGTGGAAGGTTATCCAGGCCTTCGGTTAAACTTGGGTTGTAACGGGCTCCTTCGGGGAACCGTAATTGAGCCTTATTTTCTCTCCAGCGGCGACATGCGAGGCCTCCTTCACTCCCATCCGCCTCACCGGACCCGGGTGCCCCGAGTTCGACTCGCTTCTTCCAAGGGCCGCGTCTTGCCTCAAGGTTTTACGCCTTCGCGCACCATTTCCACCCGCCCACACGCTCCCGCACGTTCCCTTATGCTCTTCAACCCCTCCTTCCCCTCGAACCCGTCCCTCCCTCCCGCCCCTCCACCTCACTCATTCAACCGACCCCTCCGCCAACCGACCCCTCCTGCCATCCTACTGCCATCGTATGTCGACCTCAGAGCGGTGTTAACGCAGACACACAAACAACTCCATCCCACGGCCGACAGTGACGGATGGCGCCCCGGCTTGTCCCCCCAATGAGGCGAGCACAGCGCGGTGTCGGCAGCCCTATGACGGCCCATGATAAATGACTGGCGGAGCGGTATTGAAGAGGGGGAATGGGGGGTTGTGGGAGTGGGGAGGCGGCACCTCCCGTCCACCTCCCGCTCCCCCTTTCCAAGAGCGCCCCAGCCTCTCCCCGCGCGCCCTCCCCCCCTCGACTTGTTGAACGGACTGCGGCGTGGGTGGATTTGGAGGATCTCACCCCCCCGTCCCCCTCCCTGTGCTCCCTTTGACGCCTTCCACCCCTTCCCCATCCTCCCGTTATCGAAATCCATTCGGGAAGGGAGCCAGGGTGTGTGTGGGAGGGGAGGGGGCTGGATTTACCTCGCTGGGGGTGATAGCGTCTGCTAAGGATTCCAGCGAGGAGATATTTCGATGATGATGCCTGTGCTGCTCGATTATCGCGCGGGGAGCGGCGTCCCCTCCGCGTGAGGGCGGCAAGAAGGGCAGGGGGAGAGCAAGGTGAGGGGAAGAGACGGTGGGTGGAAGCGAATGCGAGGGATGGGGATGCGGGGTCGGCTCTCCTTCTCTCTCTCTCCCCCTGCCGCGTACCCCTGCTGGCACTTTAATGCCTTCCCCGAGTCCCTCGTGCACTTCCTCTGCCCGCCCGCCCGAGCGAGGGTTTGCAATTAGTTCCGAGTGACCCGAGCGATGTAGCCGCGAGGAATATTCCCATCTAAGGGCATTTCGCCCGGGCCGCCCTCCGGGGAAGTCGCTTTCGGGAGTCGGGGGGTGGGGTGGCGGGAAGAGAAGTTACCACTTTCACCCGGCACCACACCCAGCATTATCCCATGTCTCCTGCTCGAATCAGCCGCCCTGCACCCTTCCGTCCCATCTCTCAGCCAGTTCTCTCCACCGCTCGCAAAAGATAACCGTCCAATTAATTTCCGGGTTACTCCCCGTGACGTTGACGGATTTTGAAATTAACGACGCTAATTGCCGTTTAATGGCTAAACTCAGATGGGGTGTCTCCAGGAAGTTTGATATAATGTGGACGGGGGGAATGAGAGAGAGGGGCTGGGGGGGGAGAGGAATGGAGAGCATAGGTATCGAATGGCGCAAAGAGGAAGGGGTTCCAAATCTCTTGCCAGGCAAATGGATATTGAGTTAATAATTCATTGCTTAGTTTTGGTAACATAAAACGCTCCTTTTGGGGGGGGGACAACGATTTGGTACAAACTTTGGGTAAACCTTTAATATTTCAGGAAGCTCAAGGGTGGTGTGTCCAGTGTCCGGGATTTACGATGGGATTAATTTTGAAATGCTTCCTTACTGCTGTGGCTCTACTTGAGGACGAAACTCCAAGCAATATAGTCTCCATTTTATTGTATACGGAAGTGATAGTCAGAAAGATGTTTGCACTTATGGGATCAATGATTTTAGAAACTGTCTTTTCCTAAAATCATTCAGTAGTAAACACTTTTTCAGAATGGGACGTTATTGAGAAATATCAGCAAAGGATGTAAGCTGACTCAATTCACGTGGACTCTATGATTCTTTCGTGAAAATAGGTGAGTGAAAGAGTTATTTTGCGTGCTTACCTTTTAAAAATACTTTTAAATCCCTAGTATTAGAATTTCTATGATGGGCAGTCAAATGAAAACCGAACACCGGCTACAACGTGACCGTGGAATGGTTTTATTCAAAAGTAATGACCAAAAGCGTTGATAAATTCATCCCACTGGGAGACAAAATGATTAATTCCAGTTTTGTAGAAAGAGGTAAGTCGCTGACGGATACAAAATCTCACCCACTCTTGCATTTCCTCGTTCGAATGGAACCGACGTCCACGTATGTCTTTCTTCAGGACGCTAGAGATGTGAAAATCACCAGGTGAAAGATCCGGGCTATACGGAGGATATTGAAGTGTTCCCCAACCAAATCGCTGAAGCATAGCCTTATTTAGATTGGCAGTATTCGGGCGAGCATTACCACGCAACACAATGATTCCGTCCGATAGCATTCTGGAGCGTTTTGACGTTATAGCGCGTCGCAGTTTCTGTAAATTGGCTTCCCAGCACTACGTATTGATTGTGGTTCCACGCTCGAGGAAGTCGACAAGCAGAGGGCCCCTGCAGTTAAAGAAGAAGGTCATCATGACTTTACCAAAATATGCGTTAACAGCTTTGGATTTTTTTGACGGGGGAGAATTGGGATGTTTCCATTGTTGGCTTTGCTATTTGCTCTTGGGCTCGACGTGGTGGCAGCACGTTTCATCTCCTGTGATTATACGGGACAGAAACGCATACTGTTCCTGGTGGTACCGCTGCAGATGACTCAGGCATGACCCTATTCTCTCAATATTTTGTTTCTAAGTAAGTTGATGCGGAACACTTTGCGCACAAGCTTTTTGGAAATGCAAGTGATCTTTGATAATGTCATGCAGGAAGCCATGGATAATGCCGACCTGAATACGACTTTCTTCCTCCGCGATTCGTCGGGTTTCCCGGATAAGGCCATCAATCCGCCATATCACATCAGAGAGCTTGATGGGCCCGTCCTGGGAGCGCATCGTCTGGCGGTGATGGGCGCCCTTCTCTGAATCTCCTATGCCACTGGTGCACACTCGTCAAGAACATGCAGTGTCCACCATACACAGGAGACATACGACGATGAATTTCGCGCAATCCAGTACTCTCAGCCACCAGAAAACGAACTACACTTCTCTGCTCCTCTTTGTTTACCTTCATTTCTACAGCTGGACGAACATACTAGATCAGTCTACGCACCAACAAGGATATAACCCAACAACTGCATGCGCCTGTGATCTTGCAGTACAAACTTGTGCGCCATGAATTCCCATAACATGTATTTTTAAAAGTTTTTCATTTACATCTACATAATACCCAGCAAGCCGCCGCAAGGGCGTGTGGCGGGTGGTGTTAGGTCACCACCCAAAAAAAGGAAAAAAGAACAACCGCATTCAAAACTAACACATACATGCAAACCTAAATCCACAGTAGTGCATACATTCATAGAAACATCCTATCATTTTACACTCATGCAAGTACACATCTACCTCATCTACATCTACATAATACCCCGCAAGCCGCCGCAAGGGCGTGTGTTTTTAAGACATTCAGTTCTAAATATAAGGAGTAAGAATCTCAATTGACCGATAGTGTGGTGATATGATATCAGAAGTAATTTCAGATAAGAAAGATTAAGTTTGTCCTCAGTTTGATATTAGAAGAGTATTTTAATTTACATTTAAAATATGGTAGTAGTCTAGGCTACTAAAAGATCGGGGGAAATATATCTATACCTACATAATACGCCGCAAGCCGAAGCAAGGACGTGCTGCCGGGAGCAGCAGTTTACCAGCTACTCTAAATACAGGTATATTGCCTCAATTTCCTCAAGCACCTGGCACCCCTTGATCCACCTAAAACCACGTGGAAAAGGGGGAAACCGTACACCAATCATGCAACATGCCTACACATACATGTATTGCGAGCATTACATGGTTAGCAGCTGTTCCTATGCCTTCACAAAGGGGGCAAGAAAAAACATTAAAAGAGGGCAGGAAAACATTCAATTCGGGTACTTATTAACGGTTACTATTCTACGCATTCTGGACAAACAATTCACAAATACAATAGACTTTTTATATAATATATTCGCCTACACCCCACCTGGCACAAGAACACGCGGCGAGGGGTGTTAGGACATCAGACTTTGGGAGTGTTTTTTGGGAATTTAATCTTGTATAACCCTATTTTCGACAGCGTGCACCTATTATTGTCTTAGGTGTTCCCCCTTTTATTGTTGTCGCGAATAGTGCGCGGGGCAAACGGATACTTGAATCTGTCAGCTCGACAATCTCTCTAATTTTGTAGCAATTGTCGGCATTGCCAATTAGGGGGCCTTATTATATCTCCAATGTGGGATATAAAACCACACACTTTATATCTTTGTAACAAGTTTAATATAGCCCTGAGTCTTCGCATATCTAAAGGTTCCCATCCCAGATTCTGTATCAATTATGTGACGCTTTGTGTCCTTTGGTACGAGTTCTTCAAGAACCAATCGGACTTTCTCCGTACCCTATTCAATTCTGTAATTAATATATTTTGAAATGGATCCCAAACGCTCGCCGTACACTTAATGTAATGCCTTACTAAAGAAAAATAGCACTTTTACTTTGCTTTTTCGTCGCTACACCTTCCGAAAATACGTTTGACGAATTCCAGCTTTTTTGGCACCCCTCCTCAGATCGTGCTTATATGTTTTCCCCAATAAATATCCAGTGCAATGGTGACCCCCAAGTATTTTACTTCATCCACAACGCTCATGAATATCTCATCTGCTTGTTTATTTTTTTCCCGATTGTAGAACATGTGTATAAAAAGTCCCAATTGCGTTTCACACGATTTCTCCTTTCTGAATCCGTGTTGTTTGTTGGATAATAAGTCGTGAGTGTCAACAAGGAATGTCATGACGCTACTAACAATAATGTGTTCCAAGACGTAACAGGAGAGGAAGGTTAAAGATATTGGTTGGTAATTATCGTGGTCTTGTTTATTTTCGCTTTTAAAAATAGGTCTGATGTTGGCTATTTTCCAGTCCAGGGGAACAGCATCTTCTGAAATCGATTTGTTAAATGTGTTCATAAAAGACCTACCAAGCCTTTCAATATTTATTCCATCCACTTTCTCTGTCTTTATCGGATTTTCCCCAGTAACTTGGTTTCTTTTCTAATCACATAAAATCCCCACAGAAGATCGCCTCGGTCTACGAGCTTAGCTGAAATTTGCATGGGTTATTTGGAAATTAGACAATTACCATCCTATATTATATCCTGGAAACGGCATTATTGGTAGCGGCACGTTGATGATGTTTTCCACTTATAAACGGGCACTTAACGAAAAAAGATATGTTTACGTCCTTCTTAAATTTATTAAAGGAGGCTATTAATTTTATTTTAAAAACATTATACGTTGACATTATTAACTTTTTATTTGACTATGAGCATAAATATCGTACGTTATTACTATTTGGTTTTTAAATGACTCACTTATACCCATGTATTCTTATCTAGTAATTCGTTTCATCACCTCTCACATAAAGAACCCGCTCCCGAATCGATAATCAATAGATTAATTAATATCCGCGTGTCGGACACTAATTTCTAAACGGAGCTAGCCGAAATTATAGCCAACCGAAATGGTTTTGCATCCAAAATCATCGATAAGCAACAATTAGATATCGTTATGTGCCCATATCGTAGCACTACACTAATATCGTTCCAATATAAGGAAAGCCACAAATATCTTAGCTGTTTTTTCTTGTAATATTTCTAAGATCAATGCTGGAGTAAATTGCTATTTGTTAACAAGTAGTCCATTGAACTTCAAGAGAATATCCTGACCGATAAAATTCGTGTGTCGTTTTATAACTTCATGATGGATGTCATGAAGGTTTTTGTTAATAAGACAGGCAAGTACTATAAAATGAACAAAAGTTATGTGCTATAATTTGTGTGTGACGATTGTGGTGCGTGATATATCGATCAAATTGGACGAAAGACAAAAAAAATGCCAAAAATTGTTCAAGCCAAACGCATTGAAGAGGCCCTTTCACGAAACATGATTATAAAAAACATGAAATTACACTGAATTAAAAAATTCTTAAAAAATATATATACACAGTAATCAACCCGAAGGTCGGTTTGGTAGGTGATGGTAGAGTTCACTCAGTACTAAGCCCGACGGCGTGTGAAATTCATACATCAGGGTAGGGGGCCCGTTCCTTTTTCTGTACTTATGTTATGCTGTAACCACACACATTCAAACACGGAAAACCGCCATATGGCGGGTTTACATGGAAATAGATACAAGAAAATGGGATAGGAGTTAATAAAAGACGAACACAAGAGAGGTGGGGAAGGCGGAATAGAATATATCACAAGTGCAAAAATATTTCATTGACCGGGACTTGAATCACGGATCTTTCGACTTGCCGGGCCGATGTTCTATATGATAAATGAATAAATGTTTATATACACACACGTATATATTCAATCCTTCTTTGTACTTTCTTCGCTTTTCTTCGAACTTCATTTGTGATCCATGGTTTCCTTTTCTCAGATTTCCTCCGAAGGACACCTTCCCTAGCCGCGTATAGAACTGCACTCTTCACACGATTATTCGTCTTCATCCAAAGCAAAGCGGTAGCATTTAAAGACGTCAAAAATGTACATTTTAAGGATGATGGTATGATCAAAGAAAAATAAAGAAGCGGGCCCATTTGTTTCCGTTATTTCGTGTTGCTTCATCGAGCTGTTTAATAAACGCGCGTCAACTCCGAGTTGATTTATCACCTCCAATGGGGGTCTATTTAAGCTATGGAATTGCGTTAACAACGTTTGCGGCAGAGGCGGGATTCGATCACGCAGTCATGAGTTCTCAGCTGAGTGAACTCCCCACCACGCCAAACAACCCGGCCTCTTCATTGTCCTCTTCCCGTTGGAATAAAGCTGCTGTAATTCCTTCACACGATTACCGTAAGTGACTTCGACATGATGCATTCTTACTGCATTCCTGGGCACCAACGAGGCAAATCCCGCTCTCCAACCGAGCCAACTAACGTGCTTTCTCCGTATAAGTCTAAATCACCTGAGACTTTTGATGGGTACGCCCATCATTTTCCTTTGACGTGGTGTGAGGTGAGACTTAGGGAACTGCAGCACAATGGTTCATTACACAGAGACGTCCGCAGGTCAAAACGAAATGTCCTCTGAAATTTTTATACTTCATATGTCTTAACTGCGTATGCATATGCATTGAATCACCATACTTCAGGCATGTGTGCTGATACATATACGATAACTGTTCATTGAAGAGTGATCATAAAACTTTTCATTTGCGTAGTTTTCGGTGCAAAAAAATGAATTATATGATCTAAATACTAGCTGTCCAGCTTTAAATGTGGTACAAGTATTATTCATTTCACTCCATCGTTCATTCTTCGGCATTCGTTGAAAGTTGAAGTACGTTCGGTTTGCCTACACCTGCTCCTGGTGTTTGGGAAACGTTCTCCACGTTTTATTTACTATGGGGAACACTCTCATGTTTCTTTACAATGGGGAACACTAAAACGTCACATGGGTCTTGGTTTTGAGAAAATAGAGGTCGAAGAAAGGACTGTACTTTGATTTTTGGGTTAAGATTGAGGTTTTTTGGAGCGTATAGTATTCAACGAAAATTTTGATTGTTGTGATAATGCCCTTGACGCATTCGACGTACTCTTCTCACAATGACAGGGGACGCGTTGATGTTTCCAAAAGAGTAGTGATTGAAGTTCCTGGTCAACATATATTTGCAATTAATTGTGCTCCCTCTTTAAAAAATGTAAACAGTTTTCTAGTTGTGCTTTCGGGAAAACAACATCCATCACGTCTATCGTTACTGTAGGCGAAGTAAACAGGTTTTAAATGATAACCACCTTCGATGGCGTGGTCGACTGAAATCATTTCCACAAAGCTTTGCACCACAGATGAATTACACATTGCATTAACAATATGCCATGAAATAAATTTTTGCATCATCAATAATATGAAAAGAAATTTTATGACTACTCTTTATTGAGCACCAAACATATTATTATCAGGTAATCTACCGATTAAGGTACGTTTTTGGAAGGTTTTTGGACAACCAAATAAATATTTTGCGACTTGAAACAAAACACATTCCAGCACCCTACTCTACGTCAGGTCCCTCTTCATCTCTGTGTACTTCCTTCCTCCCTTCATTCAATATCCTTATCCTGTTCCTGCCCTTTCCTCGTTTGCCTAACATTCTCCCCTCTATTGCCGTCTTCAATATCCCACTACCGATCAATACGCCTTTCATTCATTTTCCCTTCCTCCATACAATTTCGCCCAACAAACCCCTTTCCTCGCTTACCATGTATAGTACTTCTTCATTTGCTTCCTTTTCGTTCTAGCTCACCTTCTCCATCGTACTCCACAGCAACATTCCAATCTATGTCTATCATTCTTCTTCAGTGACTATATTTCCGCGCCGTACATACCTATGATCCATATCAAAGTTTTGATGAGCCTTTTCTTAACATCCTTAATCAACGTCCCTGTCATAAATTCCCTCATCCTTGTGAAAGCGTCTTTGCCTAGTCCAATTCACCCTCTTACGTCCCTACTACTTTGACCGTGTTGGTCTAAAACACTTCCAAGATACGTAAACTGTTCTACCTGCTCTATTTTTTCCCCTTCTATTTTAATGTTAAGCTCAGCCTTTTACTTTCTGGAAATTTACATAACCTTTGTTTTATTAATATTGATTCTCATCCCATATCTATCGCACTGAATTTCCAATTCACTCATCAATGCTTGCAACCCCTTGGCTGACTGAGCAACTAAAGCTTGGCCATTAGCTAATCTAACTGATTTCACGAATTCCCTGCCAACTTTCATTCCCACCTTTAGTTCTTCCCATGCCTCTTTAATCATTTCGTCCACATATATGTTGAATAGCATTAGTGATATTGGGCAACCCTGCCTTGCACCTCTTCCTAACACTACCCATCCGGATTCTGTGTCTGAGCAGTCTGAGATATGTACAGGCCTCGGATTAGCCTCCTACCACCCCAATCAATTCCTATTTACTGCAATATATTCAAGTGTTTTTCTCAATTCACTCTATGGATCGCCTTTTCGAAATATACGAAACAGGCAAATGCGTCATGATTATATTCTATATTCCTCTCGATTAGTAATTTCATTACTACAATGACATCACTCGTACCTCTCCCCTTCCTAAATAAAAACTGACCGTCCCCTTTCTGACCATCCTTTTCCCTACACTCTATCCTTTTGTTGATGATCATTAGAAAAACTTTAGCTGCGTGAGATATCAAACTTATTTTTCTTTAGTTCTCACATGATGTAGCCATTATCTTTTTCGGAATAGAAAATAACACCGATCTCACAAGTCTTCCGGCCAGATTCCTTCCTCATTGATACTACGAATCAGTCCATATAGAATCTTCCTTCCACATTTTCCTAAACATTTCAGTAGTTCCGAAGGAATTTTGTTTATCCTAATGGCCTTATTTGGCTTCATCTCCCTTAAATCCCTTTCTATCTCATCGTCGAGTATGCCTGGACCTAAGTTATCTTCTTCTACGTCATGTTCCTATTCCATGTCTAACCTTGTTGGCTTATGTTCTTTACCGGACAGTACTTCTATACACTCATTCCTTCTATCTTGGATCTTTTCTGATTTAACTGTTATCTTTCCCGTATTATCTTTAACTGTTGGTATAGATATTGCCTTTGCACTTCCCGATAGTGATTTAACCATCTGTATAGCGCACCAATTTCACCCTTCCTCTGCAAAAGTTCCGTATCCGCGCACTGCGTTTTCCACCTAGCTTCTCTTTCTTTATTTGTTGCCCGTCTCGATTTATTATTTAACTCTTTGTACTTCATTTTGCCTAACTATGTGCTTACATTCTTCCATTTTCTTCTCTCACCCATCTCTGTAATCTTCTCACCCGTAATCCATGATTTCCTTGTCCTTTTCCTGTTAACGGTTCTTATAATGTCTTCTGCGGCTTTCTATATCCCTTTCTTGATAAATTCCCATTTTTCTTCGATAGTACTTAGCTTTTTCCCTGTAAATATTTCTACAGCATATTCTAGCATTTCTACAGTCTGCTGATACTACTTCCATGTCAATCCATTTAATGTGTCTACATTCCATTTCCTTACCCACCGCCCCTGCCCTATCTTTTTGAAACGGACGTTACATTTCCTAACTACTAAATTGTGGTCAGAGTCCGTATCCGCTCCCGGGAAACTGTGCGAATTTATCACACTGTTCCTAAACCTATGCCTAACCACAATATAATCTAACTGATACATTTCTGAGTCGCCTGGCATTTTCCATGTATACCTATGCCTCTTGTGGTATCCAAACCATATGTTGGTGATGCCAAACCCTTGCCTCCTGCAGAACTCAATTGCTTTCTCCCCGCGTTCATTCCTTGCGCCTAAACAGTAGTGCCTCACCTCATCACCATCTCTTCCTTCGCCTACCGTCGCATTCCAATCCCCCATCACAATCAAATACTTCCCTGCAGGGAAATACGCGATTATATCCTCTAACTGATATTTTATCCTATCGACTTCTTCCTTTTTATGGTTGCTCGGTGGCATGTATACCTGAACAATGACCAAGTTCTTCGGTTCTGCTTTGATCTCTCGTACTAGTCTTCTATCTGTTGCTTGTTCCATTTTGACTAATCTTCCTCCTACCTCTTTATTTAATATTACGACTACCCCTCGTTGGCTCTCGTCCCCGCCGCTGTACATTATTCTATAATTATCACTCCAGTAATCCCCGCGATCCTTCCCTTTCACCTCGCATAGACCTAAAATATCTATATTACCTCTTTCCATCTCTCGCTTAGTATTCTCTAATTTTCTTGTGCTCAACATTGTCCTGGCGGTCCAAGTTCCTCTTCTAACTAATTTTGTCGTCTTCTTCTGCTTCTTCTGTTCTTCTGGGGTCGGTTTTCCCCTGCAAGGGTTTCATGGGATGTCGACCGCGGAAGCCTTGCCTCTCCCACTGCCGAGCACGACACACGGCTGATTAGGCCAAGTTCCGCAGTTGCCAGGACTCATATTCTCTATATTGTCCATCATTTTGCTATTGGGAATGATAATTGAGATTTTTTTCCCGTTGCCTTCCTCAATCATGTTTTTAATGTGACACCGTCACTCAATGGCCGCCTCACTGAGGAACAGACTTCGACGTGGACTACCTTTTGCCTGGCTCCTAACCTTCGACCTATCTGGCATGGGTGACCGTACCAGGAGCAATTATTATTACTCCCGCCGGTACAGCTCGAAGAGTCCTCTGAACGTACAAGCCCTTCCATCACGTCAGCCACCTCTTGCTCAGCTAAAAACATCATTGATTAATCAAAAGAATGTCTCATTTTACAGTCGATTTTTAAAGAGACGTATCATTCTGAGGAAGTACCGATGGACAAATTTTACAGAACGAAGGATGAGAAACACATTTTCATGTGTAGTAATTAGTTCCATGAGACGCTAGCGATCAAGTTGTGTATCAAATTAGCGTTTCAAGAAAATTGAAAAGAACAAATTCCTCTCCAGTAAAGGAAAATATTACTCTTGGAGATTTTAACGATTGCGTGCAAATCCGATACAATGAATGATGGCTATCTGAAATACAAACTGTTAGCTTTCCAATACATGAGTATAATTGCTCTTGCAAGATAGTGTTGATAGAGGTGAATCCTTATCATATTTTCCTTGATAATTTTTCTCACAGAAGGAATACCTGGTTCAAATATGACCATCTTTCAAGGTTGAGGCAAAGGCATGAAAAATTTAATCATATTTTATATAATTATTATTTAGTGGGTTACCGTTGAAGGTAGATTATAGATTGACATAGAGTCAACATTACCACAGTTATTTACCTCTCCTGACAGCCCACACGAACGTAAAATAAACTGTTCTTCCATTACACGCCTAATTTCTACCACCCTTCTTTCTGACATTATTCATTTCTATCCCTAATTTTTTTACCTAAGGTTCTCTCTAAAATAGTTTTCAAAGTTCTATCGCCATTCAACATGCCATTTTTCTTGCCTCCTTTGGATTTACCCCAACATTCCTCTTTACTCGCCCCCCATGCCTAGCACTTCATTGATTGTTTTCCTTTTTACCGACTTCACCTTTTCCATCATTCTCCACACCTACAATTAAATGCCTCAGTATCCTGTCATCAATGACTAAGTTTCCGCGCCGTACAAATCCACGGTCCATATCAAAGTTTTAATGAGTCTATTCTTAGCATCCTTACACAATGTCTCTACCGTAAATTCCCTCCTTTTTGTGTAAGATACTCTTCTTTCTGCTTTTTTCTTCTTATTTCCCTGCTACTTTGGGCATCTTCGTCCAAAACACTCCCAAATTAAGGTCATCTGTTTCTCCTACTCCAGTTCATGTCGTCCAATTTTAAGGCTTGATTTAGTTTTCCCATGACTTATTAAATAATTTAGTTCATACAAATGTAAATTACCAGTGACTTATAGCTGTAGATATTGGAGGCATGCTTTAATGGGAATTACACTTTTTCGGAAAATTTATTCAAAAATCCATGTACACTGTTATCATAAGGTACGATCCATATATTTGTTTAGTTTATCCTTTTCAAAGTTTACCCTTTAACTCTTAATTGCGTCACTAGGAATTTTGAGCACTTACGTGGTGGAATTTAAACTTGTTATAAGGAAATAGTACGACTATTAAATATAAATATGCAGGTCGAACTAGCTATATGATATAATTATATCAAAAATATGATTACAGTTTTGAAATGACTGGATATTTATGGAGAGATTAAGATAAAGCTAACAGTTTCAGGCTTAACTTTGTGGAATTCCTACACGGTGAGGGTAAACGAAAGAGAAAAAACTTTGCATTTCCACACACTTTTAATACAACACGGCCATGGTTTCGATGCTGAACATTTTCATCAGGTACAATTCAATAACATTTTTCAACCTATATAGCCAGGAGCCAGGTAGGGGAAGTTAGGGAGAGGGGTGGTACTGTAGCAATCATTGGTGGGTGAAGGAAAGGTGAGGGTGAACTATTGGATGCAGACGGTACAAAGGGGTGTGTTTGTTTGCAACGGTTGACTCTCATTAACGGAGGGTCGGTGACTGTCACTGCCTTGGTGGGGGAGGGGATGCTGTGGGAAGGCATTCGAGAATTTAAGGAGAGGGGAACGCGAGAGGTAAGGGATATCGTTGACCACCTCAAGATTACCGGACTGAAGGGATTCCCAAATTTCCAGCTCCTCCAGAGCGTTCAGCCGGCGACCTTTCGTTTCCGTGTGTAAAATATCTGCTTTGAAGTTACTGGAATGATTGTAATCTAAGAGGTTTTTGGCAAATTGTGATCTGTTGTCTTTCTTCCTGAAGCATGAACGGTGTTCCTTAATCCTAATGTCGAAAGTCCTGCCAGTCTGTCCGATGTAGATGGCGTTGCAGTCTGTATAATTGAGTTTTTAAAGAGAGATTAAGATAAAATTTTGATTAGCTACTTAGAAGTTCTCCTTACAAACGTGCCCCTCGTGTAAAGGATTTCAGTTCAAACGGTTCTTTATTTATGCTTGAGATAGGAAAGTTGGCAGAATAACGTCACAAAATATTAGGTATATACTGCACTGATATATTTTGTTAGGTGACTTTTCTATTTTTCTTTAGATTTATCATCAGTATTCATCACCCAGCGAGAATTCCACCTAGTATCCTTATAGGATGGATTCTAGCGGAACGAATATCTTTGCACAGTTTATCAATCCCCAGCGATAAAACACCGCAGCATCATCACCGCTCGCTTCTTTGCGTGATTAAGTACAAGTCTGGCTCCTTGATATTGCCTCGCCTCCTTCCTCCATTGTTTCTCTACTCTCCCGACGAAACACCGCCTGACTCACGGAAAACTAAGTGTCTCCGCCCGGTAAACAAAGCCTTCACCCTCGTCTGGCTGCCCACGGCGCAACCTCCTTCAATGACTTCTCCCATCAGCGGTTGACCCATTTTCACCGCGGAGCTCAGCATTCTTTTAACTAAGCAGCGGAGATATTTGTCTAAAGGGAATGAAAAATGACGGAGTAATTCGTGGCGACGTGTTCTAATGCCGTTGAGCGACGCTGCATCCTGCTGTGGAGACGTTAATCCCTTGTGGGGAGTGGGATGTTGGACGGCTCGAGGTGAGGCCTAGTTTTTTCGTAGTTCCCCCCCATCCACCATGAGCTGCAGGCCCATTTCCACCGTTGGGGTGTGCAGGGGCTGTATTGGTTGTGGCCATCCTCGCTGGAGAACATGGTCTGTGGTTTTAGCGATCGGGTTTTTTACAAAAAAGGGTTCATGGCTCACTATAGCATTCCATTCTCTGAGTCGCGTTTCTATCTTATATTCTATACTTTTTATTCGTTTATCAGATAATTATTTCTATGTTAAAGGCTGTTCGAAACGATACCTCTAAATATTTCCAAACAAGAAATAACATTTCCTTGTAAATGGACGATTTCTGGTGAAATATTTTTCACTTTGAACAGGGTCAAATAGATTTTCGATTGCAATGCTAAAAGGACTTGAGTGTTTATGAATGAATACTAAGGTACCATAATCTCTCATGCTCTTGGTATTTCTTAGGTTCGAGTTGGGTCGTAGGTAATTTATATTATTTGATCAGGTAAGCCTTTATTCGTGGAATCTTAAATCTTTATAATTTAGTTTATAGATTAACGATTTATTAAAGATAAGTTTCTGGAAATGGTTATGACAGATCACATAAAAACTAGGTACCTACTATGAAACCAACAATTTTCACAAATTATTTTATATGCGACTCTATTTTCGACTCTTATCGCAAGCATGAAGTAAAAGTTGGTGGAAGGAAAAAAACCAATGCTCGAATTGAAGTTGTAAAAACTCAATTACTTGATCTGATTTATAAATTTTACAATGAAAATGACTAACTATGTTGATTTGGACGAGTGATTTATTGAAGGCAGATATTTTGTGATGCATTGTTGAAAAATAAATTGCATTTTGGCGGGAAATCTTTTCCAAATCATGTCTTGATTGAGTGCCTAAAATAGGGAAAAATGGAAAGTGAAATTCTTAATTACCCTCCACAAGTCGGTAGTAACACCTGCTGGCCTTCTATCGAAAAATTAAATAAAACATAATGCACATCGCTTTATACTATAGGTGCCATCATAACTCGGAAAATATTAATTGAATAGCTATGACATATTTAAATCTGAACTTTAATGCTACAGTATCGACGACCACAATTTGCGAAAATAATATATTTTAGTCCATGAGAAATAGTAAGTTTTATGAAGTCCATATATAGTTATGACATATTTGTATTTCCTAGTCTATTAGTAGTATTTCGAAGACCACTCGGATTGACAAGAATCCTTTTGTTTGAAATTAAGGATGGAGAAACTAGAATGGAATTGGAAAAGGATGAATTGATTAAAACAAGTGCCTATGTGTACGAATATGTAATTGACCCAGCACAAAGTTACCTGTCAAAAATAAATGTGATAAAAGGAGAGAAAAAGTAAAAGAAGAGATGAAAGGGATCTGGATATATAGGGCTAAACACCACTCAGCTCGTGACGATGCCTTGAATCCCAAGGATTTCTTGGGCGGGGGACGGTGGTGCGATGTCTTTGATGTGGGATTGGGGATGATTTTTCGGCTTTGAAAAGCGTGCAAAGCAGACCTCAGCGTCCCCAGAGGAGCGCAAATCCGGCGAAAATTGGCTGTCAATTCACGTGGTGGTTCCTCGCAGTATCGGGAGTGATTGATTAAAGGGTGCGCTCAAACGGGAGAGGGAAATTTCTTCCCTCGGGTTCTCGTGGCTCATGGCTCTTTCTTATAACACTCCAACGCCATCTGTCGCCACCATAAGGCGCGAATATTTTTTCCCTCCAGCATTAAATTGTTTCCTTCGCTTCCCGGAATTCTTTCATAAAGACTTCCAACACGCGCGCGCGGTAAGTTGTTTCGGCTCTCTTCATCATCGGGATGAGAAGCATCTGGGGAGGGGGGAAGGGTGAGGAGAGGGTTGGCGCATGAGTCGGCGGGGAAGAAAGGCTCAATAAGAGGGCAATGGGATTATTGCTCAAAGACTTGGCGGAAATGATTTTGATCAAAAGGATTACTCAAACATTCTCAGGAGTGATAAAAGTGAGTGGGGATGAACGTGGCCTTACTTGTAGATCTAGCGCGTTTAGCGGAGTTGCTTTATTTTTGCAATTCGTTTGGAAAACCAAGTTGGCATACGTCGTCTTCGAGGACTACCATTTCAAACGCGAACGAATTTTCCCTTTTTTTAAACTGAAGCTTAATGTTGAACACTGTTTGTGACTTATATATAAAGTTTGACCTAACTGAATTTCTCGCTTTGACGTCCTTACCTTCAGAGATGAGAATTATGTCATTTCATCTGCATTTTGAAAAAAGCCATGGATTTGTATTTTGTTGAGGTATGGCGATAAAAGATAATTCTATGTAGCCACAATATTTGTACTAAAATTCTTTATTCCAAAATTTTGCTGAATTCAAAAATTGTTCAGATAAAAGATAATTAAAATTAAGAAATGCAATAAAAATGATGGTATAAATTTGATAAGCAGTTATCCACACAAACTACGTAACTAGCCCAGCATCTTGGTATATTGTTTGTTAAGAAAATGTATGCATATAGCTAAATCTTTCGGATCTATTTCCTACCTTACTTCATCAATCTTAAGCTGTAATCTTAAGGACACACTTTCTATTTGGATTTATACTATCTTTAAGGATTCATATGCTATACTTTCAATAAGGATTTTTTCTACTTGAAAAGTCCACCTTTGTGAAATTTTACGCAAATAAACTAGGTAAGCTTCGTATACAGATTAGATTTGCGAGTTTCATCAGCTTAGAGACTGTGAAAGGAGAATCTGCACTTTTTTCATGGTTTTGTACCGCAGAAAAATGAGAGTGTATTGCTAAAAATTGCGAAATTAATGCAATCATTTTTCTGGACACCTAATAAAGGAGTATTGCCGAGGTCGAGGTTGTCATTTCTTATTCGTTTATCGACATATGAAAATATTCTTTAAAATATTCTAATTGAATGAAAATGATGACAGAAGGTAGATGTTTCTGTTTTTGTCTAGGTAAATAGTTGCGTAATCTGTTGTTTCTTTTTTGTTTAATTTCATTTTTGTTTTCCTTCATTCCATTGAAAGCAATAATTCCATTAGTCCTTAGGCGTTTTCAGTGCTTTATATATGAAACTTCTTTTAGTTCAGATTTTTCCTCGACCTGTCAACAGATGACGTCGATGACGCCAATCTAGCGTCTTTTGGTCTGTGGAATGACCATATAAACTGTCATCAACTAATTTCGAAGTAAAGAGGACAAAAAGTCGTAAGATGATCAGCTATGTATGAATAAATTAAATATTCATAATGCATTTATAAACACCAAGAAATTCAATCTGGAAATGTAAACACCTGTGTACTGGTAAAAATATAAAAACTATGGAAAGGTGGTAACAATCAATGGAATATTTTGCCATACATTGAGTTTGAAGTGAAAGTTATGGCTAATGTTAGTTCTCCGTTTCCCCCAAAAATCTCTTAATTAAGTCGTTCATATTTATACCTGAGCTTATCCAATGCATTAGTTACTGTCATTAATTTGCACTGTCTACAGTACGGCCAAGCTTTCCATCTATGATGAGCTTTATTACATTTCATGTCGAGTTCAACTATATCAGAATATTATGGAAAATGCATTCATCAATTATATGGCTTTCCATATATTTTCCATCATTTTTCCCTTATTATATTTAGTTTCCTAAATTTGAAGATTTCAGTTCGCCCCCTCTTTGAAACTTCCACAAATGCAGTCAACCCTCTTCCCGTTGTCACCCTCTTCCGACTTTCCAAGCTCTTTCCCTTTCCTAATATGTCCATTAATCAACTCTACTCTTTAAGCACTTTCCTACTTCCTTTGCTTCTTCCTGCTGATTCGCATTAATTACTTTGCGAATTTTTGGCACCTTTTTAATCATAGTCACTTAAGTTTGGTACTAGTTCATTTCGTAAATTGCATTCTAAGGCTTCTTCCATCTTCCGGTTGCAGAGAAAACTTTTTCCATTACCATTACCTTCCCTGGATTTGTGTTTTGCGAGATTTATTCACTCTGTTTCGCAATACCAGTATCCGGTGTTCTCTATATTCATTTTCTCCTACGGTGTACGCCTAATGCATTTGTAAAACATGCATTTTGTGTTTCCGTAGTGTTAAGCATAAAAGTTTACTTCATTCTAAATAATGAATAGGTACTTCTGTTCGTCAAGACTGATCACAAATCAAGTCAGAAATGTTTACAGTAATAGGGAGCTAACTACTCTGATGATCCTTAAAAGAGATCTGTCTTTGGAAGTGTCGAGCACTTTGTGAACACGCCATTATAGTGAACTACGGAGGCGTCAAATACTATGAACTTTCATTAAAAGCATATGTTTTACTTGTCCAAACGGAATTAGATATTTTATAGCTAAGGAAATGAACACGTGTATGATAGTTAAGTCTGTTGCATTTGAAAGCTGCCAAACCAGAATTAAAAAGTTGAATCCCAGCAAACTTAACTGACTGTCTGTTGTTAAGATAAAGAAACACAGCAATTTCACAATAAATATTTATTGACAAACATGGTGTCGCCACTGTGTGGCATCATCAGGTCAATATATATTAGTTGTGAAATTGCTGTGTTTCTGTCATATATACAATGGAGAAATTACGAAACTACGAGCCGAGTAACTACGAAAACCGTGTCACATACTTGGTGTCATAACGCCACAATAGGCCAAAATTGATTATATGCCCAGTGATATATGAAACGTCAATAATAAAAAATTCTCTTTATTAATTCTTTACTTAGTTTTCGTCAAGACCAACAGAGAGTCACATAGAATTCATAATAACGATTCAATAAGAATTCTTTTACATACATGTACACTGGGTCTATAAAAATTTCATTATTAATCATAATCCTGGCCATGAAACAATGTTTACGTTTCATTTGAATCTTATTTACTTAAGGTATTGAGATTGTCCATTCCCCCATCGCCCGAGTGAGTACACCAGCCGTGCCTGATTCGTGATTCGAGCACGTGTCCTTCGGGCTAATATGCGTACGCATTCAACCTAGCCGGAGAGGAAAATAACTGGTGGTTGATTGATATGCTAAACGTTTTATTAACTATAATATACTGCATATGTCATTAATAAATGGGTATTATTATTTTCAAGCGTTAAATATCTCACGAATGCGACACATTAATGTTAGGTTCTAATATTTCGCTGGCTATAACAGCATCAGAGTTCTTTCTGTGAGTATATTTGTAGAAAATGATGCTTACTATGTTCAGCTATGATAGTGATCCCATCATTTCCATATTGGTGGATGGTTTTACCTCACCATGCAATAATTTGTGCAGAGATTAGGCAAAATGGTGCAAATTTAAGAAGATTCTTTTGCAGCTGTAGTTTTTAATTTGTCGCTCCGTTATGGCATATGAAATGTGGGTGTGGAGAAGAATGGAGAAGGTGAAATGGATCGAAAGGAAAACAAATGAGGAAGTACTGGAGATGGTGGGTGAGGAGAGGGGTTTGTTGAGAGAAATCCTATGGAAGCAGGAAAAATGGAAGAAAGGTTTATTGAGCGGTAGTGGAATGTTGAAGAAGGTAATAGAGGGGAGAATGTTGGGCAAGCGAGGAATGGGCAGAAACAGGATAGGGATGTTGGACGGGATGAAGGGAGGAAAGAAGTACACAGAGATGAAGAGGGACCTGATGTAGAGTAGGTTGCTAAATTAGGTTTTGTTTGGAGTTACAAAATCCATCCAAAAACCTACCTTAACCGGTAGATTACCTAATAATAATATGTCATATGAAAAATGTGGCATGTAAGTAAAAATTCTTAAATTCAAAGAAAAATTGTACAATAGCTAAGCTACAATTGTTACAAACGTTGTCATTTGCTTCTTCAGGCATTTGGCGGGCTGGATGACTCCAAACTTGTGTAACGTACACACAAATCATGCAGCAAATACTCCATATTTTACGGAGCAGGAAGGCAATTCTTGTGCTGAAAAATAGATTACCAAGTTAAAATTAATGAATAGAAACTTGCCTCCTGCTTTAGTTTTAAGATTTATTTTGAAAACATAGCAGTTTGTAGGATCAATTAATTAAGCGAAGTATAGATTCTTTCTCAGTGACGAGCCAGAGATATTAAATTTTTGAAACAAAAAAAATCTGCATGCACCCGGGACTAAGACATGAACGCTTTTGAGTCTCTCGTCATCTGAATGATCGTTTCACAATTATATTACATTACTTATATTAATAAGTCTTATACATATATAATACACCTGTTAAATAATATTTTTCACTTTATTCAATTTCTTGTCTCCGTATTATCCACATATGCAGACAATATTTTTAAAATGATCCCTGCCATAAAGTCATCCTACGACGACTTGAGATTGATGTTTTTTTTTAAATAGGACTCAAATTAAAAGTGAAGACTACATGCATATTATCTATAATGTGACAGGTATAAACATGCACAATTGGTAATTTATGGTATTTCGTGAATTTCATCTTGCAATTTTTATTCACTTTTCGATATTTCCAATCATACCTCAAATATAAATTAGAACAACCTGCACAGGATGCATTTCGCTTTGATGAAACGTTTTATGAGCGAAAATTTATTTCGTTTGATAGGCTATCACTCTTTCTCCCTATTACTCTCTGTCACGCTTTAGTGGGACACCTTTTTCCTACCTGTGGGCATGAATTTATTTATGGCCCAAAACAGAAATTACGTATCATATCGAATAATAAGTTTCACAGTAGATGGCTCTTTGATTTCGTTGCGATGGATGGACAAGAGGGAAGTAGTCATCATAGTGACGAAAATTCCATGCAACTCCGACAACTCCAAATTCACATTATTTATTTCACGTAATTAATCAACTGAATCCTTTCAAATAGTTCTGGTTTGTTTGTCGTTAGTAGCGTCTGGGATTACATGTTTAAATGGTTTTTATAGTCCGATAATAATTAATCGTTGGTCTCAAGTTATCAGTCCTCTTATTTGAACGATGGATTTGCCTTATCACTCACTGTTAACTGTCTTTTACACAATCTTTCTTTAAAAACGTAAATTTATATCCTGGTCTATTTTCATCAATCTTGGTGATTTTCCTTCTCATCAGCTCACTTTCTTTTTAAAAGACAAATTATTCATATTCATATTTTTTATAACTAACGGAATGTTCACAGGATCATTAGTTTCAAATACTTCCGGAAGAGACACTTTTGAAGAGTGGATTCACTGATCCGGTTTTATTGAAAAGGTTTCTTTCACATCGAAGTCCAAAGCTGCTGTTTTCATTTTACTCGTCCAAATTGAAAGATCTTGTTATTTTCCACAGACTTGTGGTCTGTGGAAAATTACAAAATCTTTTAATATGGACATCAAACAAATTCCAAGAAGTAAAGCCTGAAAGTGTAAAGTATATTTATCTTACCCCTTAGGCTTTTTCTCAAGGATTTTTTTGAGAGAGTTTACTCCTGATATACGCTAAACTAATCGTATTCTCATTGAATTTTTGCATTTCTCAATGGAAACAGTTTTCAGAGAGCTAACGTAATAAAAAAATATATGATTTTGGAGGAGGTTAAGTGTTTACAAATGATTTAGTTACTTGGATTCAAAAGTGCAGGATAGAATCCAAAAAAGCTCGTGAAATCTGAATATGTCCTCTAGTGGGAAATGCACACGGAAAGAGGAACCATTTTATGGAACTTAAATGCATTAATTTGAACCCCCGAATCTAAATTCAGAAGCGTTAGAATTAGTACATTGTCTATATGCTTTAATGAATTTCTATGAATTAAGTTTGAAACTAGGCGTATTGGTCAATAAAATTAGAGGGTTTTGAAAGTCATCTAAATCATGGGAAACACAAATTTCGGAAAGTACGACGAACAAAGAAAAAAATATAATGAAGACCCATTGCAAATAGTTATACGTTATACTCATTCTTATGGTAATCGGGGTTTTAAGTTAAATTTACGTACCATTGCATACATGGGGTACCTATGTTAATGGGATCTTATTTGTTAGATCCAATTTAATATTATTTCGCGATTAAATCGAAACGAAGCCATAAATGTTTGACATTTCCTTTCCCTCTGTTTGTACATAAGTTTATCTGGAGACTCTTTCAAAGGAATGAAATGTATTGCTCTCTCTGTCCGAAAATATTTACATCTCATTCAAATTTCATATTCTTATTTCAGTATTTTGCTGATCTTTTAAGGAACATCCCTTTCCCCGTTTTTCGTCAGAGTGAATGGGATCATAGTTACCACAAAAATGTGCCGTATCATTTCATTTCAGCCGCATTTTATTGACTTTTTGTGTTAGGATTTCTCCGTAATGACAGGTTTACGATTGAGAACATATTCACATCTACTCTTTTTTGAACCCCACATTTACTTGTAACTAAGGTACTTCCATTTCCACAACGTGGCAGTCCACTGAAAGAGAGCTGGTCTACTAACAGTAGGGCCAAAGCTGGATTCCATAGGGCTGAACAGACTCAGATTCACGCATTCTGTATGATTTTAGGGGTATCAGGTCTTCCTGGGAAACCGAAAGTGACTAAGAGAAAGAAACCGGTCTCCTTACCCTGATCTATGAATTCCGAATTCCGTTAGGAATAGTGTTAGATGGGCACTATCCTTAACTTTTCAAACCAATATTCGGATTGATTCCTGTTTGCCTATCATACTAGTAATATTGTCACATTAAAAACACAATTGAGGCAGGCAGCGGTCGACCAACTCAATTATTTATCCCAATATCTTGACATCCACTAGCAACTACAGAACCCGGTCTACTGGGCTGACTCTCATACCCTGGTGGCAAGAGGGGCTTTCGTGGTCACCAAAGCGAAACTAGCAGCATAAGCAGAGAATAAGGTACACAAGAGGACCTATCCAACTACAATGGGGAATTGATATGCAAGGCACATATTGAGGACCGGTAAATTGGAGAATAAGGGGCAAGAGATGAAGGGAGGAAAGTAAGAATTTAGAGGGATGTGCGAGATGAGATAAAAGAATAACGGGGATTACCGGAGGGATAATAATAGAGCAATACACAGCGGAGAGGAAGGCAGTCAGCTGCGGATGGCACTAGCAATGAACAAATGTTTGGAAGAGCATAATGAATACGTAGAAGGTGAATGATAAAATAACGTGAGTAGGAAGAAGGAAAAGCTGTACCTGAGCTGGGTCATAATCTAAGTCTACATATCAACATTACCATAGCGAAGAATAAATGAATAGAATATGGAAAAATTGTATAATTATATTATAAATTGTATAGTTGAGGTGAGATAAGTCCAGAGGTGGAAATATTTAATATATTTCGAGTAAGAATGGAGAGATGGGACTGACCTATGGATCTACGGTTTAGACACAAGAAATGACCTTGCGGAGAGAGCAATAAAGGTCTGTCATTGACCAGACTTAAACATGACCCACCTCTAGTTTAACCACCAAAGTAGATATAGATTACGTGGAAAATAACCGGGGATGCAGAGGAATACCAGTTAGACTATATGATAGTAAGATACAAATTTAGGGACGGTATAATATGCAAATTCATGACGTTCCCCAAGAGCGGCTGCCGATTTAGAACACCTTCGCACTGATGGAGTGTAAAATCGGAATCGGGTGGACAGAACAGGGACATTGGCTGAGGAGCTGGAATGTAGAAGCCTTGACCAGGACGATATGAACGGTATGCTAGATGGGAGTAGATAAATTTGTGAGGGCAGATAGACTGGTGCAATAGAATAAAGTTTCAATGACTATATTAAGAAAGGGATATCGGAATCCGCAAAAGAAAATATAGCAACGCTTTTGTTACGGTAATGAAAAATGACCAGGAAACCATGGGTTACAGACGAAATGATTTGGATGATATATAAGAGAAGGAAATGGAAGAATTCAAACAGAATTAGCCAGAAGAAAGTACATGAATATATTATAAACTGGGGTGAGAAATAATTGGGCAAATAGCTGTGAAGGAGAAATAAGTGCAAGGACATGAATAGATTTGTGCCCATCACTGTGAAAAGAATGACGAACACCACTGTTAATTAATTAATTTTTCTCGTTGATGGTATAAGCAGCTAAGCATTAATTCTAATTAAAACATACAAATGAAGTTATTACATTAGAAAATATTTTGATTGAAAGAATATTTTTGCTAAAACATTCATACACGAGTAGGTTAGGCAAAAAAATGGAAATTACACGGTAGTAGCTCCTCAAAAGGTTTGTCAGTAGAACCAAGGTCTAATCAATCATAACTTGAAACCGCGAAGATATTTTAGCTGTCTAGTGATTTATGGTGAACCGTGAGGGAATCAAAACATGCATCTTCCTTTCCATTTCTAATTAAACGGAAAACGGCGTGGCCCATATTTTTCACCTAACAGAAGTTTGGATCTATGGCTGAAAAAGGACCCTTTTGAATTTATTGGATTTTTAAAAACAGCTTCTTGTAGATCAAAGCCGGTAGATTTATGCTACGGCAATATTTTTGCTCTCGCGCTTGGTGTTCTAAATGAAACGTCTCCAATGGAAGCCTACATTCATCAGGGGAGTGAAATATTTATTATTTGCGATCGATCGGAATACCTGAAGCAGACATTCTCCGCCAGGTACTCCCAGAAAGTTGCAATGTGGTGGCATACAGTTAAATTACTCTTGACTAAAATTTACAATCATTAACTTGATTACATTGCTCACTTTATCCTTGTCCATACGTTTTTCAATCTAATGTAAAAACATTGGCGTTAATCTGGAAATTTTGTCCGCGGTATCCCTTATTACACTGATATGATATTTACAGATTTGAAATACTTGATTTTTAGTAAAATTGCAAGAGGGATTGATAATTCCGGTAATCGTATAATAAACGTCTCTGTATGATACAGGGAGGATGTGTATGCATTTAAGCGCCCAATGCTACTTTGTCTTGCATTAAACCATTAAATATTTTGATACAAAGTTAATGACGCTATGTTTTTTTATCCTTCATTTGAGCGTTTTAGATTTCGCTGGGATCGACATTTGGACGTACTTATTGTAGAGCTTAGTGTCTCTTTCTAACAAAATAATAAAAATTAAATTATTACTATAGAGCCTACAGGGAGAATATATTGCTACGAAAAGAGTTATTTCACAGTGTTACACAAATATTGCATTTTTTAGATATATTTCCAATGTTTTATGCTTTATAAGCTATATTGTTTTCAGATACTTGAGGTATCTAAATCTATTGAAGTTCGACATTTATTTTTTTTGGAACGTTATATTAAAATAAAATACTATTACAATATGCAGAATGTGTTGAATATATAACATTTTCTACTTTACGACTCGTTTAAGTTGATTTATTACGTATATATCGTTAGAAAATATTTTAATTGGGAAAGAGGGCACATATCAAAACTTGATCATTTATAATTTCATTCATCGATGCATCAAGTTTTTCCTTAATAAAATGTGCCAACCTGTGGGTGAAAATCATTAGTATCATATTCTTTCAATTTTCCAAAAATGGCCCTTAATGATTCCTCCTTAGAGCGGCTTAATGGATATTTTACTTCCGTTCGGACTTTGGTAAATGCTGAAGCCGAAATTCTCGCAGTCGTTTCTTGGTTCCCTTCGACAAACACCCATTCGTTTTCAAATATATTACTCAGTACACATTGATGAAGTTTTTTCTATACTATTCTAAATCTAACACATCAGGAATCAAAGAAATACCTTTGGACTTTGAACATTTGGATCCTATGGCAAACTTAATGTTGACCAATCTGGATTCCAAAAGATATAGCACAACACACGATCGGCTCTTTAAAGATTGTTGATGATATATCTTATTTCATTGACCATTCCTCGGTAAATATCGCAGACTTCAGCAAAACTATTGATCGGGTCAATTATGCTTATCATTTATTTTGATATCCAAACGTCTTAGTTGGTTTTGGATGGGAATAGACTGGGCGCTCCTGTATTTCTCAGCCTTGCTGAACGAGGGAAAACTTCACACCCCCAAACAACATTAAATCGCATGGATTCTCTCTCGCATGGATTCTATTCCGCGTGAATTCTCCCTTCATTCCACCCAGCAACCCTATTCTTTTTCCACTCCACCTCGCTTGCCTGACGTCTTCCCCTCTTTCACAGTCTTCAGCATTCCATCGCCTATCAAAATGCTCTTCATTCACCTTTCCAGCCTCCTTTGGATTTTTCCCCTAAATTCTCCATCTTCCACCACCAAACTGAGTACCTTGTCGCCTATTTCCACTTTCATCCATTTTACTTTTAACCTCCTTCTATGCACCCTCATTTCAACAACCAAATTCTAACCTCTGCCTATCATCTACATCAGTGACAAAGTTTCCGTGTCACACAAAATCACGCTTGTATTTGCAAAGCTTTGACAAGCATTTTCAAAGTTCCTTACTCAAAGTCCCTATTGTATATTCTATTCTCTCTCCTTCTGAAGGCTTCTTTGCCTATGGTAATTCTTTTTACTCCTTAACTACTTTGACTATTTTAATGTAATACATTTCCTTCATAGGTAAAATGTTCCTCCTGCTCTAGTTTTTGCCCTTCTTATTTAAAATTAGCTTTCCTCTTTCACGAAAACCTCAAACACTTTGTTTTTCTGATAATGACTCTCAACTCATACCTAATATTTTTTCTTATGCACTTAGCAATATTTTGCAAACCCTGACTGACTCGCAAAAAAAGCATCATCAGCAAACCTGATTTAATGAGTCAGTCAACCGACCTTCAATTCTAATTCAGTTTATTCTATCAAATGCCTTCTCGAAATCTACGAAACAAATACGTATATCATCATTTTACTCTATGCAAATATATTAGTGATTTCATATAGTTATGGTATCACGTGCACATCTTGCATTCCCGAACCCAATCTGACAATTCCCTAAGCATTCATTAGCCCTCCTCTCCGTCCTTTTATAGATGGTCAAGGTACAACTTTTGTTGTTTTTGAAATTCGACTTCTTCTTTTATCTTCCTTATATGTAGCTGTGTTACCCTTTTCTGGAATGGGGTCCAAAACTAATCAAAAAGAATTGTTCCGGCCGAATTCCTCCCGTACAAATACAACGAATTAGCCCATAAAACTCCTTATTCTACGAGTTACCAAACTCTTTGGTTAATCTGCGGGGATATTATCCACACTCACAAATTAATTTGATAGTAATTCCCTCAATTCCCTTTCAAATGTTCAATTAATTATGCCTGGATCTAAGCCATCTTCATCCACGTCATTTTCTCTTTCAATATGGTAAACTAGTTGGCCTTAAATCTTTACCATATAGATCTAAAATATATTCTGTCTCTCTTGAATCTTCCTGAGTCAAATAGTATATTTCTTTATCTGCCTTAACTGGTTTGCACGATTTTTTATTCTTTAACTATTGATAGATCTTTCAGCTTTCTGTATAGCTAACCAATTTCATTCTTCCTTTGCGAGCACTCAATTTCTCGCCCTGTGTGCTCCACTACACTTTTTTTCTCTATCAATTTTATACCTCAATCTATTATTTATATCTTCTTACTTTCCTATAGCTAGTGCTGTGCATTCATTCTTCCATTTCTTTCTCTTTACTATCTCCCTAATCATCTCGTCAGTAATTCACTCTTTCCTTTTCCTATAAACTCTTAATATCGTTTCGTTTGCTGCTTTCGCTATTTCGGCCTATGTTCTTATTTTCCTTCCACTCTACCCGTCTCCCTGACTTCATTCTAATTTTTTCTACTGCCTCTTTGTACTCTTTTCTTTCCATCACGTTTATTGATTTCACATTTCATTTCCATTACCAACTACCCACTGTTTTATTCTAATTAATCTGAAATTAAACTCTATTAGCACCAAATTTTTATCCGAGTCCGCATCAGATCACGGGAAACTGCGATTTAGGTACGTGATTTCTTAATCTCCGACTAGTTATAATATTGTCTGTTGTACATATTTTTACCTTGAGGATATAATATAGTGTTTGTTTTATTTGAAACACTTCCATGGGGAACTTAATTGCTTTCACACCACAGTCATGCTTAGTCTATAATTCGTAGTCCCGTAGTCTAATCGCCCATTGCCGCGTTGCAATCATACTTGTTTGCTAAGTAAAATGATAAAGCTTATTTATTCTTGTCAATGTTGAATTGGCTCAATTCCTATCGTAATGACCAAAAATAAACGGTGGAGGATGCTCCGTTGACCTACGGTGTGTCGTCGGGATCTGTTTCAGACGTCCTTTTCTT
This sequence comes from Hetaerina titia, assembly GCA_037158775.1. Lineage (NCBI taxonomy): Eukaryota > Metazoa > Arthropoda > Insecta > Odonata > Calopterygidae > Hetaerina > Hetaerina titia. The sequence continues at coordinate 45,352,892 of CM073779.1, read as the reverse complement.
TTCCATTTACGTCATTAGTAAAACTATATTAATTAAATGAAACAGCAATTCCACGATTAATACTTATTGTAAACAACCTTAGTGTTACCGCTGTGTTCAATCATCATCGTCCACCTGATGATACCACGGATTGATGAAACCATGGTTGTTTACAGTAAATGTTAATGGTGGAATTTCTGTGTTTCATTTTATCACAACGATGGAAAAATGGAAGTAAGTAATGGATAAAAGTGTCATTAAACCTTCCTGAAACAATAAGATACTAACAATACATTATTATAATAATTATTCGTACATTTTTTATCGTTTTTATTCAAATGAACTGCACGATTCATTCCAAAATAATTATGGTGTTAACATCTCCAACTGAGTCGGTGAACATGTCCTCGCTCTAAATAATTCAAAATCGAATTATATATTAATATGAAATCCTGGAGCAACAAAGGAGATCAATCATGATACCACTATCAAGGTTGAGGATTTATTATTCCATGCTCAATAATTGTGCGAAAGGTGGTAATTTAAATGAGCAAATGCTCCATATGTAGCTATCAGATCGATCATATTTTCAATAAAGGAAGAATTACTATTGAACTGAACTATATCAACAGAAAATCCATTAAAATTTTTACAGATGCACATTAAAAAAACTATTTATCACCGCGTTGTTTCCTCATTTGGATTATTGCTCATTGAATTTTTCAGGTCCAACCAAAATATTAAATTAGAAACAGCAGTGGCTGTAAAAGTTCTTCTTAAGATTTTTTTATGGGCTTCAACTCGAGCACCATATCTTTTCCTATACAGATAACCTACAGTTGTTACAAATACATAAATAAAGGTATTTTTTGCTTTAAAGTGTTCTCTAATTCTAATTCTCCCACAAATAACCTAAATATTGCAAATTTATTTCATTCACCTATATCTATCACCATTCAAATTGGAAGTGCACTCACTACATTACTCTGCCCATAGAACAGCAACTGTCCATTTGTGGTCACCTACACTAGCCTCTGAGATATATTGGAAAAAAAATAAAAATTAAAGAATCATTACCACTTTTAAAAATGAATTAATGAACTACCTGGCTTTTTGGAAAATTATCAAAGTACTAAAAATCACCTTCTTTTGTTAGCGTATAAATTATTTGCATGTGTAATCATTTGAGCATACTTAGACGTTAATGAGGAAATATGTACATACAGGGTCTTATATCTGTGCATATGATTGTTATTACTAGCAACTGGCCAAACGCTGTTGTTTATCCTTAGGATATAAAAAATTATTTTCGGATATTGGGATGAAATTTGTATCTTTCTGAGTCAGGAATGGTAATTTCTTTTTATATTTTTCAGTTTTGTTCCAAGGGGACTTTATAACTGGAAAAATAAATGTATTGTTAATAAGAAAATCATTCAGAAAAGAACATGAGTGGGAAAAAGACTGAATGGAAATTCATGAATAAGAGTTTGCAAGCAGCACAGAGGGGACAGCAACAAGGTGCTGGGACTGGGAGTGGACGGTAGGATGGGCTAGTGGACGCTTGCCAGTTTTTCGTGAAGGCGAGATCAATAGCAGCCTAAATGTTATTTAGATGGATTATTTATTTAAATTTCTTGACATATTGTCTGAATATTCCACGCAATTCCCGAGTATTATTAGGGCCAATTATTTTCCCTCGCCGAGGAACATATTTCGTGGAGTGTTTTGACGAAGCTATATTCCGTTGTGCTCTTAATGGAATTTTATAAAATTATATGGTGGTTTGCTAAAAAGAGTCACCCCTGTGACAATGAAACTTTGCGTTCGGTCACATTCTTTACCTGTCTCCTTGGGGGAGGAGATAATTGCATGTCCATGTGGTAGTGGACTTCGCCTTCTTACTTTTCAAATTTTAGCTTGCACGTATTTGGATAAATTTTTACTGCATTCTAAGGTGCAATTGTTTGTTTGTTGATGGTATATATATATATATATATATATATATATATATATATACATCATCATCACATCACATCATCATATGGTATATATATACATTATTATAATTATTACATTATTATAATTATATACATTATATATAGGCTTTCGGCCTACTCCGAGGCCTTCTTCAGGTCAGACTGACTATAAATTATATATATATATATATATATATATATATATATATATATATATATATATATATATAATTTATAGTCAGTCTGACCTGAAGAAGGCCTCGGAGTAGGCCGAAAGCTCAAATCATCTACAGTGTGAGTGTCCTTTTACGTATTATCTGTTTTATTCTGTGTTCTATTGTGCCGTCCAAAAGTTATATTGCTCTCTTGAGTACTTCCGCATCACCGATATATATATATTTATATATATATATATATGTATTTGCATGCCTGTAAGTTGAAAGAGTTTTTTGTATGAATGTATGCGCTGCTGTGGGTGTGGGTTTTGCTTGGATGTGTTGATTTTGCATGTGGCTTTGTTCTCTTTTACGGGTGGTGATCTAACACCCCCCGCCACACGCCCTTACGGCAGCTTGCGGGGTATTATGTAAATGTATCAAAGTAACGAAGGCTATATCTGCGGACATAAAAGCATTGCCGTTTGATCATTCGTGGATCAATAAATCTTGCATACAATCTTGCATGGCAGTTATTGTCTATCTCTATGTAAACCCATCTGAATTTTTTTGTATTTGAATAATGCAATTGATGTCTCCTAATGGAAATCCATATCCCTTCATTTGCAGCCGCTGAGAATAAAGCAGAAAGAAACGTGAATCGCAAAAATTCACTTTGGCTCGAATCAAACTATTTCACATTTAATGAAACACGCCGATTAGGCTCCGACGCCAAAATATTCACGTTTTCCTTTGCTACCTAAAAACACTCTGAAACTTGCTTCCCATTTCCTTAATCAGAAATTACGTCCACTGGGACGTGTTTATGTCAAATGTAACCCGTGTGAATTCAAATCAAATCAACTTTCTTGAAAATGAAACAAAAGTTTCCTTTGCATAAATCGTCGACTCCCTTAATTCGCACCCATGGACTAGCTATTTTTTTCATCTGACTCGCCGTAAGTCTTAAGCTCGTCTCGGTGCCGGCAAATGCGATCGTTGGGGAGTGGGGGGATTTGTTAGAGCCGCCCTTTTGCTCCTCCCAATCCCACTTAGCCACCCGCCAATGCTCTTCCGAGCCAAGAGGGCTTTCATCCACCTACCTACCCTTAAACAGCACGAAACGGCACGATGTCTTTCGGTGGCGGTCCGGGAAACAGCTTGTTGTCTTCGACTATTCAGGCGTTTCGATTATTTATCGCCAGGGGCGTCATTCATAAGGATTAAAGTGTCAGCCGGAACATTTATTGGCTCCGGGCTGCTTGAGGAATGGGGTGGAAGCTAAGTGAGTGCGGTTGCTGCTGGGAATTGAGAATGATAAAAAGTTAAGTCGTCGAAAGAACCCGAAAGACTTCGGTGTGGCGATATTTCATATAAGCTTGACTGTGTATAAATTATGCGAATTAAGAATTTCCTGTTATTCTAGAATGGCTCTGCCGTCTTTCAGAGCGGTATTTCTTTACACCAAGCTTCCCCTTTCAAATATCTTACAATCCGTATCATTACCCGGCAATGCTTCGAGCATGACGCTCAATCTTTCACTTAACGTATTTAAAATGAGGTGATTATTGTAAAACCGGAAGAACACGGCGCAAACAGTCGGCTCAAAATTATTGTAAACACTGGTTCTCTGAATATGAGCAGTATGTTATCCTGCTTTGACGCGACGATGCCGGTCATAGAAATCCTGTTCTCTATTAATATTTATGAGAAGCAAGAGAATTCTGGTCGTGACTCCTAAAGTATATCAATTGGATTAATGATGACTTTTTTATGATTTCGAATGAATTCAGCTTAAACATTATTTTTTTTAGAATTTGTTATTACAAGCTTCATTATAAAAATACATTTTATATAGTGTATAAATTATAAACTAAATTTTTTAATATTGTTTATTAATCATGATCCATACACACGTTTTCATATGCCAATTTCTTTTCGACTCAAATCCTGATTGATGAATGCGAAGCTCGAATATTAGTCAACACCTCTAATCCGTTGAAGTAGTCAATAGTGTTGTGAACTCTGACTTGATAAACCAATATCACAATGCACACAGAATAAATATACCTGCCTACCAACTACATATTGTAAATAAAAACTTTATTCTATGGCGATAACCAACAGAGATTTATAATATTGAGACGGGAATGAAGAGCTCTTGTTACAACCTATTACAATATTCCTCCATTAGCCAAGTCACTTTTTCTGCCAGTCACTATAGATATGGCTTTTCGAGAGAAATTAATGTGAGCACTTACAAATTCTACCCCTGAGGGCCATCTTGATAATGGTCACAGTCAGTCCCTCGAAAGGAAAGAATGATAAAATATTCCCAAGTCATAAGAGCATAGACGGATGGACTGGCTGACAACCTTTCCCTTTTCTTTACCCCACAATACAAATTATTCCTTTGTGAAGTGGTTTCTGCTTTTAATTGCCCACGTCATTCCAGAACCACCGCATTCAATCTAGCTCTATGGCCGTTTGCCGGATCTTTCACCCACCCCCCTCCTCCTCCCTCTCGCCGGTCGAAGTCTGAAAAGAGGAAAGCCTCATAAAGAATGCCCTCCTCGGCCCGAGAGTAGAGACGTAACTGCAATGGATCTCTTATCTCCCACTCTACCTCCTCCTTCCTTCCTCTCTTTCCCTCCCTCGCCCATTTCCCTTCTTTATCACCCTCTCGTACCTCTTCCGTCCCCACCCCGCCACTTGTATCGACCCATGTCACACTGGATAGCGATGGGGCTCAGACAGGCGGTGACCGAAAGAGGCACAAACCACCTTCACGCCAACCTAACCTCCAGATTTTCGGCACAATAATTCTTCTCAGCCCTCCCCCTCCCCGCCATCCCCGCCCGGCCCCCGCCTCTCCCTCCCGTCCGCCCCCTCCTCCTCGGGAATACCCCACCCCTCGCTCCCCAACCGCCCGCCAGCAGCCCCTGCCCACCCCGGCAGCCGTCGAGGCGGCCCCCATCCCCCCGCCGCCGCCGCCCTGCCCCCTCCACCATCCTTTCCAAGGCCTCCCCCTTCCCCACGGCCCCCCGCCCGACCGGGTTCCACCCCCCTGCCATGGATCTCTCCGCCAGCCCCCGTGATAAACGACGTACTCACGGTAATTGCCTTCTAAGTTATGGCTTATGGCGTGTATGAAATATGGTATCGCTCTGCACGCAATTACTGAGAGGTTATTTATCTTCTCTGGAGAGAGAAAGCGAGAGGGAAGCGTTGGGGGGGGGCGCTTGAGGGGAGAGGAGAGAATGGAGGGGAGCGCGGGTTGGGGTGGGAACGAAGGGACTGCTAGGAACGGTGAATAACGAGGCTGCAACGGAGGAGGGGGAGTTGGGTACCATTACCGTCTTTTTCGTCTTTTCCCCTTCCCCCCCCCTTCTCCCTCCCGGACCGCAACTCGAATGAAATATTGAAAGTGTCCGCACTTATTGTGAACATTATGGCATTTGTTTCACCCAAGTTTATGAAGCATTCCCGAGAGGAGTGGGCGGGTGTGTCTGTGTGCGTGAGAGGTGGTGGTGGGGGAGCGGTGTGGGGGTGCCAAGGGGTCGGGCGAGGGGGGAAGGGTTCTTCCCCCCTCGCATTACAACTTCCCATCCTCCTCATAGGCGTCCGGGCCATCTCCGGATCCCGTTGTCAATGAGGAAGTGACATTTTGGGAAAGGTTGCGTCGGCGGTTTTCCCCTCCGATAGAGCAGTCCCTTAGAGACACTATAAATTACACTTCACGGGAAAATCCACCAAAAAAAATACACTCACTTAATGAATGTTCACGTGTCGGTTACTCCTTAAAAGCGGATGCTTGGCAAAAATGTTTAGTTTTTTTACTGTCGCTTCCTCATTTAATACCGTTATACATTCATTTCTCGTCGAGGAAGAGGGAGATTTCCTTTTTTAATTCTTCTCTTTGTGGCATCAAGGGATCTCGTTCAATCGTGTGAAGTATATGGGATTATTTATGATCATTTTTGGGTGGCACCCTAGTTCTTTATCTCTGAAATTATATCTTCTGGAGCTGAAATGGCCAATCGCGCATTTGCACGTAAAGCAAAATAACAAGCCAAAAACTATAATCGGAAACGCCCTATCACGGATTTTTGTGCTGGGCACTCATCTTTTTGCTGAAATTCCTCCATTCAGCCGACTGCCGTGTGGAAAATCTCTTTTATCGGGTCGATTTGTGTCCGGGAATATAATAAAATATTAGCTCGTAGATCTGGGATTGATGCATTATTTCGGTTACCATGAGGTTCATACATTCGATTTCCTTAACTGTGGGCTTCACATGGAAGGACATCAATTCCATCCCAGTCGCCATAATTTAAAGGGGAGAATTCGTCCAATTTTTAAGCCCCATTGCATTTAATATGGGCTGTGAGATGACATTAATGAGTGCTGATGGATGATCCCTCGCGTCCAATGTGTTTATTACCGGAGAGAGGGAGCCCCGGCAGGGGGGTGAGTAGAGGGAGGGCGTTTGGGGGTGGAGTGGGAGGCTGTTGGGTTGGGAATGGACGGTAGGGAGAGGGATTGGGAATAGAACTCGGGTCTCCGTTGCAGGGAAGAGCTCACCACGTCCATTAGCTAAACGAGGCCAATTAGAGTGATTTTAGGATTGAGGAAACGAGTCCTGCGCAGCGTGAGGCGGGTGGGGAGGGTTGGGGATTTCATTCAGTAATGCGTTTGGAATAAATCTAAAACTTTAGCGGAGAAGTAATGAGAACGGCGGAAACCAGCGTTGAGACATCTAAATCGGGAAGCTTCGTGAATAGTTTTCCTCGCGCATTTAATCTCTCGTGCGATGGCATTTTATCTTTTGGCTAAATACGTTCTTAGTTACTGTCAGGTTCCCGATTGCTAGTTTTGTGGGATACATTTGTAAATACGAGTCATTTTTTTATTGAAACAACGAGTGAAAGCATTAAAGTGTAATTTTAAAATACAACACCTGTGCTTGTTTTCACGATGCTGTCGAGGTGGTGGGGCGTACGATGGACTATGTCGGAACAAATTAAGGGAATTGACGAAAATCTGTGCTTCATATTTTTTAATTAATCTCATTCAGTTTAGACACTTCACGTTTCTCAAAACTTTGACTGCTGTAATAAATAAATGTTTTGCGTACAGCATGTACAGAAATATGTCCCGCGTATGCTAGCATATTTATGGCGTAAAAATTTACTTGCCTTTATCCTTTCCTTTCAAGGCAACATGTGAAACTGAACAATATTATTTATATTCGTTGCAGCGGAAAAAACACGGTGAATTAAAAATTTTACCAACGATGTTTTATTGAAACTCTTATAGCATGAATTGCATAATTAATGTCGCAAGTAGCTCCATCCGTTTTCCATCTAAATAATATTTAGGAAAGACAAATCCTGCGGCGGTTACCGCAGCCAGTTTTTGGCTCAGAACTGTTTTGAGGGCCAAATAGCTGAGATTTATAACCGTCTCGGCAGTCCCTCCCTACGCTTTCGTCGGATTCATTACGATTCTGGCCGCATTCCTCTCAGTGTTTTTATGTCCCACACCTCTTCCTTTTTCTTGTTTTCACGGAACTTATATCTCAACCCTTTGTTTTTCAATAAATGCCTGCTTTAAATCTTGCCTTTCTTGCAATTCCCTGAGGTAGTTCGGGTCATAACGTTCTCTCATTTCACTCGCCTCCTCACACTATTTGTTGTTGTCTCGCGATAAAATTCCACTGCAACGTAATTACCTAGAGGCCATAACGTTTTCATGGGAATGAATCAGCCGTATGGAGGCACCGGAAACGGATGGCATCAATAGCTCCGTCAGAGGTGAACTCTCAAGTTTTTACAAGTCTAGAAACTTGTCCGGGCATATTCTCTTCCTAGTAAAGCTTAAATTTTGTCCAATATATCCACGTCTGCTGTTCGCTCAACTTGTTGTCAACTATCATCAATTTAACTTTGTGTCTTCTTAGGGGGAGGGTATTCCCTGGGTCATCCTCGCTTTAATGTCATCGAGTCTTTGAAGTTCGTCCGATTCCTTTGATTATAAAATATAATCAATCTATTAGTCAAATTTCTTCTCCAGTGATTATCAGCATGGAAATTTGCCATTGATAAATTGCACTTGATAAATTTTGAGTGATTCTTGCATCGAAAGTTTTAATAGCCTTTAGCGGAGAGCTGTTAACATTTGATGAAGAAAAGTGTGCTGCTCTTTGAGTAATACTATAAAGCTGACAAGCAGAAAACAAAATGATTATCCTAACAGGATAATAGAAAAAAAGCCCTATCAAAATTCATGGCCTGAGAATAAAGGATGAAGGGAATTGGAAAAGAGAGTATTAAAGATAAGGGGTCCTCATTCCAAGGAATACGTGAGTGAAGTCAGAGAAAGAGTTTTATATGAGTATGATTACAGGCCTATACTTATAGCAATAACATTGATTTCATGAGAGGTGAATTAACTGCCTCAATCGTATTATCATGTCGCAACGTCCAAGTTAGCTCCATGTTAACCTACCCATTTTCCCTCCTTTTTCCCCTTGATCATCGCTAATGCTGTCGTTTTTCTTATCTCCGTCAATCTTTCGTGATAGAAGTCAATAGCTAACGGCATCAGGAAGTCGGTGGGCAAGGTACAAGCAAGAAAGAGGAAATATGAGTGTCCCATTACAAGAGATTCGTATGTTATATGTGTCCAGGGGACACGCGATGGGAAAAAGCAAGCGTTCACTGCAAGAAGCAAATAACCTCATTTTGTCGATGGCTCGAAAAGTGACGCTGCAAATCTCATATATGTACGACGTATCCCAGCCAACTAAGGGCTTGATTCATTCCATTTCGTAACGCATGCGTGACGATTGACTAAATCACCATCTGGTGAAATCTCAGCAAAGCGGTGCTCCCCTTCTCCCAACCTTGCCAACCCAACCATGGCGTTTGAAATCGATTTAATCTGGCGAAAAGATTAAATTGGCGAAGACGGAGGGATAAGCGATTGCCCGGGCGCCACCATATTTATTACCTCCCCATTATTTTCTCATTACTACTAATCAAATCAGTGGTCATATTTTCACTCGCAATGAATAGCCTGGGATGGAGAAGGTTTTTTTTACAGCTTTATTGGTAATCCTATTTGACATTGAGGAATCCCTGAGTAAAAAATTAAAACTTTCGGCTCTAATCGGATGTTTTTAGAACACTCCCATGATATCACATCTACTAGTAGTATGTAATGGGAGACTCGCTTCCATGCATCATGAAATAGGAGTGCGGATTGGCTGATATTTCCAACTTCTCTTGAATAGGATTGAAACTAAATGCAACAGCTATCGTTGTTTTTTTATGAAAAGGAAAAGTGGCGCACCACTTATCATATTCATTAAGGAATCCATTTATCAAAATATATTATTTGCGTTGAATTGCCATTAACATATGAGTTGCGCTCTTTACACGGAAAAACATTGACTCAAACAACAAATTAATCAAGTGCTTCGGTTACAGTTGCTAAAATTGACAAATCCATGCGGATCCTCCAGATTTTTTGCTCTTTTATTTTAACTAGACGTTACATTTCATCATTTTATCCATCGTTTTCTTGGCATATCCCTATTCACTCTTCTTTTGATTTCGTTTTCGTCTTTCGGCATCCCCCTTTTTTTAATGTTCTTATCTCTCCATAACATTAACTGTATTCTCCGCCAAATGCTCTGGTGGCTTGCGGGGTTTTTTGTAGGTATAGTTGCTTGTCCGCTGCCACTCATAAAATTTCCATTGCGTTCTGGTATTCCTTCCTTTACTTCGCCGTTAATGTTACATGTCGTTACCTCAACATCCTTCCCTGTTTTATCCTCTAGCATCTGACGATACATTTCATTAGCACAATTTATGATCTGAATCTACATCTGCTTCCGGGAAGTCGTACGAATTAATTACCTTGTTGCTAAATCCGTGCCTAAAAATAACATAATGTAACAGATACTCTGCTGAGTTCCTGGGAATTTTCTACGCATACTTTTGTCTATTGTGGTGTTTAAGCAGTGCTGTTCGATATGGTTAAATGATTTCTCCCGCGGAACTTCGTTGTTTCTTTTTACAACCATTCCTTGTTCCTAAACCGTAGTTCCCTGCCTCACTCCCTTTGCTCTTTGTGCCCATTGTCATGCTTTAACAGTTAACTATCAGATGTTTTCTTTTTAGGAACACTCGCATTCATCTCCTCTAATTTTTTTCTTCCCTCGTGTACCTTATTAATTTCTTCATCATTATGATTACTTGTTCACGTGTACATCCGAATGATGACTAATTCGTTGGTTCATTTTTTCCTTCTATCAATAATGTTATGCGACCAGTCTGCTCTATTTTTACTAACACTCTTCATATGTTATTGTTTAATAGATTGACCAACTCTGGCTGACTTTCTCTTCCCCTACGCTGTATGTTACAGCCTAACTATCGCAGCAAATATCCCCGCTCTCCTGCCATCTCATTTCACACAACTCTGAAGTATCTATATTTTCTTTCCCTATCTCCTAATTTATATATATTTTATGTTACATGCATGTATATATATATATATATATAATTGTATAATAATATCCTTGGTTTACACACCACAAAAGGCGTCGGTATACATGGAAAATGCCAGATAGCTCAGAAAGGCATCAGATTATGTTATGTTTAGGAACATATTCAGGAAGTCTGTGGTCAATTCGCACAGCTTACCGGGAGTGGATGACAGCAATTTAGTCGTTATTAACTGTGAAGGAAATGGACTGTAGAAGCATTAACTGGATTGGGGAGGATAGAATATCAGTAGAATGAAGAGAAAATCATGGATAAGAGTTTATAGCTGAGCACTATTGAAGAAAAATGGGAATGTATCAAAAATGGGTATCAAAAATCGCAAAAGAAACTATCGGAACCGTTAGTGGGAAAATAAAACCATCGATCACGGATGAGATGATTACAAAGATGATTAAAAGAAAAAATGGAAGATTGAAAACGCAGAGTTAGTCAAAAGGAAGTAAGAGGAGTTAAACAATTAAATAAGACGGGCAAAAAAATAAAGCAAAAGAAGCATGGTGATAGATGCAGTGCGAGGATATGGAAAGTTTCCAGAGGAAGGGAGAAATTGGTGCGCTATACAGCAAGGTTTAATCACTATCAGGAAGTAAGAAGGCAATATCTGTAAAAACAGAGATTAAATTAGGCCAACATGATTAGACATAGAAAAGGAACATCACGTAGAGGAAGAAAGCTTAGGTCTTGGCATACTCAACGATGAGATAGAAAGGGCATTAAGAGGGATGAAATCAAATAAGGCCGTGGGAGTGGACAGCATTCATGCGGAACTACTAAAAGGTTTACGAAAATGTGGGAAGAAAACTCTATATGGGCTGATTAGTAGTATCTATGAGGAAGGGATCTGGCTGGAAGACTATAAGATTCGTGATAGTTCCTATTCCAAAACAGTTAAAGGCTACATCATGTGAGGACTACAGAACAATAAGTTTAATTTCATATGAGGCCGAAGAGGTTCTCAAAATCATCAACAAAAGAATGAAGAGTAAGGCATATGGTTACTTAAGGGATGATCAGTGTGGGCTCTTCAGTGAGGAAGGAGAGTGGTACGAGCGATTCTATTGCCGGGATGAGATTACTAAGCGAGACGAATATAGAATACAATCGGGATGTATTTGACTGTTTCGTAGTTTTCGAAAAGGCGTTTGCTAGAGTGAATTGGGAAAAATTCTTGAGTATATTGCCGAAAATATGAATAAATTGAAGGGGCAGGAGGCTAATCCGCAACCTGTGCATGTCTCAGACTGCTCAGGTGGGAGTGGGGAAAGGAGAGTCCGAATGGGAATGGTGAGGGAGAGCTGTTTAACCTATGTGTGGAGGAAATGATTAAAAAGGCTTGGGAAAAACTGTAGGTAGGAATGAAATTCGGCGGGAAATTGGTAAAATCAGATAGGGGGTCTGATGACCAAGCTTTAGTTTGTCAGTCAGCCAAGGGGTTGCAAGCATTGCTGAGTGGATTGAAAATTCAGTGCGATAGATATGGGATGAAAATCAATATAAATGAAACAAAAGTTAAGCGATTTTCCATAAAGACAAAGGGTAAGCTAAGCATTAAAATAGGATGGCAAAAACTAGAAAGGGTTAAGCAGTTTGCGTATCTCGGAAGTGTTTTGGACTAACATGGTTAACGTAGTAGGGACGTAGAAGGAGAAGAATTGTATTTGGGAAAGAGGCTTTCACAAGGAAGAGCGAGTTGAGGACACGGCGCTAATTAAGGATGTTAAGAAAAGGCTCGTCACAACTTTAATATGGAGCGTACTTGTGTGCGGCACGGAAACGTGGTCACTGAAGCAGGATGATAGAAGTAGATTTGAGGCTTTTAAAATGTAGGTAGGGAGAGCGTGGAATGACCAAAAGGAAAACAAATGAGGAAGTGCCGGGTAGGCTGGGGGAGGAGAGGGCATTGTTGGGAGAAATCCTTTGGAGGCAGGAATAATGGATAAAGGGTGTATTGGTCGGCAGTGGCATGTTGAAGATTTTTATAGAGGGTAGAATGTAAGGCAAACGAGAAAATGGCAGAAATAGGATAGGAATGCTGGACGGGATGAAAGGAGAAAGGAAGTACACAAAGAAGAAGAGGTACTTATTTTAGAGAAGGATGTTGGGTTGTATTTTGTTTGTGGTGCGAGCCATGGGAGCTAGAAATAAATTTTAATTTATGTGTTTTGACGAATTTTTAGAGGAAAGGATCTTCACCAGAAAATAAACTACAGGGAACCAGCAATACACAGGTGAAATCGGTAAACTACTAGGGTGTAACGATAACGATGAATATGTCCTGGGGAAAACAAATTCGCGAAATTTTCGGAATTCCTAATATAAAGTCAGGATTCATAAAAAGAATACTTGGGAATTGTAATGAAAAGGTCAAGGAGCTTTGTTATTTCACGTTAGTTTGGCCCCCCCTTGAGTATACTGCAAGTGTACGGGACCTTCATGAAGTAGGCTTAATTTTGGAACTAAAACGAGAGTAATGAAGAGCAGCCAGGTTTGTGAAAAGTTGTTATGAAGAAGATATCTGTAGAAGTGCCACGACACTATTGGAAGGATTAAAATGGGAGCCACTAGTTGGCGGTAGCCTTAAATACAGGCTAAATTTACTGCATAAATTTGAGGCAGGCTACTTATCTGAGGATGTTAAGGACATATTACAGGTCCTCACTATGGTAGATCAGATCACCAGCGTAAGATATGGGAGTTTTATTGTAGAACGAATAGTTTTAAAATATCGCTTTTTCCTCGAACCATTAGAGTTCATAATAGACATGACAGCAATCGCGTAGGATATAATTAGAATTGGCAGTGTATATAATTTCTGATATCTTGCATGTTATTCTTTTTATTTAATACTTTTTAACAGTTCTGCAGCATGATTTGAATGTACGAATCCTATTATTAAATATTGTTGCATGTAAGTACTTTTTTTCGTATGATAAATGTTGGTCGAGGGCATGAACAAACTAATGTTTGTGTAGAGGTAACGTGATTTCGTTTTTCATGTGGCTTTATTCTATCTTAGGGGTGGCGATATAACACCCCCCGCCACATGCTCTAACGGCGATTTGCAAGGTATTATGTTGATGTAGGTAACCTCAATTTCCTGAACGAGGTCTTGTTCAGTGAGATCCCATACATTAGATGCTTATTCTAAAAGAGGCTTTAAAAGAACGTGGTAACAACGTTCTTTGACCTTGGAGTAACTGCTGCCAACAATTCGTTTATTAAATTCTAATTTTTTATTTGTTTGTCTGCAGATTTTACGCATGTAGCTGCTCCAAGTTGTCTTTAGTTACAGTTACACATTGGTATTTTGCCATATCAACTACTTATAGACCAGCTCCAGCTAGTCTTTAAACAAAACCCGTTTTAAGGAAACTTACCACCTAACATTTGTTATGCTTTAATGATAATCCCTATTGTGTAAAACATTTCGAAATGAAATCTAGATCCTTTGCTAGTCTTGGCTTATCGCATGCGCAATAGTCATGTCCATGTCATCTGTGCATGTTTGGTAGCCAGGGGATGCTGTTCATACCAATGTGATCGGCACCTTTCTTGGTAGACCGTGGTGGCCGGCCACCTTCCCTCCCCTTTCGTGCAATGGGAGCACTCTGAGAGGCACAACCGCCCCTTCAATGATGGAGAGCGTTGATAATTCGACATAATATTTATTTAAAGGCTTACTAGTCTCCGAGTCACTGGGACTCGGAGTCTGGTTGGATTCTCCAACTGTTGTCGTTGCCGTGCTCTGCGTCGACCAGCGGACTGACCGTCACGACCGGAGCTTTCAGGACCGCGGACTCGGACGTCCTCACTTCTGGATCTGTTCTCAAGAGTGCACATTTCCTCGATACAAGCTTAATATACAGTCTTGTGAGAGGGCTGATCTATAGTTTCGAATCGTATTGCTTTGCTTATTACCTAATTTCAGTAAATGTATTCAGAGCTATCAAAGGCTTCCTATTTATTCGACCAAATGTTCTCTGTTTCACGACGAAAAATTAGTGTCAGTTGTGCTGGGTTCCTGTTCGCGATGAAACTAGAGACGAGAAAATCTTTAGTAATGAATACGACATCCCGAAAATTTTGGCGATTGCCACTCGTTCGCCTGACTTTACATCTTCCTCTTCAAGAGGTTCAAGGAAATAAATGTTAATGCTGCATATTTTTGCTCCCATAATTATTTAAACGTGTTCAATTTCATATTTCCAATTATACTACGTCATGAAATAAGCTCCGCGTTAGGCCTATTAAAGTGGGAAACCTTAATGTTCCGTTTTTTTTTACCATGGACTAATTCAACAAGATCACGTCGCGTCCCCCACCGTCGAGAAGAGAATTGACTTCAACATGCCCCGAACATTTCGTGAATTTCATGTTAATTGCTTGGATATATTGAAAATTATGTGGATGGAAAACCCAGTTCTGATTCTATCTCAGGATATTTCAGCTCCCAGGACAATGTTTTTGACAGTAATTTTAATCCCGGTCCCGAAAAACTCCAAGGCATCTTTATGCGTGCATTTCAGAACGATAAATTAATTATAATTCCGGAAAGTTAGATAAAATAATCATCAATAGAAGGAAATTAAATAATGCAAAGTCATAGAAAGGGAAGAGGAAGACTTGGCGCTGTTGCAGTGATGAAACGCTTGTGGTAAGGAGAATCGCAGTAAATCAGGATGCCTTTGTGTGCTTCGTGGATTTTGAAAATGCGTTTGACCGTGTAGAGTGGGTAAAGTTAATGGAGATATTATTGAATGTGAGAGTGAACTGGAGGGACGAACAAATTACTCGATATTTGTACATACATTAGACAAAATGGATAGTGGTAGCAGAGGGAGAACTGGGATAAGCAGTGATTGGCAAGAGAGCGAGACAAGGTTGCATATAATGGCCGGTAATTGCCACCAAAGATGCTAAGGAAATATTAAGGAAAACATGGGAAAGCCTTGAGCTGGGAATAAAAGGGGGTGGTGATACGATTAACATCAGTTACGTGTGGATGATCAGGCAATAATGTGTCTATTAGCAAACGGAATGCGGTTCAAAATCGGCATCGGCCTCGACATAAATACCCCGCCATCCACCAGAAGGAGGAGTGTAAGGCAGGGAGTGCAAGCACCAGGTGGGATGAGCAAGTGATAAGGGAGAATATGGAAGAGGAAGGGAAAATGGAAAAACATTTGGTAAAAATCTATCTAATAACGTGCGAATCTGTATATATGTTAGAGGAAGACTTAATTCGGTAATTATTGAGTGCTTTGCAGGAGCAAGGCAAGAGGCTTGAGATGAGAATCATCCAAAAGATATAAGTAATAAGATTAACGATAAGTAGGAAAGATACATCAAACTTGAAAGTAGAATGGAATAAGCTAGAGCAAATAGAAAGGTTCGTGTATTAGGGCAGTATTTCAAAGGTAAAGGAGCATAGTAGTGGGGATATTATGACAATAATTACGTTAGCAAAAGAGTCATTGGCCCGAAGAGAATTGATGACGAATACACCGTGTTAAGATTCAAGCAAAGATTAATGAAGCATTTAATTTGGAGTAGAATGCTTAGTTTGTGTGAGATTTGGTCTTTGAGTGGAGAGGTAAAGTTTTGATTTGAGTCTCTCGAGATATGGCGGAGAATGGAGAGAATAAGTTGGACGGAGAAGTAGAAAAACGCTTAGCCTGTAAATAGGTGAGAAAAGAGAGGAAGCTACGGGGGGAAATTCTATTAAATACGGAGAAGGGGAATAGAGAGAGTATTGAAAGTCGCGATGAAAGAAGCGGTGTGTTGAAAGCCATGATGGAAGGGGGACGCTTCGAAAGGCAAGTAGTGGAGCGGAAAGAGTAGGCTATTTGGACAAAATGGAAATAGGAAAGAACTACGAAGAAATGAAGCTAACTAATCTAAGGCAAATGAATTGGGCGTTCTGGCGATACTGGGAAGCAAATGGTTGTCATGAATCGATTAAAACCTGCCTTTAAACAGGCAAAATGGTCTGAATTAAATGCAACCGTTTAGGGTAGGTTTTGAATGGACACGACCTAACCATCGCTACATTTCTTATGTTCATCTTACAAGACACAACTCACACCCCACATTACCTTAAAATGTTCTTCAATTCCGTATATTTTCTACCCCCCCTCATTTTGTCGCACACGCACCCTCTCCTCCCAGCCCAACCCTGCCTGCCCAACCACATGCATTTAATAAGATACCGATATGCGGTATATTCGGGATATAATACAACCATCTATTTGCCGTGAAAGTCGAAATATTCTCACCGGCCCGTTAGGCAATAAACGAACCTAACCTTTCTTCCTGTGCTCCTCTCTCCCTTTTGGATGATCAGACCCTTTGATGTAGTCAATAACTCTCAGACTGAGAGCGTAAGAACCAAACGTATTGACTTGTTTTCAACAATTTCCTCGTTTTTTTTCTCTCCCCTAGACACGAAACCATATCAACCTCGATCCCAAGAGGCCGTAAAAATTAAATTGACTTAATACAAAAATAAATGAATTAGTCGAAATAAGAATTATTGTATGATGTATAGATGCATGTATGCGTACCGGCTATGTTTGTATTTGAGGTGAAATGTATTCAATTGAATATGTACACTTAACTCAAATTCTGCATTTATGGCTGTAGCTATGACGCCCCCCACCGCACACCCTTGCAGTGGTTTCTAGGAAATCGTGTCCATGTACGATGGATTGATGAATTTTGTGGTGTTGGTGCGGTGGTCATTTTGGCTTCGTAGCTTCTCAGCGGACCTATGCTCTTTCAACGTATCTCACATAGTACAGAATAATTATTAAGTATTTACAGCTAGTCTTAAATGTTTTACAGATTTGCCAGAATCTAAGAAACAATTTATATAAATTATACTTGACCTTGACATAAATGAAATGAAATAAGATATTCACTAGAAAGTTTGTAAATATCTATGATATCAAGCATTTAAAATTAAACGCATTGCGTACTTCCCAGGAACGTAACTAAGAGTATTTTCTTTCCATGATATTAGTTTTATCTGCCGTGCGATCAATCGTTGTATATTCCTGCATTGTCATATAATAATAAAATGCGACGAATTTACAAATACTAACAATTAGACAAGTCATGCATCATAGCTGTATTCCACTACCGAATAAACTGAATAGTACGTAGTTAGAGAAGCACTAATCTATCGTATATCTATCTATACAAGTCCCCTCAAAATAGCAAGCCGCTGCAGGGCATGTGGTGCTGGAGTGTTAGTGTATCAGCCTTACATAGGGAAATATTAATTTGCACATGCATTTAAATATACAATAACTGTTATAAAAAATAAATCGAGAACTTACACACACACGTCCACATGCATCATGCCATAATTTATGTGTTCGGCTAAATTATTAAAGTTCCTCTTTAATTTAATGTACTCGGGCACTTGGGTTCAATTTGGGAAAGGTTGCATATCGTGTGATGGAAGAACTGGTCACGGTCTTATCATGTACTTTATTTATTTTTTATTTTATCATTATTATTTTACTGTTATTTTTTTACTGTCTTGCAGGATTTTCGTAGGTTTTTCATTCTTTGTGAGTATTTTTTAGAGTCCTCATGTCTAGTTTGTCCTCACTCCCTTGTTAATTCCCACAAAATTACTTCTGCACTTATTTATTTTATTATATATATATATATATATATATTATTTTATCATTTTCTTTCTGTTTTTATATTGCTTTATATTTTCTCCTATTATTAGTATTATTATTATTTTTATATACTTGACGAAGGGTTAAATGGAAGAAGGGACCTTGTGGTCACAATTTCACCCAAATAAAGACGTTCATTTACCTCTTTCTTTCCTGAAGATCGAATCTATCAATATAATGTGGCACCATAAATATCCCCTCACCGTCTCAAGAAAACCCAAGTGTCCTACACCTTACGGAAAGTCGAAGTGTTGTCTACTCTCTTAGCGAGTTAGGATGCTCCCAATCTA
The DNA here is from genome assembly GCA_037158775.1 of Hetaerina titia. Taxonomy (NCBI): domain Eukaryota; kingdom Metazoa; phylum Arthropoda; class Insecta; order Odonata; family Calopterygidae; genus Hetaerina; species Hetaerina titia. The sequence goes on along the minus strand of CM073779.1, from coordinate 45,334,219 downwards.
CGTGCGTACTTCCTCCAGCATAACCTTTACAATTCCTCTCCTCTCGTAGCTATACATGTATTTAAACAATTTGATAGATTTTCACAGAACATTTTCCAATCCCTGAATGAACGCGTTATCCCATGGATCTCATATACTTTTCGCGTACTCCAGGTGTGCGATAATTAAAGCCAAGGAACACCTCTCTCTAACCCTTTCATCATGTTTTCCTACATCCCGTCTAATTAAACCTAGCTCTTTGAAGGCTGAACCGCTTATTCTCATGATGTGTGTTCCAGAATGAAAGGCTTAATGTCAAATATGGTGATAAATAGTCTAGCCCAACAGCAAGGTTTATTACCTTACATACATGCAATGCACAAGAAATATAATACGACCATCTATTTGCCGAGAAAGTCGAAACATCTTCACCTGTCCGGCAGACAAAAAAAATAAACGAAACCTGCCTCCCTCATCTCCTTCTCTCTTCCTCGTTGATGTCCCTGAAACTCTCCTGGCGATGCCCCTGCAATTCCCTTGTTTTTCATTCCTCTCCAATGCCTTTCCCTTCGGTCCACTCCCACTCCTCAACTGCCGGCCCCTTGTACGACTGCACATCCTCACCCCTGCTTCCCTCAAAGGGCAAGTTTATTTAATTGCTCTTTTCTACTTTTCTTCAGAGTTTATCAGTTAGGAGGTTGAGCACTTGCTCTACGTTCCAAATATTGCGTGATCCGTTGATAAAAATGAATATATTTTATCCTATTCATTATCAATTTTGGTTTCAAATGTAGGTTTCATTGGCGCATGGACTTTTACTGCTGGCTATATTTCCCTCTCATCCAATCTTATTTGACGAATGGCACCTGCTTAGCTCACGCAACAATCATGTTTTCTAAAAAAAGAGAAATAGGATTGCAAAACTGCATATTGCAATCCGAATATTTGTTTTTTCATGGAAAAGGATGGTCAAATTGCATTGGGAAATTTTTGCACGCGTTCAAAGTTTATGGCGCATTGATATTTCGATCGAATTTTAATGCATAAAAAATGTTTATTAAAATTCACAGATCGGAAGCAAGCTTGCCAAAGTGCGTGATTGAATGAACGCAATTGTGTGCAGAGAGAGAATGGAAAAAGTGTGTAAAAGTCCTTTCCGTTTTTCCTTCCCAGATTTAGCGCATAAGCATTATATGCAAATTTTTTGCAGGCGAACGACTACATTTCGTTACGCTAGCCTCTCCGCATGGACCAGTATACGCTTTCTTCCCCTTCCTGGTTCACAAAAATCTTTATCGTCCCCGAAGTGAATCGAATGACATGTTTTCATTCTTTTGCATGAAAAAGCTCCACGATATACAAATAATTAAGGTACGTACACGTATAAAAATTTAGTGTTTGAAAATTAGGTTTTAGAAAGTCAATGAGAATGAATACCCACTGCTCTTCACTGGCATATCGGCTGGGTATGTAGTAAGCAAACCTTTACGAAGGCGAACAATCCCATTTGAGTTTGCTTCCTTCTTACATGAACTGGGTGAACGAATTCGATTGGCCAGCTGTATTTGCTTTCTTTCAGTCAGCGCTTACTTGTCAGACATTTATACTGTCCCGCGGGTGAATATGGTGGCAGAAAAATGTGTTTCTCATAATGTCCGGGCCAAAGCGTGGATGTAACGATAAGCAAAAATCGTTAAAACGTGTTTCAACGTATTTTTGCACCATATTTATCGCCACCAGATGAAAAATCATAAAATAATATTTTAACTAGTAAAAATAGAAGATTTATGCACAAGTTTTACTGTTCTCTCCCGTCGACATTTTACGAGTAAAATGTTTTTGAAGCCCATCCACTTAGCACTTAAAACATCTAACCACCAATACTTCGTCCCCCTTTTCCCCTCGTCGTCACCAGAGTCAGTCATCAGCTCACATCTGGAACTCCTCCATCACTGGAAGCTAGACGTGTCGAGAGTTCCGGGTGCCTTGCAAAGTGGTCCAGCCAAGTGCTCGTATCTAGGAAAGATGAATGGGCGATGACCTGAAGCAGCACTTTTTTTCGCGTGCTTTGCATAAATCACCAATATGATAGTAATTAAACTCTACCTTTCAGAAATATAAATGGGCCATTTTAACGTCGCTTGGAACTCGAGTAGAACTCCTGAAATCCTGAATTTTTATGGAAATCGCAGCACATTTTGGCCTTCTTTAAAAAATAATTTTTTGTTCATTTGGCTTGCAATCTTCTTTTGGCCTATTAGTTTCTCATTTCTCTTCCTTTGCCTTATCACTTCGTTGTTACGTTCTTTGTACTTTCTTCTCCCTAATCCTGTGTTCTCAATAGTCCATGTTCTTCTTTCTTTAATCTTCCTAATCGTATCCCTTGTAATTCATGATTCGTAACCTTTTTTCTGTTTTAACGCTCCTAATATTCGTTTGCTACTTTTCATTCCTGGTTTGAAATATTTCCATATTTATTCTACTGTTCCGGGCCCTTAAGCCTGCGTCAGCATTTTATCAACTGCCTCCTGATGCTCCTTTCATTCTTAATCCAGTTTGTTCGTACACATTTCATCGCCTTGTATGCCTTCCCCTTCTCATTCTCTTGTAGTCATCATTACACTTCATTTACACTGATTTGTAATTTGAATCTGCATCTGCTTCTGGGAAACGTTGTACACTGACGATGATTTTCCAAAATCTATGCATAACGATAGCATAATGGAACTCATACATGTATCCCAGTTCGTCCCAACACTTTTCATTCATGCCTGCATCTACTGCGTTGTTTAACACATCTGTTAGTAATAATTAGTTTATTTCTAACTTCCAATACTAAAGAAACGCATCGATGTGATCAGCTTATTAGAGGCTGGCATAACAACAGGAGTGCGCCGCGGAAATGTTACAGGAGCCCTACTATACTTACACTATTAGCCTAATAAGTTCTCACATTAGCAGCAACCTCAGATTATATGCAGAAGACGCAGTGATTTACAGAGAAATAAGGACAACATCAAATAGCGTGCTACTCTCTAACGGTCTAGACCAGGTATCGAAGTGGCGTTAGGAATGGGGGTTAGAATTAAGCATCAGAAAATGAACCGCCTGAAATTTTGGGACTAGAGAAAAGCAAGACTTAAATTATAATTATAGAGTATATGCCGAATTAAGGATTCTATTCCTATTTTAGGATTTGCAACAGAATATATGATAAGGAAAGACCAACTGTCCTGAAATATATTTGAGGATCTGAAAAAAGGTTTCGAAATCCTGGATTGAAATATGATGTTTCAGTGATAGTATTTTAAAGGAAACTTGAATAAATTATAATTTTAGGAGAATAATGCATGTTCAATGTGCCATTGCCTGTGGTTAGATGTTTCAAAAGTAGAGAAACTAAAATAAAGAAGTGAGTATGGAGGCATTGCTCATTATCGCCCTTGATGTCAACTGGTGAACTATAGATTGTACATTGTAAATGTACATTGGTAAAGCGATGAACATTATTAAGGTAAAGGTCAAATGCAATTAAAGAAAAAATGGAGCTAGGATAAGCATGCTTTGGTTTTGCTGTCGACATACAACGAGTACAGTCCAGAAAGTAAATGACGTTTTACAATAAAATATTAACCTAGTGACAAGGCTAATTTTTATTACATAAATTTGAACGACACATTCTCCGACTAATTTTCTGTTTCGTTGCAATTCAAATTGACGTATTTATCATAAGGATACACACGCTTTTCAATTCCGTCTCTGAAGAAATCTGCCGCCTTACATTTTAACTACTTTTTTACACCGGCATGCAATTCTGCGTCAGTGACAAAGCTGTGCGTTGCAAATCACGTATAGCAAGAGATCTTTAGGCGTAAATCGGTGATCTTTACTAAGGTTTTCGTTGATTTTCACCGTAAGCTCAACTGGCACAGGGCTTGGCCTTATCCTCTTCGTAAACATTGTTGCGGCCATTTAAAACCTGAATGCACCACCACCTCACTCTGTCTTCACTCATTATTCCGTCTCCGAGCACTTCGTCAAGTTTCCTATTAATTTCAGTCGGTTTGTGGCTTTTGCCGGTAAAAACCTAATCAAGGATCGCTCTTTCCAACTCACGGGATTTTCGATTGCAGCGTACATTTTAACAGTTCGCTGTGAGCAAAGTAGAAGAACCACAGTCTGCACACTACCTTTACGGTCGTTAGGCCCCACCTAGAGTATGCTGCTAGTGTATGGGATCCTCATGAAGTAGGCTTAATTTTGGAAGTAGATCGAGTGCAACGTAGAGCAGCTAGGTTTGTGAAACGTTGTTATGAATAAGGTTGTAGTGTCACGACACCTTTGAGAGAATTAGGATGGGAGCCACTAGTTGACCGTAGGCTTAAATATAGGTAAAATTTACTGCGTAAATTCGAAGCTGGTTACCTATCTGAGGATACTAAGGACATATTACAGGCCCCCACTTACTATAGTAGAACAGATAACCAACTTAAAAGCAGGGAGATATATTGTAGAAGGGATAAATTTAAAATGTCGTTTTTTCCTCGAACCATTAAAGATGATAATAGACATGACAGCAATGCGTAGGAGATAGTTAGAAATGGTAGTGTATATATTTATCTATATCTTGCATGTTTATTCCTGCATATTATTCTTTTTATTTAATAATGTTTAACACTTCTACACCATGATTTGAATGTAATAATCCTATTATTAAATATAGTTGCATGTAACTACTTTTTTTCGTGTGATAAAGGTTTTTCGAGTGCATGAACAAACTAATATTTGTCTAGAGGTAAAATTATTTGACTTTGCATGGTGTTTTATTCTAGTTTAAGAGTGGTGACCTCAAACCCCCCGCCACCCGTCCTTGCGGTGGCTTGCGGGGTATTGTGTAGATGCAGATGTAGATAACAGGATGCGTACTGAGGACAGGGACGTTTAGACATCAAGAGGGTGGCGCTACCCACCGCCACGCTAGACGAAAATGTAAGTTACTTTCGGTCAACTGTCGTATATGTGTGGAGAACGTACGGTACGGGCGTCACCTAACACCCCCCGCCATACGCCCTTGCGGCGGCTTGCAGGATATTATGTAGATGTTGGTATGCAAATGAAAGAAGACCTGACAAGAAGGCTCCATGGAGAAGGGATTGAAAAGGATAACCCTGTAGATAGTCAAGAATAAAACTAAAGCAATGGCTCGCAGTGGATGGAAGAACGATTAGTTTCAATTAAGACAAAGGAAAAGAAACAAGTTGGAAGAATTTTTCTCTGAAGATAACAATACTACTGCCAGCAATCCTCGAAATGATAATCTGTAGTAAAATAGTATTCTGTTACGTTTTTTTCCTTCTACATAATCAATATTTACCTTGGAACTCGAAATAGATTGCCGGATTGAAAGAGAGGAGTGCCAAGTCCGTTCCAAGTGCCAAAAACTTCCGGTACCTGTGGTTAAAATGCGTGAATTTCTCTTTCTCTCTCTCTATTAATTTTCCATTCTTGAAGCACACGTTTCCTGAGTCTTTAACTTTTAGTTAAACATCGATTTTAGCTCCGTCGTGACTGATATTACCTTACGGACAACCTTTCTAAAACTGATAGGTGACGTTGAAATCCAGCTGCTTGATCCGAAGAATGAATGGATACAATATTTAAGGGGTTCAAATATTTTATCAGACTTGATAGAGCCAAATAGCCGTTTTATATGTTTTCATTTCCGTTGGCCATTCTGAAATGGCCCTCCTCGCATCTCCGAGCGTCTTGCGGTGAGCCAGCGTGGATAACCCACTCGCCGCCGTTTTGGGAGGTGAACTCTAATGGCATCCGAACTTTCTTCATTCCACTTCGAAAAACGCAAGGGGGAGACCAGGGGCAACAAAGGTGGAAGGTTAGAGGAGTTAGGGGGAGGCGCGAACAGGGAGGGGAGGGGTGTGGAAACGCGATTTCCCATCCCTCTCCTCTCCATCCATTCCGTCGAAGGCACTTGGCCTCAATGCGATGGCAAAGGGTACCCCGGCGTGCTATCGTGAGCTTCAGCTCGTTGAGAGTGGTTTAGGGAGGACCGTGGGGGGGGGGTTAGGGGGAGGGCTGGATGAGCGAATGGGAGAAATGACGTGGTGCGGGAGTGGAGGCAAGCAATCGAGAGGGGTGGGCACGCCACCTTGGAGGGCTCGATTCTGCGGATGCCGAGGTGGTGGTGGGGGAGGGGGCCGAAATGGCGTCCCCTTACCTCCCCCGGGACCGTCTTTGCCTTCTCGTCCGTTTTAAAGCCCCTCTCCGCGATGCCGGGAGAGTGTCTCTGGCTCGGGGCGGGGGTGGATGAAGGGGCGTGGGAGGCGGGGAATGCGAAAGACACGAGAGGGTCGGTTTACGATGTAAGGAAATATTGATGGCGGCGTCGGGAAGTGCTTCTTGTGGATACTCGCACCGTAAGATGGCGAAGGGGGAGGGGGACGTGTATTTTTCAGGGGGTCGTCTACTGCTGGCGAGGGATGGAGGGAGACTGTGGCTCTAGAGGGGACCCAATGGACGGGTTTCTTGGACTGCATTCCGAAGTCATTGTTTTCAACATTTGTTTCGAGTGTGCGTAGGTTACAATGTTGAGGTGTCCTTCAGGATCACCTTAGCTATTATTATTTAAAACTTCATTTTCCTTTATCGTAGTTTTAGTACAGCGAATGATTTAGGAATAGATTGATTAAACACCGAATGGTGTATCTGGCACCCTACAACCTACTTAAACTTGAAGTAATTAAGTAGAAAATGTATAGTATAATATCTTTTATGCTTTACATTTGGTTAAGTGATGGAGAGCGTATAATAAGTTCACCTACGGTGCAATTTAAGTCCTGCGTGGTACTTTGGGATGGAATTAATCCTGGAATACAAGTAAAATATTACAAAGCATATAATTTGTATTTTACTATTTTTATCTGACACGCTATTGCTAGTTTTTTCAAACATTTCATTTCTATTAATTTTATCTTGTCAGTTTCAGACTTCTCCACTCTGACTGCGATATATTATGCGTATCTACCATTAAATAGCATTTAAATGTAACCTGGGTGGATTCCTTAGAAAAATGAAACACCTTGCTTCATAAAATGCATTAAAATTTAAACCACGAAGAGAGAGGTGAAAATTGAAAGCCTATCTATTAGTTATTATTTAATGGTTCTCATATTTTACTTCATGATTAGAGTGCGTCGGTGAAAAATGTCAATTCATTATTTAAGTTCATTGACTCATTCCGATGTACAAGCACATTGTACAAATATGTCAACAGGAAGCTCTAGTGGAAAAATAGTTTGAATGGTGGTATTTATCAGCTCCAAAATTTGCAGTTCTTCATGGCACTATTTTAATGTGCATAGGATTAAAAGTATCTACACATGCTTATTTCCTAAATACTTACGAAATAACTCCAATTATCACTCTTAGGGTTACTCAACTTCCTCAAAGTTAACGGCTCTTTAATTAGTGCCCCGCGGTACCAAGGTACTAGGTTTCTTCGTTTTAGGTAGGTTTTCTAAATAATTGTTTTATAGAGGATATTTTTGCGGTAAGATAAGGAATTATCGTGGTGGATACCATGAGACTTACATTATAGTTTAACACTGGAGGGACTGTCTTCTGAGATGAGAAAATTTCGTTTCGAAGGGTGAGGTAGGTTGTCCCTCTGTTTTATGACCAATCATGGGTGCCAGTTTTTATAACATCTGGGACCTCCTTGTGCTAGTTTGGGCGAAAATATTGTGTCGATCTAGCGAAATCACCTGGGCCATTTTTAAACCTCTAATGTATCATTTCATTATTTTCTTAGTCTATCTGTGCAAAACTAAACGGGTGTACGTTGATGTACTACCAAAATAAAAGCTCAGTGTCGAAATTGCAGCTGAATTAGAATGAATTATTTTTCTATCGGTTACAGGAAAAGAAAAATCTCTTTCTGAGTTTTTAATGAAGTTTTTTGTAAAATTTAGATCTTGTAGACTTCATCTTTGATGTTTTTCGTGTTAGAAGGAATCAAAAAACAAATATTTGTAATTTAACTTCATCAGACGTTATAGTCGTTGAATATTAAATGCTAAATAAAAATGTGGATGTGCTACATTCCTGAGCACCTTTCGTCCTCTCCGTATAGGGCTTCCCGAAAAACTCCATACTTTTATTTTTCACTATCCTGCATTTGATTATTATTATAAGAAGTCCATCATTTGTAATCACATGTCTGCAGGTAATTACAATTCCGTTGACATATTTTTCCGAAGAGGCATTCGAGTTTATGAACACTTCAGGTGGATTGGATATAATGAATGTGTTGAAGTTTTCTGAAAAGTTTTACACTTATATTTTTCATAATTATTTATTTTGTTCTCTTCGTAAAAGGTTTACCTGCCAATTTTTATAATACACTGGGCAAAATCGAATTCAAGCTCGTAGACAGGTAACTTTTTGAGAAGAGACGATCTGCCGCTCGAGTGAGCTTAGTGGACCCCTCAGCAGGGCGGATGGATACGGTGTGCCGAAGTTGTCGCGTGTTTGAATTTCAAAGCAGGATTTAACCAATTTTGGCTAAAAAAACTGCGATGGCTACTTAGTCAAAAGGGACTAAGTTATGTTAAAACTATCGTGTTTAAACTTTGTCTTATTGCAGTCTACAAGGGAGTCGGTAAATTGCTAAAATATTCGCCTCTGGTTTCATTTGACGGTTTTATGCAGTTTGCATGTGGCGATATGGTATGAACCACAAACAAGGTACAGACACTGGTACAGGAGCATTTCACAGTGTAGGTGGACGATATATGAGGCATCTATGAAAGCTGTCGGAAGGTAGTCTTGTTGTTCCAGAGTCACAAAACATGATAGAACTACATCTCTCAGCGAACAACTAAATCAAATATAAGATGCAAGAAAACTGCAATTTCGTTGTAATAGGTGTACTAGATACTGTAGATAATAACTTTCCAAAATATTCTAATGTAACAACTCTAGAGATGACCTTTTACTACCGAGAGCAAACTTGGCTGAGCATGTTTACTTACCTTCTCAAGCAAATACTATATTTATGCGAATATTTAGAGATTAACCAAAATCATTTCTTCTTATGTTAATGAATCACCAGAGAAACTTCCAACTATGCATTCCTTAAAACAGAAAATGACACAATCATTACAGACGGCTTAAATAAGGTCCATACTCAAATATTTTTGCCCATCCAAGTCCAAGCACAACTGAAGATCTAATAAGCATTTTATTATTGTCTTAAAAGGACTAAAAACAGCTCCGAAAATTAAAAAGAACATAGGTCCAGGTCTGTAAAAAATTCAAGCAAAAATATTAAAGGATTTTGTGAAAATTATTGCACCTTACATCCAAACAGTTTTCTACTCGTACACGCACATACCATATATCCATAGATGGTGGTTCAATGCCTCGCGAATTGATGCTACCTTACAATAAACCCTGTACTATGGCGGGGAAAGCAAGGAACCCAGTAGTTACCGACAGATTTCTTTAACATATAAACTATGCACAATTTGGAACATATTATTAGCAATATAAAGACCTTTCTTGACAATATAGTAACATACTCTGGCGTAAATAGCACGGGTTTAGAAAAAGCTAATCATGCGAAATAAAGCTGGGTCTTCTGATTTGCAAGTGGATGCTACATTTTTGGGATTTCAGGAAAGTTTTCGTAACGGTCGCTAACGATAAATTGGTACACAAATTAAGATATTCCAGCGTTAACGAGAAAGGGAAAACGGGATTGAGGACTTCTTATAATACAAAACAAATGGTCACTAGTGTGAGCTCATTGGAGTCAGACGTAACTTCCGGAGCTCCGCTCGTAATTATTGTAGGGATCCTAAATTTCTTGATGTACGTTAATGGACAAAGCCTCTACGTTAGCAGCGATCATAGATTATTTTTAGACGACAGAATCATTTTCAGAGAATTACGTCCAAGAGCTCATTGCAATTTACTGTGTAGCGATTTAGATTAAAAGAGCGATTTATCGGAGTGGTGTAAGGAGTAGAAATGAATTAAAATTATGCATAAAAAAATGAACGGAATTGAAATTTTGGAATGAAAGAAATGAAAAATAAATTGTATGACAGATGAGATCGAGTGATCTATGAAAACTTATAATGACGTAAAATGTATCCATCCCCATTGAATATAAACTTAGCATGATGGCAAGGCTTGTAGATTCCGATGACCCATAGATGAAGCAATTATTATTGTATTTAATTGATATTCGCAAGGTATTGAACTATCCTGTGCTAGCAATATATTTTCTCCAGGTGGGGTCACCCTTTCCAGGTAGGTCGAAGGTTAGGTGCCAGACAAAAGGTAGTCGTAACAGCATCTGTTCCTTTATGAGGCGGCTGCAAAGGCGTCTGACCCCAGTGGAGCGGCCATTGGATGCTGTAAAGTTAAAAAGTATTGAGGACTCCAACGGGAAATCACCTAATTTACTTATTCCAAAAATTTTACGACGGATTCTGGAGGGAACTTGATTCCTGGCAACTACTGGACTGGGTCCAATCGGTCTTATTGTGCCTGGCAGAGGGAGAGATAAGGCTTCAGTTGTTGTCATCTCACGAGATCCTTCCGAAGTGGAAGTATCAACAGGGAACACAAACAAGATGAGAGAATGAGGACTTCGGTTATTTGAAAGTCGCCGCGGGCAGGAAAAACAGAAACTATAAAGAGAGGGATAGTGAGAGGAAATATAGATGTTTTAAGGCAGTAAAAGGTGATTGGAAGGATAGCGAGGATTTCTGGAGTGGTAGTTTTAGAATAATACTTAGCGTAGGGGAAGAGAGCTAGTGAGGGGTGGCCAAAGTGTTCAACAAAAATGTAGAAAGAAGTGTAGCAAACATAGAACAGGCAACTGACAGAATATTATTAGTACAAAAGAAGAACAGCTGAACCAACGACCTTGGTCTTGGTCCAAGTCTACATGCCACCGAGCAATCATAGGGAAGGAAAAGTTGACAAGGTGTACAATACTATATATCAGAGGGAATCATTTCTGATGTTCATAAAATGAAATATTTTATAGTAATAAGGAAGAGAAACGCGACGGTAGGCGAAGGGAGAGATGTTGGTGAGGTAGGGTACTACGGTTTAGGAAAAGGAATGACCAAAGAGGGAAAATAATAGAGTTCTACATAAGACAGTATGTACTATTAACGAATACTTAATGATGCCACAAAAGGTGTCGGAATACATGGAAAAAGCACGGAGATTAAGAAAGATATCCATTAAGATATAATATGGCGAGTTAAATATTTAGGAAAATTGTAATTAATTAGCACAATTTCCGGGAGTGGATGCGGACTCAGTCCATAATTTAGTAATGATAAAGTGAAGCATCAGATTCAAAAAGATAAAACAGGGGAAACAGGTTACGATATAACGATTAGAAGATTTAACAGGAACGACAAGAAAGTAGTATCGGCAGGAATATTATTATTATTACTAAAATGTACATGTGTAAATAGACAAATGTCAGGTGGCACACAAGTCCCAAGTGTTACAATAAACTTGCCTTGGAAAAATAACATGGTTTCTGAAATACAATCAACATCACAAAAGATAATAAATAAAATCAGTCAGAAAAAAGAAAAAAATACACTTTAAGGAAATTTCCAAACACCAATCTGTAGTACATAAAAAAAAGAAAATCCCCATTTCATTAACATTTGTTTTCCAGTCAACAAGAAAATAAAAATTAAGCTGTTACATTTAATTTTATACAACACATCAATCAAATGATTACAGAAGTTGTTTACAACTTTTCTTAAAAGTTTGGACTCGGTTAGGAAATGGCTTAAAAATATGGAGAATATGAATATGGAGACTGGGGCATTGTTGCAACACGTAGGTTGTACGTAGCACGTACGTTGTTTTTAGCCAAAAATTCACAAACAACAATGAAGTGTGAGCTGGTTCATTATCGTGGTGCAAAATCCATGAATTGTTTTTCCACAGATCTGGACGTTATTTTCGGATTACTTCACGAAAACGGCGTTGAACTTGTAAGTAGTACTTCTTATTGACCGTTTGACCTAGCAGCAGGAATTCATGATGCACTATGACATTAAAATCGAAGAACACAGTGAGTATAACCTTCACGTTCGACTGCACTTGTCGACGCTTTTTCGGTCTTGGCGAGCCATAATGGCTCCATCTGGGATGATTGAGCCTTAGTTTCAACTTCATATACGTTTTCATGGATTGTTGATGACCTGGGGCGTCCAGGGCGTTCGTTATCTTCAAGGTCTTCACGGCCTAATTGGAAACGCTTGTACCACTCGTAAACTCTTGATTTACTCATAGCAGACTCACCATGGGCCTTTGTTAACATTTGACACACTTTTTTACACTTTATTTAATTTTTACGCAAAATTTTATACAAATTCTTTGATCCATTTCTTTTAACAAACGAAAATCGCCGAGCTCATAAAACACGTCTAACCTTAATGGCTGTCACAGACAAAGTCCACAATGAAAACAGCAGAAAGTTTTATCATACTTCAGGAGCATATATACCAACACAATAAAAAAAAAGTTTGACTATCGGACTCTCCAAGCCCGCGAAATGAAAAAATTCTCTTTATGTTTTGAACACACCTCGTACGTGCATATCTTACGCATCTCATTAAGAAAAATGATATGTGAAGACAAATTTTATATTTTCCGAATATATTAGTCGAAATAACTCCAATTAGTTTGCAATATAAACCGATTTTCTACTTGTGGCCTGCAAGACTGTGAGATCAATTAGTAGGCAAGTGTGTTGATTGTGCAAGTATTGCACATTTAATCAACATACGAGACTCGTAATAATACTTTCACTAGTACTCGTACAATGTTCCTAAATTCAAGGAAACTGAGAGTAGTGAGAATTTATATTAAAATCTTGCTTTCGGGAGTTTAACACACCCTAATTGTTTTTTGAGTCTCGGAATTCAGCGTGTGTGAGACGCTTTGATAACCGTGCATGCCGCTCATTCTTTAAATCTGTCTCTCTGGTTATGCTATTTCACCGGTTGTACTAGCTCATATTTGACGAGAGTTACATTATCAATACTCATACTACCTTGTCTACATGTTTTTTTCCACCCTACGAGATAGAATTACATCAAAACTATCAAGATATTGCAGGGGAGCTCAACTCTTGAAGAATTGTAGATTAATTGGATTTTAACGCCTTTTTTATTGGTAAGGAGGTGTGGTGCATGGAAAATTCCGTAAAGAGAGGTATGTTTCATGCTTGTGTCCTTAAAGATAAGGAAAACACTCTCCTTCATAAATAAAGAATGCGTAAAATAAAAAGATTACACAGGCCTACAAAAAAATTTTTTTTTTGGTGCAGGGAATCTTTGTGTTGATTTTAACTATATTTGTGTTTGTGGGTGATTTAACAGCCCTAGAAATAAATCAAGTATTTATATTTAGTGGGTTTTATTTTTAATATAATATTCCCTTATCATCATGTAGAAGATTTTTTTACGTAAGTAACAACATATCTATATCTTGAAAACTATAGCTGATAGGAAAAAAATAGTGTCATAACTGAATTCAATTGTTCTTTAAATCAGCATTAAAAGCTCCGGCACCAAAACCACTGTTGGCCTGTGTTATTAATATAATATTCCCATATCATCATGTAGAAGATTTTTTTTACGTAAGTAACAACATATCTATATCTTGAAAACTATAGCTGATAGGAAAAAACTAGTGTCATAATTGGATTCAGCACCCCAATTGTTCTTTAAATCAACATTAAAGCTCCGGCACCAAAACCACTGTAGCCTGTGTTATATAATCCAGAGCGTGAACGTCGACTCTTCGACTTTTTCATAATCGGCAGCAATGATAGTTTCTACAGGAGCATACCGAACAAAGTGACGATAGAACGAACGATTCATGTATGAGCACGGAGTCTAAATGAGATGCATCTCAAGGACATAGGTTCGCGGAAGTACTATCAACAAATGAATAACATCAAAGCCAGACATGTGCAGAATTTATTGATGCCTTACAAGTCTTCTGTAATTTTCACAGACAATTTAAAGTAGCATGTTTACTAAATTAGGGCACGTCAGTCAAACGGCAAAGCAAGCTTAAGATCTGGCAATGAAATTGAACTCCAAGTAGCCAGGTGACAGATACTAATTAGCATAGGTAATTTAATTATACTATAGAAACTATGAAGTGCAAAGAATCAATTTCAGGTGGAAAACGATTGCTGCAAAAAATCGTCGGGACGTCTAATTTTGGCAATGCATTACATGGCTTTGAGAAAACTGTTCCACTCTCATATGCTATAAATAACTACGATATTGTGCAGGCCAATCAAGAGTAGCTTTTCAGTCGTTTAGTGCGCATTCAATTGGATGGTAATGACGATAAGGAATAATTTGAATATGAGCCTGTACGTAATTATTCGTTATTCTTCTCCGAGGATGCTGCTTTTAGGAGTGGAACTGAATCAAGCCTGCTTTACTCTCTTCACAACTTGCAGTCTGAAAATATTCACTGCATGCCTGCTGATGACCATTCCGAAAAAGGACTTTACAGATTGTTTTGAAAAGTGGAAGAGATGGTTAGATATGTGTGTAAGGACCGTAGGGACGGACTTTGATGGGATTAAAGCCTCATTACTCTAGGTAGACTATTTTTCTTAAACTATTGCATGGCATGATCCTTTCCGGACGGACCTCGTATTACAAAATCCTTATTCTCAAAAATATGTTTGCTCCCTCATTCCAGGGGCAAGATGCGCATCATTTAAAGTTTGTACCAGACGATAAATTTGAAACAACCTCATGAGTGTTGTCCCGCTATTCTTATAACGGTAACTGAATTGGATTTCACTGGAAGAAGCCGTACAAGCTATTGCTTGAAAGTTAGAGCAATGGAAGATAATGTTGGTGTGTTATCCGTGGACATGCAAATGTATCTGTTTTCCCTCGTGGTGTGAAAAGATAAACCAAAATTTTCAACATTAGAGAATTTTAAAAAAATTCCGTTGTATTACACCAGCAAAACAGTCAATGGATGTGTAAAGTCGACACAACTATCGCGCCATTCTAAATATACATATTTACTGGATTATATTTGTTGCAAGAGAGATTCAATATTTGTCTATACGTTTTATGGAAAAGGGTACTCATCGTAATCGTACTTCGTAACGGAAGGTAAACCCTTGTTCTCATTACGCAACTCAAAGCAGCAAACTCTTAATATTTCTGGATACTGTAACTTTTATGAACATTTCAAAGAAAACTAAAATTGCAAACAGACTAAGAATCGACAGAAAGAAATGCGCGAAAATTTCACACCATGCTGGAATATCTTCAAATGCCTCTGTGGTTGGAGATGGGTATTAAACATTTCAAACTTATCTCGAAGTTTTAAAGATGCCAGCAGCAGAATTTGTTTTAATAATAATTAACTGCTGCTGCAAGTAAAATAACTACGCCTTGCGGTACTCTTGGAGGGGTTTCAAAGTGCTGTTTAATAAACTGTCAATATCATGACAAGGCTTCAGCGGTCGTCATCCCACGAAATCCTTGCGGGGGAGAAATAAAAGCAGCAGGACAGAAGACGCAGAATAAGACAAAAGTAGTTAGAATAAGAACATGGAACATCATGACAATGTTGAGGACAGGCAAATTAGAGAATATTATGCGAGAGATGGAAAGAGGTAATATAGATGTTTTAGGTCTCTGCGAGGTGAGATGGAAGGATAGCGGCGATTACTGGAGTGACAATTATTGAGTGATATACAGCGGCGGGGACGAGAGCCAACGAGGGGTTGCCGTAATATTAAATAAAGGGGTAGGAAGAAGCGTAGTCAACATAGAGCCAGCAACGGATAGAATTTTACTCGTAGAGATTAAAGCAGAGCCGACGAACTTGGTCATTGTTCAGGTATACATTCCACCGAGCAACCACAAGGAGGAAGAAGTTGATAGGATATATGATGAGTTAGAGGATATCATCGCGAGTGTTCCTGCAGGGAAACATTTGATAGTGATGGGGGATTGGAATGCGACGGTAGGCGAAGGAAGAGATGGTGGTGAGGTGGGGGACTATGGGTTAGGCACGAGGAATGAACGCGGGGAGAAAGCAATTGAATTCTGCAGGAGACAGGGGTTAGTCATCTCTAACACATGGTTTAGACACCACAAAAGGCGTAGGTATACATGGAAAATGCCAGGTGACTCAGAAAGGTATCAGTTAGATTATATTATGGTTAGGCACCGGTTTAGGAACAGTGTGATAAATTCGCACAGTTTCCCAGGAGCGGATGCGGACTCTGACCACAATTTGGTTGTTATGAAATGTGACGTCCGTTTCAAGAAGAGAAGACAAAGGCGGCGGGTAGGGAAATGGAATTTAGAAGCATTACATGGATTAACGGAGAAGGATTATGAGCAGGCTGTAGAGAAAATGATGGATGACGGAAAAGAACTGAGTACTATCGAAGAAAAATGGGAATGTATCAAGCAAGGGATATGGGAAGCCGCAAAAGACACTATAGGAACCGTTAACGGGAAAAGGATAAGGAAACCATGGGTAACGGATGAGATGATTGCAAAGATGGATGAGAGAAGAAGATGGAAGAATGTAAACACAGAGTAAGGCAAAATGAAGTACAAAGCGTTAAACAATAAATTGAGAAGGGCCACAAATAAAGCCAAGGAAGAATGGTGGAAAACGCAATGCGAGGATATGGAAAGTTTACAGAAGAAGGGTGAAATCGGTGCTTGAAACAGAAACGTTAAGTTATTATCGGGAAATAATGAGGCAAGATCTATGCTAACAGTCAAAGATAAGTGGGGTAAGATAATAGTTGACACAGAAAAGATACAAGACAGATGGAAGCAATATATAGAAACACTGTATGGTAAAGAACTTAGACCGACAAGGTTAGACATAGAAAAGGAGTAAGACGTAGAAGAAGATAGCTTAGGTCCAGGCATACTCGACGATGAAATAGAAACGGCATTAAAGGAGATGAAAGAAATTAAGGCCGTGGGGGTGGACAACATCCCTGTAGGACTGTTGAAATGTTTAGGAAAATGTGGGAAGAAGACTCTATATGGACTGATTCGTAGTATCTATGAGGAAGAAATCTGGCCGGAAGATTTTGTGAGATCGGTGTTAGTTCCTATTCCGAAAAAGGTAAAGGCTACATCATATGAGGATTACAGAACAATAAGTTTGATATCCCACGCAGCTAAAGTTATTCTCAGGATCATCAACAAAAGGATAGAGAGTAAGGCAGATGATTACTTAGGGGATGATCAGTTTGGGTTCAGGAAAGGAAGAGGGACGCGTGATGCCATTTCAGTAATGAGATCACTAGTCGAGAGGAATATAGAATACAATCAGGACGTTTTTGCCTGTATGTAGATTTCGAAAAAGCGTTTGATAGAGTGAATTGGGAAAAATCAATGCGTGTATTGCAGAAAATAGGAATGAATTGGAGGGACAGGAGACTGATCCGCAACCTGTACATGTCTCAGACTGCTCAGGTGCGAGTGGGGAACGGAGAGTCCGGATGGGCAGTGTTAGGAAGAGGTGTAAGGCAGGGTTGTCCATTTTCAACGGTGCTGTTCAACGTATATGTGGAGGAAATGATTAAAAAGGCATGCGAAGAACTGGAGGTAGGAATGAAAGTCGGAGGGGAATTCGTAAAATCGGTTAGATTTGCTGATGACCAAGCATTAGTTGTTCAGTCAGCCAAGGGGTTGCAAGCATTGTTGAGTGAATTGGAGGTTCAGTGCGATAAATATGGGATGAGAATCAATATAAAAAAACAAAGGTTATGCGATTTTCTAGAAAGAAAAAGGCTAAGCTAAACATTAAAATAGGAGGGGAAAAAATAGAGCAGGTAGAACAGTTTACATATCTTGGAAGTGTTTTGGACCAATACGGTCAAAGTGGTAGGGACGTAAGGAGAAGAATTGCGCTAGGCAAGGAGGCTTTCTCAAGGAGGAGGGAGTTGATGACGGGGACGTTGAGTAGAGATGTTAAGACAAGACTCGTAAAAACTCTGATATGGAGCGTAGCTATGTATGGTGCGGAAACGTGGTCGCTGAAGCAGGAGGATAGACGTAGATTGGAGGCTTTTGAAATGTGGGTGTGGAGAAGAATGGAGAAGGTGAAATGGACCGAAAGGAAAACAAATGAGGAAGTACTGGAGATGGTGGGTGAGGAGAGGGGTTTGTTGAGAGAAATCCTATGGAGGCAGGAAAAATGGATGAAAGGCGTATTGAGCGGTAGTGGAATGTTGAAGAAGGTAATAGAGGGGAGATTGTTGGGCAAGCGAGGAAAGGGCAAGAACAGGATAGGGATGTTGGACGGGATGAAGGGAGGAAAGAAGTACACAGAGATGAAGCTGGATTGGGTTTTGTTTGGAGTTACAAAATGTTTATTTAATAGTTGTGGCCATCCAAAAACCTGCCTTAACCGGTAGATTACCTAATAATAATAATAATAATCATGGCATAGACTTAGCTAACAGCTTATAAATCGAAGTTAAAACCCATTATTAGAACACCTTAGAGGAAAAACAATTTAGAATGTTAATTCCATCTCAGGATTCATCCAAATCCATCGTAATGTAATAATACTTGACGGGGGAAGCTGAAATTCATCAGAGAAGAAGCATGTAAGTTTTAAACTTTATAATCTAATAGTTAACGTAGAAAATTATAAAAATGGTCATTATCGCAAAAAAAGGAAATAACACTTCTTGTATCCTTATTTGTGCCATTAATAATGTCAAATTGCCTAATTAAACATACTCAGATGGCGATATAATTTTTTTAAATGCAATTTTGTTAAATGAAACGAAAGTTGAAGATTGTGATATTCTTAACTTATTGTTTAAACTGAAATTGATTTTGAATTTTCAAAACATTTAATAAGTGTAAAAAATACATGGAAACGAGTACACGGTACTTATTACATATTTATTAATTACGGAGCTATTCAGAGCCACGAGACGGGCACGCTCTAAGACCAATGAAAATCTCTCCAATTTTAATGAATCGATTTCCTCACCTTAGCCACGTTTTAATTCATAGCATAAAAAAAGTGTGTAGCTTTTGTTTAGGCCATATTTTTCCTTAAGTACTAATAGTCTGAGAAACATGTACATTTTAAAAATAGGTAAGATATTAATTTAACTAGGTCTAAAGGCGGTGTTTATGGTTACCTTTTATTGCATATTACGTTTACTTGAATAATATTTATTTTCTGCCATTCTTATTTACTGTATACACTTGCTTTTTATAAAATGTCATTTGTTAGTGCAACTCTTGCGTTACGGAATTTATAAAATGCGTTTAGCTAACGCAATTCATCTCTTAATGCCCCTACAACTGTGCCCATTTTTAAAGAAAACATTACTGAAACAGAAAAATACTGCACTTACTTTAGTTTAGCTCCTGCTATTTTAAAATTTAACTTACGTTTAGGAAAGATAAGTTAACACTTGAAGTATGAGGGAATAAACCTGGTTCAGTTGTTCAAATTTTTTATTCACCTCTACAGAATACCTCGCAAGCCGCCGCAAGGGCGTATGGCGGGGGGCATTCATTCTTCGGAACAAGCAACTGGGTTTCAACGTGACCTATCAGTTATAGAATGTTTGTCCGCAAGGTGATATCAGTCACGATGGAGCTAAAATCGATGTTTAACTAAAATTTAAAGACTCAGGAAACGTGTGTTTCAAGAATGGAAAATTAATAGAGAGAGATAAAGAGAAATTTACACATTTTAACCACAGGTACCGGAAGTTTTTGGCACTTGGAACGGACTTGGCACTCCTCTCTTCCAATTCGGTAATCTATTTCGAGTTCCAAGGTAAATGTGTAATTATGTAGAAGGAAAAAAACGAAACGGAGTACTATTTTATCACAGATTATCATTTCGAGGGTTGCTGGCAGTGGTCTTGTTATCTTCAGAGAAAAATTCTTCCAACTTGTTTCTTTTCCTTTGTGTTAGTTGGAAATAATAGGCGGAGGGTGTTAGGTGACCACTAGTTTGAGCAGAATGTAGAGGAAAAGGAGCAAAAAAGTGGGAGTATTATAATGGTATTAGTCAAAGGAGAATTTACAAGAAGATGAGACTTGATGACAGGAGCGCTAAATAATGGTGTGAAGAAAATATTAATAAAAATTTAACATGGAGCGGTACATTGTGGATGGGAGGTCTCTGAGGCGAGATAATGAGCGAGTATTGGAGGCTTTTGAGATGCGCGTCGGGAGAAGAATAGGGATCGTAAGTTTAGCTGGAAAGAAGGCAGCCTCTGGAGTTCTTAATAGGGTGGGCGAAGAGTGAAAGTTACTGGCGGAAGCCCTACGAAGGCAGAGGATATTGATAGCCAAATGTGCAGTTTTGAAATTTTGGAACAAAGGAGTTTGAGGGCAAATAGAGGGTTCAGTGTTAACTACGGCCGATCAAGTTAAATATTGGTGGGTAGTTCTAACACCACGCCTTTCATTGGGAGCACATATAAGGATAATATGCGGATCTGCTAAGTGTACATTTGAGAGCCCGTATTCTGTCTGAAGATTAATCTTTCGTTATGAACCATAATAAGCAATGAGTTAAATCCATAATGTGAAATGACCACATCTGTTAGAGCATCTGGGAAACTGATCATATTATCGCGGGTGCCATCACTTTTTATGGCAATGGTTTTATAAAATTTCGTGAGAGGGGTGCTCGCGAGCATGGCGAAATCTCTCGCAATTATAAGTCTTCACATCGACTTATGACGCAGTTAGTTTTCAACTCTTGTATAGCCTTGGGATTTGATTGAATAATTTACTTTTTATTGAATTGCTTGAGTATGATTTAATATACAGGTAGACTGAGGAAAATTAAGAAACAAACATAAGTTTTAACTTCGAAGGCGTGTGAGGGGTGCGCCAGCCATTCATGCACAATCCCAATTTTACGTATCCTGTTGCTGCATGTTAGTATTTTCTTTCGTGTGATGGGAATATATCGACTGCAAACTAATATTGTTTTGAGAGGTAACATGATTTGGTTTTGCATGGGGTTTAATTTTATTTTACGGGTGGTGACCTAACACCCCCCGCCACACGCTCCCGCGGCGGCTTGCGGGGTATTACGTAGATGTAGATGAACTTCGTCACTCATCTTTGGGTTCCAAAAGTGTTGAAGCCTCCAAAACCTGGTCATACGTGAAGAAGGGAGTGCTGAAGAGTAATTTAGTTGATGAAATAACAAATTATGTGTATCAGATACAACTTATGCATGAAGTAGATGAAGATAGGAATATGGAGAAATATAAGGGGATAGAAAAAGAGATTGATTGAGTATACGCTGAGACATTACGGGTACATGTATGAGGAGAAAATATTATGCAGAAGGAAATATAAAGAAGGGGCGGAGTAACAAGGAACGAACGTGGTTCAAGTACCATCATCACCCGTGGTTAGATTAAACATGACATCTTTGACCGGAGTCTTAAGATACGTATATGCGTAAGTGAAATAAAGATTTCTCATAAGACTATTGGGGCGTATCGAGGGGACTTCACATTGGAAAGGGAAGAGCGGTAGGCTATAGTCAACAACCAATTTTCTAATTGAAATACTTTTATGACAATGCTCATTTTTTAAATATGAATTTTATTGAATATGGGTGTGAAATTCGATAAAATTTCGTTTCCCATCTTTTGAGTAATTTTTTTGCCAGCTTCCCATTGGCGATTAAAATATTAAGAAGATGTAAGGATGAAGCCGAGCAGGAAGATTGCATAGAAATATGGGATAAATAGTAAATGCAGGTACGCATCTAGCTCAGCTCACTGAATATTTATTTGATGGATCTATCCCAATTACTATTTAAAATGATGTTTCACCGAAGTGAATAAGAAAATTGCAGAGTCTTAATGAGAAGATTGTGATTATGAATAAAAAATCCGAGTTTCTTCATTGGAATATAAATCAATTGTGTACTATGTCTTTACACAAAAAATTATTATCTTGGAGAATTCTTTCAGATCGCGTTAGCGCATTCATTCCGGGGAAACGTTCTGTAGACCCCAGCTTAATTCAGTGTATTATTTTTCTATAATGCAATCGTCAGCCAAGTTTTAAATTTTATGAAATTTTAATGAAAGTTTTTAGATTAAAATTATTGATCCCGATAAGCGCCATCGTGGTTTGTGCACGGCTAATGGAAACTCAGTTTGAGTGTTTGGTCGATAAATGTTATGGGAAAATGGTTTTAGAGCATTGGTCTAGTGATCAGAGGGCCCGGGTTGGACTCAGCCCCTGGGAATCCTCAGCTTCACCCGATCTGTGTGATTTATAGGACACCAGATATTCCTGAGAAACCTGAGTCCGCATAGGGAATGGAACTGGTCCCTCTTTCCTGGTGATGTGTGAATTCTGCATGCCTTCGAGCTCAGTACGAGTTAAATTAAACCCTCAACTAGTTAACGAACCTTCGAGTGGACTGCCATTTAATGAATGCCGACAGATTTGAACATGTTCAGTAAACGAAATAGAGAAAGAAGAATTCTGATGTGATGTAATTACATCCATTGTCCATTCCATACCATGGTCCATTATGGTCAGAAACACATCTTAAGTGTTCTACTTAAGAATTAAAAATCATAAACACAGTAATCAACCCAAAGGTCGGTTTGATAGGTAATGGTAGAGTTCACCCATAAGACGGCGTGTGAAATTAATACATCAGGGTAGGGGGGGCAGTTCCTTTCCCTGTGCCGGTTATGGTTTCCCAGGATGACCTGGCACGCGAAAAATCACATAGTTTGGGTAGAGATGCAGGTACCCAGAGTGGCTTCCCGGGAATCGGACCCGGGCCCTCCGGTCAGTAGTCCAACTCAGCCCCATGGACTACCGTGACCCACAATAAAACATTATAAATGTTTTATTAAATTAGTATCAATTCTTTTCATCACTATTAAGCCTCGAGATTTCCAACATCATGTTTTGAATGAAATGTAGATAAGTAGAAAAGATTTGGAACTAAAATACTGTTAATTCTAACTCAAATAATTTACTACACTTCTTTGATCCTACAGTAGTATTAGGGTAGCTAATACTACTGCAGGATCGAAGAAATGTAGCAGTGCTTAGCCCCAAAGGGAAACAAAACTGTGTAACAGTTTTGCCGAGCCTACCGAAAACCTAACTCCGACCGTCGGAATATTTCTAACTATTATTAATTTAACAAACAATTTATCAATTTCCTTTAACACATCATACATATGACCCTGCTAAAAACTACTCCAGTGATTCGGGTTTTCTTGAGTACAGAACTTGTGAAATGTATACGTTAAACATCCGATAGTTGATGTTTGCAGTCAAAGGTAGAAAAGGAATTTTCATTGAATGAAATTTTCCACCCCTAAAGATGATGCAATTTTCACTTACCCAGGAGCATTCGAAAGTATTGTGGGTTTGTTCAAAATATACATATATATATATATATATAATTTCAGATTTAACTTGAAGAGTATGAGCGTCACACCTGTCGGCTGACCCCAATAGCTCCAAACCCCAACATTTTCCAAAACCCCATCGGTGGAAGTGCAGAGGTGATCCTTCTTCAACACTTGAAAAATGAAAATACGTACTAAGCGTACTGATAAGAATGATTTAGAGCGGAGGAAAAATAACACTATCAACTTTTCCTCGGAAATTTCCCGCCACGGACGGAGTACGTATCAACCTCGATTCAACTCCTACACCGCAATGGCCTCACGCTTCCGAATTCGCAGCGTGTGCGAGGGGCTAAGAGCGCCCTCGGCTAGCTGACGGTGCTCAACCACCCCCCTCCCCCTCCAACCCCCCAACCCGAATTTCCCTACTCACCCCTCCCCTCCCTCTCTCTTCTCTACGGGGGGAGGGTGAGAGGGGGGCGAGCCACGGCTCCAGGCTCTTAATCTCCCTCCCCCCTCCCGAAAAACTCCTGCTTACGTCGGCTCCTCTTACTTCCCACCTCCCCATTTCTTCATATCCCTAACTTACATTTCCCATGCCATCCTCCTGCCACCCCGCCCTAACCACCCACCTGCGCGCTCCCCGTAAGCATCTTTCCCCGTTTATCGCATCTCCAGGCCCCACTCTATACCCTCCCTTGATGGGGCCACCTCCCCGCCCACCATCCGATACCATTTCAACCCATACCACCCCGATCCACCCTCCCCATCCCCGCGCCAGTCACTCCCCCTCGACGCGTTACTCGGACGGTGGTATTTTTACACCACTCCGGGGCCCACACAGTTTGAAATTCCATTCCGGCGACAAATATCTACTCTCGTTCTCTCTTTCCCTCTCGGGCGGCTGCCGCATCCCATCTCCATCCCCCCCCTTTTTGCACCCCCGCTCCTCGTTCCACTCCACCCCGGACCCCCCCCCCCAAAAGGGGGAAACCTTCCCCCGTCCACGACTCCTCCCACGCCCACATCCCTCTCCGCCGCGGGATGTTTCGGGCGACCGTTGGGCGTATTCATCCCGGAGCCCACGACCCGAACCCTCCCCCCGACCCTCTCGCACGCTCCTCCTCCTCGAATCGCTTGCCCACCCTTCCTCGCCTCCTCGTGTATGCGTATAGGGAATGCCGCTCTTGAGAGTACGCCTTCTTGTTTATTTGGAATTCTACATTTGTTGATATTGTCATCATGGACATATTATTACCGGGAACATGTAGAAAAAAAGGTTTGATGAATGGAGAAACCATTATATACCATTGATATCGATGTAGAAAAAAGGTTTGATTAATGGAGAAACAGCTTTGATTCCATAAATGAAATAAAGTTAATCGAATTTTTGGGAAGTTTCATTGTTCAGTTTAATTTCGCTTCCCTCGATGGTTCATATGGGCACGCACACAAACTAACTATTCTGGTAGTACACGCCAAATAACAAGAAATAAAAATAAGAAATTTCGATAAATTTATTTCTGGTGACATTTCCATCTCGAGATGGAGCGACGGGGGTTTGTGCTCTTAATTTTGCAAAAGAAATAAAGCATGCGAGCGATATAAATGAAGTGGGTGGGCGGCGGGTGCCGAGGTTTGTTTTCGGAGTCTAAATCGCGTTGTATCGCGAGTGCTCCAGGGCACCGGAATGGCTCCTTTGTGCTCTTCACTCGTAATAGTGTCCTCTCCGCCCCCGCTTTCGACCGCCCGACCCCCCTCGCGACCACGTCTGGATCACGATCACCGAATCGCGAGCACATTTTCTCACACTCGATTGGCGAGGAGGCGGCGGGGATGTCGGTTGGTTCACTCGCGGCGCCGTCGGGCTTTTTGAATGGGTTGTTTTCGGGAGGCTCCCTACCGCCGCGCCCAACACCGCCCCTAACACCGCCTCCAACACCGCCCCCGACACCGCCCCCAACACCGCCCCCGACACCGCCCCGCAAAAGCCCTCCACTCACCCTTCTTCCCTTTTCCCGTCACCCTTGACATAGAATGACGTCAAATTTGCATTAATGCGAAAAGCCGAAAAAGTGTCGTGAGTAGTGTGATGAGTGTTATAGATTGGATGTGACGGAAATGTTTCACGATAACTCATTCCTCTCTCCTTTCCCACCCACACCCACCCCGTCCCTCTCCTTTCCTCTCCCGCTTATTCCCCCCTCCTCCCTCCCTCTTGCCGCCTCTCCGAACTCCTAACTCCATTTTTGAAATGACACTCTATAGCGCTTTTATACGAAGACTCGGTGCGCGGTGGGCGCTTTTTTGAAGGTTCGGGGACCTGACGGCTGCGAGCGTGTCTCAGGGTTTATTTTTTCCTCTCCGCGCTCAAGAAAGTATCCCTTCGACGCGGTGTCGGGGTGAGACGGGCGTGTGTGTGCGGGGCGGTGTTTCATCAGGTTACACTCTTCCAAATTCATTCGGATGCGTTGTGATGTGGGATGAAAGAACGCAGCTCGTTCTCGTCAGGGGACGAGGGCGCAAATTGTTTGGTTCACCGGAATTGAGAAATTTTAAAATTCCACGCTTTCGAGGTTTCCTCCGAAAGTTAAATTAGCTCTCAGCTCGCGTTTTAATGCCTCTTGTCAAATGCCCTAAGACGGCAACTCTGATACAGCGCTGGCGATGAAAAGGGAGAAAGAGAATGATTGGGAATGAAATAAGGCGAGTAATTCGAGTGTGTTAGTGGGAGGCTAAATTTTCATTTGAATTACCATGTGTCGATTATTATATTCGTAAGTAAGTTTTTTGTGTTCTACTTAATGTATGACCTCATGGGTGTCAGTATAGTAATGGATAAGTAACCTCCCATCTGATGATTATCATATTATATGCTTCTTGATCGGACTTGAGAAGAACTAGTGCACTGAAAATAACTTGAATCAGTTACAATTGAGTGATAACTGTTTCTCTCAAGTTATTAGCTGAGTTCTTAAAATGTTGTGTAACACTGAAAGATAATTTAGAAGTTTACTTTCAGTCATTACTCTGGAGGTAAGAGCTTTTACCGGTTCTAAATTAGGACGTTTGCATTTTTAATCAAATGACCAGTTTTCCCATTCACTTACGATTCGAATATACTCATTTAGCGACGTAGTCTCAAGAAACGATTATTTAAATATTATGACTGGGATGCTGTGGAGTTATCCTAAGGAATTCTTCTTCTTCTGCGTTATTACTTACCGGTACACAGACTTGCCATACGCTGCGGCAAATTATGTCATATCTCTTTCCATAATGGTGCAGCAGAAGATCTAACTATGTTCTTCATTTTTTTCCTCATCGTAAATCGAGATGATTTACACACACATTGTTTCAGATAAGGTTACTCAACGTTTTATGGCACGTCACTTAGAAATCCATTTCCGCAAGCCGACTATGATGTTATTTTCTTTATCGAGCTAATTTTTCATTTTCTTTGCCTTATTTGATCGCAAAGAACTTTTCCTTTCATTCTGGTGCCCCCGACCTCGGAAGAAAGGAACATCATAGCTCTAGTACTCTTGTTTCCGCAACTTACCACCGTTTTCAGTTAAGGCCATGTAAGGTCATTGCAAAAGCTTTTCATGTGGGTATTTGCATGTGTTTTCATGCCAGAGGCGACTTAAAGTAGAAGTTTCATTGCAACGTTGTATTCCATGAGATCTTCGAGAGTTAACTTCTAGCGTTTCTCAGGGAGGATTGAATGTCTTCCAATAGGATTGTGAACCACTTGTTAAAATGCCTGAATTTACTGTATTATATTAGTGTTTGGAGTATACATACTGCACAAAGAGCAAATTAAAATGAACCCAGCGTTTTTCGAAACGAAACAAAACGAACGGAATATTTCATCAATCTTAGGTCGAAAAAAACGGGCGGCCATGTCGGAAAATTCACCGCGACGTCACAAGGCAGTACGGCCACATGCTGAGCCATCTCGGAACTTAGTAAATTGGCATATTTTCTGCAGATGAATAAAAACGTGTATTTTCCAAAATATCAAAAAGTTAACTGTGTGCTGACAGAGACAATTTATAGTAACATTCCTCAAGTTGTATTTATGGTAGAAATAATAAAAGAAAGCGAGATATTCGACGTTGCTGAGTTTAGGGGAGTTATGAAACAATGAAAAGTATAATGCGATCATTTCATTGCAGCTATATGTGCATTATTTGAGCATATTAGCCGAATTTATTCTCTATTATCTTTGATATTATAGCATGTGTTAGATGGTTTATACTTCTTGTTACTATTTCACGGATTTTAAAAGGTATCCTTTAAATACCTTGTGCTTCGTTCAATTTTTTAATTGTTTTTAATACGTCAAATAAAATAGAAATAGACCTAAATACAGGTTAAACTAATGCGTAAGTTTGAGGCTGATAACTTATCTGAGGATTTTAAGGACATATTAAGGGCCCCAACTTACTATGGCAGATCAGATCACCAGCGTAAAACCAGAGAGATTTATTTTAGAACGAATAGATTTAAAATGTCGCTTTTTCCTCGAACCATTAGAAATTATAATGGACATGACAGCAATCGCGATGGAGATAATTAGAATTGGTAGTGTATATATTTGCCGATATCTTACTAGTTATACAATTTAATAAATACTTTTTTAACATTTCTACAGAATGATTAAGCAGCAGTACGAATCCTATGATTAAAATTGGTGCATGTAAATACTTTCTTTCGTGTGATTAAGGTTTGTCCAGAGCATCAACAAACTAATATTTGTGTAGAGGTAACATGATTTGGTTTTCCATGTGGTTTTATTCTAGGTTACGGGTGGTAACCTAACACCCCCCGCCACACGCCCTTGCGGGGTATTGTGTAGATGTAGATGTAACATCAGAGTACGTCGACATTTTTCATTGTTCATTCCAACTTGAAGAGTTCAGGAAATCTGTATGGCGAAGGAAGAATCCCAAACAAAGGATGAATTGGAACGGAATCTTCCTAAGCCCTTTGTAAGGGTTTTATCGACTCTGAGTGGACTCAGCGAGTTTTGATTTCTCAGAAAAACGTTTCTGACAGTCAACTCAGTTTTGTGTTATAAATAGTCGCAATGTATTTCAATGTCAATTTGCTCCAGTTAGATTTTTAAAGAAGGATTGTATTGTTAATGCTCCCAAATACATATTTTGATTGCCACCATATCATTTATTGCTTCGTGAATTTTGGGACATCTGTATGTGTGGAACCAAGAAGATCTAAATAGTAGAGAGGAACAGCCGATATTTTTACCCCTCAAAATCTGTGGCAGAGATGTAATTGTTTGCTTATTTATCTGCATCATTTCTAGTCAACAACAGGGAATTATGTCGTTACAGGCGAATCCAAAGGTTTGATAACAAGATCTTCAATGTTTTTGCCAATATATATGACGTAATAGCTGACTTCTTGAAAAAAACATGAATAAATCCGGAAAAAGAGGCATTTATTGATCTGTTTTTGGGGCGAAACGTCGAGTTCTGTTCAAAGGAGCTATCAGAGGTTACGCATTACATACCACAAATTTCCTAGATATTATGTCATCAAAATCATTTTTATTTTCGTTGAGGAACAAGAAAATTTGGCATCGAAATACATGTGCAATGGCAAAAGGAGGAGGTCCTAGTCAAAAATGATTCCGATTCCGAGACTCCTCTTTTCCTTATCGGGATGACTTCCAGACCCAAACGGTGGTCCTATCCCTCCTGCTCTTGGCCTTCTCGGGAAGGCCAGTCCGTGCATTTTTGTGGAGTTTCTTATAGTTTCATTTCGAACATCCAGTCATTTTGATTATCCTATTGCCCATCTATGGCGTCAGTTATGTTGACTGGAAACGCACCTTGACTCATGTTGACCGTGCCATTAGGATAAGGTAGAATTAAGCCTAGCGGTTGCAAAAATCTGACTATGCTATGTACCAGTGCATACAGAAAGACCTCTCCGAAAAAGTATTTCACCAGTGGTTTTTTCCAAATAGGATGGAAAAGGTATTTGGGAGACATTGAAGAGAAAGTATTCGTTCAGACATAATGGAAGGTTGCTTCGAGATTCAAAAATGTGGCTCACGTTACCCATCGTGAGCTGAAAAATCTATTGATTTCTTCAGCCGCAAAATTTGGTGAATTTTCGCCTTGTAGGTAAAGGAATCCTTTACATTGAAGGATTATCGTACAGTTGTACTCGATCATTCAGGCCAAAGGGGTGTAAATCATGTTCACTAACTGTTTAGTATTTGTGTC
This sequence comes from Hetaerina titia, assembly GCA_037158775.1. Lineage (NCBI taxonomy): Eukaryota > Metazoa > Arthropoda > Insecta > Odonata > Calopterygidae > Hetaerina > Hetaerina titia. Next base: position 45,304,483 of record CM073779.1, on the reverse strand, counting down.
CTGAGACTAATCGGTCGGTATGACTTCAGATATTGGAGTGATTGCAAAGGATTTGACAGCAGAAAGATTTTTGCTATTTTCCATATTGTGGCAAAATGGCTCGTTGCGAGATGGACATCAAATGAACACTCAAGGGTTAATATCGGATTCATTTGTTTGATTGATGAGGCCTGTAAAAAACTGTGGTATTTTTTCCCAAGCGTGGAGGGTAGACAGGGTATGTATCATGGTCCTTCACGACGTTTGCAAACATATTTTTCGTAGCATGCGTCGAATCTCTCTACCCTTTTTTTAAGTGATTGTGCGAAATCTTTAAGCGTTTACGACGTTCTCGTTACATTCCACAGTATGCAGTCTTTGGTCGATAGATTACTGATCTCTTCGTGCCATTTGCGTCTCATGTGAGTTCACGCACTTGGTTCTCGTGAAAATCTATGCTCTTCCTGGACCGGGTGTTCCGTTATTTCCTCCGGGCCCATTTTCGGTTTGTGATTATACACGAGATAGCGTCCGCAAGTGCAGCGCCGTTGCGGTGTTGGGAGACGGGGTGGCGGAGGTTTGATTTTTGAGGAGGGTGACGTGAAATGTACAACTAAACTCCACTTCAGGCATGTTAGTCATTTTGGAAGGGATTGTATAAATTCCCAGGCATAAGATTCTGCATATTTGTGCCAAGATTCTAGCGGAACATTTTTAGCCAATGGGAACTTTTTCATCTCGCCACCCTCGACATTGTGCGGAATAAGGCGTTTCTAACTACGCCACGAATGATATTTATTTGTTTTTTTAAGGAAGGAATTTTAACCGGATTTGGTCCGTATTAAGACAATGATGAGCTTCTGCAGATTCCAAAACACCACAATTACGACGATTAAAAACGTTAATAGAAGCAAAATATGCTACCCACCCCACCACTCATCCAATCGCCCAACCTCACACCCGTGCACACGTGCCATTTCCAACCACACTCAACTCACCCTGTGAACAACTTTAAGGCCGAATTAACCTCACCTTGACTCGTTCTCCAAACCCAGATCCAAAGCCTGTAGATTAATAAGATAGCAACGAAAACGACTCCAGCAATCTCCATGTCGTTCCTGGAACCGAAAGATTGCGCCACTAGCCAACTTGTTGCTAAGACGCAACACATCGCGTGTTATGCCTTCCAAACAAATTCAGGTACATCTCCTTTCGTCGCAAAGACATATCCAAAGATATACTCATGATGAACTTGAAATGGGCTCGCGGAAAACATTTATTTCAGGGCGATTAAGGTGTAAAGACGTTAGAATGGGCATTTACAAGATGTGATCGAAAAAAGACAGGGCTGATTTCTTAACTTGTTTATTTCGACGGATACAGATTTATCAAACTTGCCGCCCTCAAAGTACATGCCTTGGTGGACGACACAACTTTGCCAACGTTTCTTCCAGGTCTCGAACCCTACCTGGTAAGCCACCTTTGGGATCCTCTTCTGGTCCACCTTACAGCTAGTTTTAATGTCCGCATTAGAGTCGAATCAGCGCCTTTTCAAGGTTGATTTTAACTTTGCAAACAAAAAAGTCTGATGGAACCACGTCTAGAGATTAGGGTGGCTGCGGGATTACGGAAGTTCCTGTTCTGGCGAAAAGCTCTGTCACGATCGGCGCCGTGTGAGCCGGCGCGTTATCGTGGTGGAAACGCCATGCATTGTTTCTCCACATATCCAGCTTCTTTCGGCTCACTGTGACCCTCAGCCTCTTCATAACCGTTGAGTAGAAATCTTTGTTGACGGTTTGACCTATAGGTACGTATTGGTAATGAATCAGCCCTTACCAATCGAAAAACACACCAGCAAGACCTTAAAATCACAATATTTACTCTAAAACTATATTGATTACGATGATAACGAACGTAAGCCCCAGGAAACATTAAGGTAACCTGAAAATGGATAGCGAAGAAATCATATTTCGGTGATAAGTGCAGTATTGATCAGTTGGTGTAGGAATTCGTGGATTTGAAATTGAAGATGCTGCACAAATACTTGTCAAACCCAAGTACAGAACTTCACATCAAATAGTAGCTGGTTATGATGGTTTAGAAGAAGACGATTTTTGTGGCAATAGAGAAGTAGGATTATGAGTGTTCATAGTGATGCAGAACAACCATTTATGATAAAAATACATGCAAGCAGTAGCTGAAGATGATTTCAAATTGTCTGAAATATATTATACAAATAACATGGACTTGTATTAGAGAGCTTTCCCAAAACACACACAACATTTGGGAAGTCACTCAAATGTTCTATGACGAAAAATAATTAAGAAAAGTCTCTCCATTGTTCTTTGTGCTTTTACTCGTAAGATAGTGGCCACATGCTGAAGAGTATTGTTGTGGGAAACTTACGACAACCTCGAGCTTTCAGAAAAATATTGAACGACCTCCCCATAGACATTCGGAAAATACCTGATTTACCGCAGTTATCACGATGGACTGGTTTCGAAATAGCTTTGCTCTCGATGCTGTGAAATACCAATTTGATGTTTCGTGAATTCCAAAGGATTATTATTATTATTATGGATTCCTTTGTTATTTTGCTTAAGTGATTTTAGACACTACGCCTCCGATCCTAATATTGAAAATTTACGCAGTAAGGATGATGAAATTTGCCTAGCCTTGCTTTGCCCTAAAATAGATTTCGTTATTTCAGGCGGTGGATTAAGGATTACTTATTGATTGAAAGAGTTTGTGGAGGCGAAAGTACGAGACTTAATTATGACGGAATTGAGATCATCAGAGGATAGGGAAAAACGCTGACGATAAAAAATATAATTTGAATTCTATGTGATTCAGCTTGGGTAACTCTTGGCACAATTGAAATCCGTGGAAAAAGTTGTTGTCTGAAGAGATTGATTTTTATATCGAAGGATTTTAACCTAAAGCTTATCAGGGAATTTTGCAGTCCAAAGGGGGAATTTCCTCGGCTATTAAAGTATTAAGGACTGGCTTCATGTTGGTGTTGGTGATCTGGTATGCATAGATTCGCCGGGGTGAAATTGTTACGTAAAATTACGAACAAATTGATGGCCATGGCTGTCGCTGGTCTTAGAATTATTTATTCAAGAACCGTGTTTGTTCACCACAGTGCAATCTGGAATTGGAAATGAGAAAGCTTAAAAGAGGAGGAAAATAAATAAGCCTGGTACAGTAAGATGAGGTGATTCATTTAAACAAGGATATGGTTTTCACATGACGAAGGACATACTTTGTATTTTCACGATAAAAATGGAATTCATTTTAAAGTCTTTGAACCTATTCCAACACCATCATCCAGCTCAGAAAAATATTCTGGGATATCGCCTCATTCCTAAGAACCAAATACCCTTTTTGGTAATAGAAACATGTTTGAGTTTTAAATAAAGATTCTGGTTGTACGGATAAGTACTTAAATAGTATTTACTTCTGAGAAATGATTAAAATATGTAAAAGCAATAAAATAGATTACGTGGAATCTTACTGAGCATATCAATCAGGTAAACAATATTTTTCATTCATTCTTGGAGCAGTTATGGAAGCTATCAGGTTACAAGCGTTATAGTTTGGTAACAGGATGCTGGGAAAACTCACTTGAGAAATGTCGGTTTGAAGCGCGACGCTGGTGAAGATATTGATAAAACAGTTGATACTAATTCAGGGTACGTTACGCAGAAAGGTTAGTTCGGCATCAGTGCCTTGGTGGAACTACAACAAAAATTATTCGTGGATATTTTAAACACCCACGTTCCCTACCCATCCGCATGGATATAGGAATACAATTAATTCGCGCTGATCGTAAATTTTAATTGATGAATAAGGAAGATAGTGCGCTTAAAATATTAGACGACAAACCATACTTTCGATATTTTGATGTCAATCTCTCCATTTATCTTGTGCACGATACACGCTTGATGTTGAAAAATATCAACGCAAATTTCCATTGAAAAACACAACCAAAGACGATCAATTCCCCAAGAGTTAGTCGCGGGGTACATGTATGTCTGGATAATTTTCTGAGTCTGAATGTCGTCATTGTTGATCAAAGGTCCAATTTCTACATCTATATCTACACAATACCCCGCAAGCCGCTACAAGGGCGTGTGGCGGGGGATGTTAGGCCACAATCCGGAAAAGATATAAAAAATCACATGAAAAACCAACAAATTCATGCAAATCCACTACCACGGATGTAAATGCAACATTCTCGCGAAAACCTTTTTAACTTACACGCATGCAAATGCATATACCAACTAACATACAGATGCACCTATGAATATAACTTCGTCTACACATCTACACAATACCCCACAAGTCGACGCAAAGACGTGTGGCAAGGGGTGGTAGGTCACCAGCCATTCTACATATATTCCCTCTATTTCCTCATGCACCTGGCACCCCGCGATCCACCAAAACGTGAAAAGGGGGCGACCGAACAAAAATATATGCAATTTTTTAGAGTTTTATCACGATAGATAATTATTCTTATTTAAGTCAGCTGAAAAAACCATTCGCTTTTTCTAATTATTTTCCAGAATACTATATTTATTCTGCGTAAACGAGTGTCAAATCCACTGGAGATGATTACTATGCCATTTTACTTCGAAATACTTATGCGCTAGTCTGATACGATTGTTTGCGAAAGTAGAAAAAGCGTAGAGGTAATTAGAATGGTTGGGAAACTTTTGCACACAAGTATGTTTTGCTCGTTTGTGAATAAACTAATGGCGCTTTTAGTGTCGAATGCTATATCAGCGTCGTCGATAGCAGCCCCATGAGAGTTGAGGAGTGTTTCATAAGTGAATTGAGTAAAACCGTAATCTACATGACTAACACAGAATATGTGGCATCACTGGAAATAGAAGAATATAAACTTTTAGTGATAATGAAAGATGGCTAGAGGCAGATTCTTTGATTGGAGTGATCGCAGAAGAAAAAATATATTGCAGTTTGTACCCCTCAGACCTGTTGCGGATCAGGTCCACAAACGGAATTCATGTTACCTATTGAGATCCATCTCACATGATTAGGGTCGATAACTAGCAGAATTCCAGCAAAATTGTTCTTAAACTCATTGACCCTAATCATGTGATATGGATCTCAATTGGCAACATGAATTCCGTTTATGGACCTATATAATATTTTATTAGGTAATCTACCGGTTAAGGTAGGTTTTTGGATGGACACAACTATCAAATAAACATTTTGTGACTCCCCACCTATCAAACTAATCTATATCAGGTCCCTCTTCATCTCGGTGTACTTCTTTCCTCCCTTCATCCCGTCCAACATCCCTATCCTGTTCCTACCCTTACCACGCTTGCCCAACATTCTCCCCTCTATTACCCTCTTCAACATTCCACTACCGTTCAATACGCCTTTCATCCATTTTTCCTGCCTCCATAGGATTTCTCTCAACAAACCCCTCTCCTCCCCCACCATTTCTAGTACTTCCTCATTTGTTTTCCTTTCGGTCCATTTCACCTTCTCCATTCTTCTCCACACCCACATTTCAAAAGCCTCCAATCTACGTCTATCCTCCTGCTTCAGCGACCACGTTTCCGCGCCGTACATAGCTACGCTCCATATCAGAGTTTTTACGAGTCTTGTCTTAACATCCCTACTCAACGTCCCCGTCATCAACTCCCTCCTCTTTGAGAAAGCCTCCTTGCCTAGCGCAATTCTTCTCCTTACGTCCCTACCACTTTGACCGTGTTGGTCCAAAACACTTCCGAGATATGTAAACTGCTCTACCTGCTCTATTCTTTCCCCGCCTATTTTAATATTTAGCTTAGCCTTTTTCTTTCTAGAAAATCGCATAACCTTTGTTTTATTAATATTGATTCTCATCCCATATTTATCGCACTGAACCTCCAATTCACTCAACAATGCTTGCAACCCCTTGGCTGACTGAGCAACTAATGCTTGGTCATCAGCAAACCTAACCGATTTTACGAATTCCCCTCCGACTTTCATTCCTACCTCCAGTTCTTCCCATGCCTCTTTAATCATTTCCTCTACATATACGTTGAACAGTACCGGTGACAATGGGCAACCCTGCCTTACACCTCTTCCTAACACTGCCCATCCGGACTCTCCGTTCCCCACTCGCACCTGAGCAGTCTGAGACATGTACAGGTTGCGGATCAGTCTCCTGTCCCTCCAATCCATTCCTATTTTCTGCAATACACGCATTAATTTTTCCCAATTCACTCTATCAAACGCTTTTTCGAAATCTACAAAACAGGCAAAAACGTCCTTATTGTATTCTATATTTCTCTCGACTAGTGATCTCATTACTGCAATGGCATCACGCGTACCTCTTCCTTTCCTGAACCCAAACTGATCATCCCCTAAGTAATCATTTGCCTTACTCTCTATCCTTTTGTTGATGATCCTGAGAATAACTTTAGCTGCGTGGGATATCAAACTTATTGTTCTGTAATCCTCACATGACGAAGCCTTTGCCTTTTTTGGAATAGGAACTAACACCGATCTCACAAAATCTTCCGGCCAGATTCCTTCCTCATAGATACTACGAATCAGTCCATATATGGCCTTCTTCCCACCTTTCCCTAACCATTTCAACATTTCTACAGGAATATTGTCCACCCCCACAGCCTTGTTTGCTTTCAACTCCTTTAATGCCCTTTCTATTTCATCGTCGAGTATGCCTGGACCTAAGCTATCTTCTTCTACCTCATGTTCCTTTTCTATGTCTAACCTTGTCGGCCTAAGTTCTTTACCATACAGTGTTTCTATATATTCCTTCCATCTCTCTTGGATTTTTCCTGGTTCAACTATTATCTTACCCCATTTATCTTTGACTGTTAGCACAGATCTTGCCTTCTTACTTCCCGATAATAACTTAACCTTGCTGTATAGAGCACCAATTTCACCCTTCTTCTGTAGACTTTCCATATCCTCGCATTGCGTTTTCCACCATTCTTCTTTTGCTTTATTTGTGACCCTTCTCAATTTATTGTTTAACTCTTTGTACTTCATTTTGCCTAACTCTGTGTTTACATTTTTCCATCTTCTTCTCTCGTCCATCTTTGCAATCATCTCATCCGTTACCCATGGTTTCCTTATCCTTTTCCCTTTAACGGTTCCTATATTGTCTTTAGCGGCTTCCAATATCTCTTTCTTGATACATTCCCATTTTTCTTCGATAGCACTCAGTTCTTTACCGTCATCCATCATTTTCTCTACAGCCTCCTGATACTCCTTCTTCGTTAATTCATTTACTGCTTCTAAATTCCATTTTTTAACCCGCCGCCCTTGCCTTATCTTCTTGAAACGAACATTACATTTCATAACAACTAAATTGTGGTCAGAGTCCGCGTCCGCTCCTGGGAAACTGTGCGAATTTATCACACTGTTCCTAAACCTGTGCCTAACCATAATATAATCTAACTGATACCTTTCTGAGTCACCTGGCATTTTCCATGTATACCTACGCCTTTTGTGGTGTCTAAACCATGTGTTGGCGATGACTAACCCCTGTCTCCTGCAGAATTCAATTGCTTTCTCTCCGCGTTCATTCCTCGTGCCTAACCCATAGTCCCCCACCTCACCACCATCTCTTCCTTCGCCTACCGTCGCATTCCAATCCCCCATCACAATCAAATACTTCCCTGCAGGAACACTCGCGATGATATCCTCTAACTCATCATACATCCTATCGACTTCTTCCTCCTTGTGGTTGCTCGGTGGCATGTATACCTGAATAATGACCAATTTCGTCGGCTCTGCTTTAATCTCTACGAGTAAAATTCTATCTGTCGCTTGCTCTATGTTGACTACGCTTCTTCCTACCCCTTTATTTAAAATTACGGCAACCCCTCGTTGGCTCTCGTCCCCGCCGCTGTATATTACTCTGTAATTGTCACTCCAGTAATCCCCGCTATCCTTCCATCTCACCTCGCAGAGGCCTAAAACATCTATGTTACCTCTTTCCATCTCTTGCTTAATATTTTCTAATCTGCCTCTCCTCAACATTGTCCTGACGTTCCAGGTTCCTATTCTTACTACTTTCGCCTTCTTCTGAGTCTTCTGTCCTGCTGAAGTTATTTCTCCCGTGCAAGGGTTTCGTGGGATGACGACCGCGGAAGCCTTGCCTCTCCCGCTGCTGGGCACGACACACGGCCTCTTGGGCCGAGTCCCGTAGTTGCCAGGACTCATATTATCTATAGTGCCCATCATAATATTCTTGGGAATCATAATTGAGGTGGTTTCCCGTTGCCTTCCTCAATAGTGTGTTTAACGTGACACCATCACTTAATGGCCGCCCCACTGGGGTCAGACGCCATTGCAGCCGCCTCACTGAGGAACAGACGCTGCGTGGACTACCTTTCGTCTGGCTCCTAACCTTCAACCTATCTGGCATGGGTGACCCTTCCAGGAGTAATTATTATTACTCCCGCCAGCACAGCTCTAGGGGTCATCGGAACACACAAGCCCTTCCACCACGACAAGGTTGTAGTCCATGGGAGGGCTATATAATATATATATATATTTCTATATATATTATATATATATTATAGCGGGTCGCGGTGGTCTAGTGGGTAGAGCGTTGGACTACTGACCGGAGGGTCCCGGGTTCGATTCCCAGGCAAGGCACTCTGGGCACCTTCAGCTCCACCCAAGCTAGTTGATTTTTCGGGTACCAGATCTTCCTGGGAAACCATAACCTGCACAGGGAAAGGAACTGGCCCCCCTACCCTGATGTGTGAATACTCACACGCCGTCGGGCTTGGTACATGGGTGAGCTCTACCATCACCTACTAAACCGACCTTCGGGTTGATTACTGTGTTTATGGTTTATATATATGTGTGTGTGTGTGTTTTGATGATTTCGTCGAAGTAACACGGAAGTGTTGAAAAAATAAACTTGGACAGCAACAAACAATATAAGAACACACATAAAAAGAACACTCACACGTTATTTCTTAATAATTTCGGCGGAATTTAGCTCCGTCATCTTCAGAAGATACATTAGTACACTGGAAATTATAGCAGTACTACTGTATCTTCTGAAGAAGACAGAGCTAAATTCCGTCGAAATTATTAAGAAATAACGTGTGTTCTTTGTATGTGTTCTTATATAGTTGGTTGCTGTCCGAATTTTATATACACATATATTCAAAGGTGCATGTGTATGTTAGGTGATATTTTATATATTTGCTTACCTGTAAGGTGAAAAGTTTTTTGATTATTGTCTACGCCACTATGGGTGTAGGTTTGGATAAGTATGTTGATTTTGCATGTAATATTGTTCTATTTTACGGGTAGTGACCTAACAACCCCCGCCACATGCCCTTGCAGCGACTTGGGGGTATTATGTAGATGGATTTAAATATTAATAAACCATATTGCTCTATTATACATGTGTAGCCGCATTTAGATTCAAAGTTTATATTCCGACATTTGCGGTGAATATTGCTGTATATCCGATACCCGCTCTCACTAAATCTGTAAAAAAATACCTTGCACAAATCACTCTCCAAGTAACACCAAAACAATCTCCACTCAAACAACGACTGTCGGTCGCTGCGGATGTTTCATCTTACCTCCCCCAACAAAACGTGAACGAGCGCAAGGTGTCATCTGAGGTGCTGCTCCTGAATAAGTAGAGTCCACGCGTGGAGGAGACACTTATTAAAGAAGATTGGACGGTGAAATGCAGGTAGATAGATGTACGGATGCATTTCCAAGGACAGGGTTCAGTTAACCTTGAAGCCAATCAACAATTTTGGGGGTAGCACAAACTGCTCAGAAAACTTGTTTTGCATTTCACAGCAACATCCAATCACCGTTTAGCTGCACAAGTCAAGTTATTGCTTGCCCTGGATGCCATCATCGAGGAGGCCACGGCTGTCTACCTTATCAGGGAAGAGGTCAGCGAATTACTTTCTGATCTCACAGACCGCATTTTCATTTCCTTGGATTAAAAATTCCACTACTGTCCGCACGATGAATATTCCTCACCCACTTCTTCCTGTTCAACCCTTGCCACAAGGTGTGCAAAAGCACGTAAGCTCTTAGAAACACTCATGGCCTCGCTCTAGGGCTTCAGGACAACCACATAAAATCCAAGGTTGATCATTGCCTCTCGGAACATACCCCTCTCCAAACCCACAACCGTAATCCTCTTAAGGGAGAACATTCCCAACAAACGTCAGTTGTCATGATACGATCGGAGGAGGTGATGTCAAAAAGGAAAGTTCGGTCGCTAATCCCACTTCTCCTCCTGGTCACACCTCTATGTCGTGCAAGAATCTTCTGTTGTCGACTGTGTATTAATTGAATGGTGTAAAATCAAGTGCATGGATTGGGGTGGGTTGAGAATTGGGAATTTTAAGTAGTCATTAATCGTCTCAAGCTGGTAAAAAGAATGCTATGATACAACAAGGGCATTATTTCTATATTATAAATCAGTAGAACACAAGAGTCTTGCAATCAGAACGATCATGATAAACTATTTCTCTATTTCAACAAAGAGGTTGTGGTGTAGAAAGTCCATTTGTTGGTGTAACGTTTTGCGGGGGAACTGGGTCTTCGTATTGTATGCAAATCACCTACAATACACTACTGCTGCTTTTTTTTCGCCTCATCTAATATATCGCCCTCCAATTTACAATGCTTCAATTTGGAGCCACTGTCCGCTTCATTACTTCGGTGTTCTTATTTCTAAAGCCTAATTTCTAAAAAGTAACGGCGCGCCCCACGAGAGAAACCAGTTCATCCATATTCTTTAGGGTGACTCAATCAACTACTCGCAAAACTGGATAGAGACCATCTTGCTCTGTCGGTAACTGTTAGGCACAGATTTAGAAACATAGTAATCAATTCACACACTTTATCGGGAGCGGATGTGGACTTCGAAAATAAATTAGTTAAAGTTAAATTAAAAGTTGAAATAAAATTATTAGGTGTTGCACCCGATTCAATGAGATAAGGCAGGGGCGGCAGTTTAGGAATGTAGAAGGATTTACTAGATTGGCAAGAAAGGAGTATCAGCAGGATTAAGAGAAAATCATGGATAACGGTTAAGAGCTGAGTACCATCAGGGAAAAATGGGAAAAAATAGAATATATTTTTATATATTTGTATATATATATATATATATATATATATATATATATATATATATATATATATATATATATATTACTTCACTCATAGAAATAGATATAAGGAAAGGGGATAGGAAAACACATAAGAAACAAACACAGGAAAGTTGGGGAAGGCGAATTTGAGCAGATCACAAAAATAAAAATATTCACTTATCCGGCACATGAACACAGGACCTTCCACTTTCCGGACGGATGCTCTACCATTTGAGCTAATAAGGAAACCCGATTTACATTGAGATCTACGATCTTATAAAGCGCCAAAGTGCTCCGATTTTCTTGCTCCAGAGATGGCGTTAGAGAGCTGTTTCACCCACCATAGGAGAAGTTGACGACACACACAAGAAGGGGAAAGGATAGTAGAAAAGCATTCATATAGTATGATATCATAAAGGATAGGAACGGTGCGTTTCATGGCACGCATAGCCAGAAGAAGACACGGGCCTCATTGGCCAAATACACATTCAAACACGAATTCCCGCCATACGGCGAACAAATATTACTTCACTCATAGAAAAAAATATAAGGAAAGGGGATAGGAAAACACATAAAAGACAAACACAGGAAAGGTATTGTCTTGTATTGTCTTTTATGTGTTTTCCTATTCCCTTTCCTTATATCTATTTTTATGAGTGAAGTAATATTTGTTCGCCGTATGGCGGGAATTCGTGTTTGAATGTATGTATATATATATATATTTTTTTTTAGGTAATCTACCGGTTAAGATAGGTTTTTGGATGGACACAACTATCAAATAAACATTTTGTGACTTCCCACCTAGCAAACTAATCTACATCAGGTCCCTCTTCATCTCGGTGTACTTCTTTCCTCCCTTCATCCCATCCAACATCCCTATCTTGTTCCTACCCTTACCTCGCTTGCCCAACATTCTCCCCTCTATTACCCTCTTCAACATTCCACTACCGCTCAATACGCCTTTCATCCATTTTTCCTGCCTCCATAGGATTTCTCTCAACAAACCCCTCTCCTCCCCCACCATTTCTAGTACTTCCTCATTTGTTTTCCTTTCGGTCCATTTCACCTTCTCCATTCTTCTCCACACCCACATTTCAAAAGCCTCCAATCTACGTCTATCCTCCTGCTTCAGCGACCACGTTTCCGCGCCGTACATAGCTACGCTCCATATCAGAGTTTTTACGAGTCTTGTCTTAACATCCCTACTCAACGTCCCCGTCATCAACTCCCTCCTCTTTGAGAAAGCCTCCTTGCCTAGCGCAATTCTTCTCCTTACGTCCCTACCACTTTGACCGTGTTGGTCCAAAACACTTCCGAGATATGTAAACTGCTCTACCTGCTCTATTCTTTCCCCGCCTATTTTAATATTTAGCTTAGCCTTTTTCTTTCTAAAAAATCGCATAACCTTTGTTTTATTAATATTGATTCTCATCCCATATTTATCGCACTGAACCTCCAATTCACTCAACAATGCTTGCAACCCCTTGGCTGACTGAGCAACTAATGCTTGGTCATCAGCAAACCTAACCGATTTTACGAATTCCCCTCCGACTTTCATTCCTACCTCCAGTTCTTCCCATGCCTCTTTAATCATTTCCTCTACATATACGTTGAACAGTACCGGTGACAATGGGCAACCCTGCCTTACACCTCTTCCTAACACTGCCCATCCGGACTCTCCGTTCCCCACTCGCACCTGAGCAGTCTGAGACATGTACAGGTTGCGGATCAGTCTCCTGTCCCTCCAATCCATTCCTATTTTCTGCAATACACGCATTAATTTTTCCCAATTCACTCTATCAAACGCTTTTTCGAAATCTACAAAACAGGCAAAAACGTCCTTATTGTATTCTATATTCCTCTGGACTAGTGATCTCATTACTGCAATGGCATCACGCGTACCTCTTCCTTTCCTGAATCCAAACTGATCATCCCCTAAGTAATCATTTGCATTACTGTATATAACTTTTTGTTGATGATCCTGAGAATAACTTTTGCTGCGTGGGATATCAAACTTATTGTTCTGTAATCCTCACATGACGAAGCCTTTGCCTTTTTTGGAATAGGAACTAACACCGATCTCACAAAATCTTCCGGCCAGATTCCTTCCTCATAGATACTACGAATCAGTCCATATATGGCCTTCTTCCCACCTTTCCCTAAACATTTCAACATTTCTACAGGTATATTGTCTACCCCCACAGCCTTATTTGCTTTCATCTCCTTTAATGCCCTTTCTATTTCATCGTCGAGTATGCCTGGACCTAAGCTATCTCCTTCTACGTCATGTTCCTTTTCTATGTCTAACCTTGTCGGCCTAAGTTCTTTACCATACAGTGTTTCTATATATTCCTTCCATCTCTCTTGGATTTTTCCTGGTTCAACTATTATCTTACCCCATTTATCTTTAACTGTTAACACAGATCTTGCCTTCTTACTTCCCGATAATAACTTAACCTTGCTGTATAGAGCACCAATTTCACCCTTCTTCTGTAAACTTTCCATATCCTCGCATTGCGTTTTCCGCCATTCTTCTTTTGCTTTATTTGTGGCCCTTCTCTATTTATTGTTTAACTCTTTGTACTTCATTTTGCCTAACTCCGTGTTTACATTTTTCTACCTTCTTCTCTCATCCATCTTTGCAATCATCTCATCCGTTACCCCTGATTTCTTTATCCTTTTCCCGTTAACGGTTCCTTTAGTGTTTTTAGCGGCTTCCAATATCCCTTTCTTGATACATTCCCATTTTTCTTCGATAGTACTCGGTTCTTTACCGTCATCCATCATTTTCTCTACAGCCTGCTGATACTCCTTCCTCGTCAATCCATTTACTGCTTCTAAATTCCATTTCCTAATCCGCCCTTGCCTTATCTTCTTGAAATGAACATTACATTTCATAACAACTAAATTGTGGTCAGAGTCCGCATCCGCTCCTGGGAAACTGTGCGAATTTATCACACTGTTCCTAAACCTGTGCCTAACCATAATATAATCTAACTGATACCTTTCTGAGTCACCTGGCATTTTCCATGCATACCTACGCCTTTTGTGGTGTCTAAACCATGTGTTAGAGATGACTAACCCCTGTCTCCTGCAGAATTCAATTGCTTTCTCCCCGCGTTCATTCCTCGTGCCTAACCCATAGTCCCCCACCTCACCACCATCTCTTCCTTCGCCTACCGTCGCATTCCAATCCCCTATCACTATCAAATGTTTCCCTGCAGGAACACTCGCGATGATATCCTCTAACTCATCATATATCCTATCAACTTCTTCCTCCTTGTGGTTGCTCGGTGGAATGTATACCTGAACAATGACCAAGTTCGTCGGCTCTGCTTTAATCTCTACGAGTAAAATTCTATCTGTCGCTTGCTCTATGTTGACTACGCTTCTTCCTACCCCTTTATTTAAAATTACGGCAACCCCTCGTTGGCCCTCTTCCCCGCCGCTGTATATCACTCTATAATTGTCACTCCAGTAATCCCCGCTATCCTTCCATCTCACCTCGCAGAGGCCTAAAACATCTATATTACCTCTTTCCATCTCTTGCTTAATATTTTCTAATTTGCCTCTCCTCAACATTGTCCTGACGTTCCAGGTTCCTATTCTAACTACTTTCGCCTTCTTCTGAGTCTTCTGTTCTGCTGCAGTTATTTCTTCCATGCAAGGGTTTCGTGGGATGACGACCGCGGAAGCCTTGCCTCCCCCGCTGCCGAGCACGACACACGGCCTCTTGGGCCGAGTCCCGTAGTTGCCAGGACTCATATTATCTATAGTGCCCATCATAATATTCTTGGGAATCATAATTGAGGTGGTTTCCCGTTGCCTTCATCAATAGTGTTTTTAACGTGACACCATCACTTAATGGCCGCCCCACTGGGGTCAGACGCCATTGCAGCCGCCTCACTGAGGAACAGGCGCTGCGTCGACTACCTTTCGTCTGGCTCCTAACCTTCGACTTATCTGGCATGGGTGACCCTTCCAGGAGTAATTATTATTACTCCCGCCAGCACAGCTCTAGGGGTCATCGGAACACACAAGCCCTTCCACCACGACAAGGTTGTAGTCCATGGGAGGGTATATATATATATATATATATATATATATATATATATATATATATATATATATATATATATATATACATATATAAACAAAGGATATCGCAAGCCTCAAAAAAATATAGGAATTGTTAATAGGAAAAGGACAAGGAAACTGTAGATCACGGATGAGATAAATTAGAAAGATAGACGAGAGAAAGAAATTTAAGAATATAAATACAAGGCTAGGTAAGAAGAATTACCAATAGCTAAATATCAAATTGAGACAGGTAAAAAACAAAGAAAAAGAAGCCTGATGGATAACACAGTACGAGGGTATGGAAAGTATGCAGGGAAAGGGTGAAATCGGTTCGCCGTACAAGAAGGTTAAAACACTATCGGGAAGTTAGAAGGGAAGATCTGTGCCAACAGTTAAAGATAAGTCGGGCAAAGTAATAGCTGAAACAGAAAAGGTCTATGCGAGATGAAAGGAATGTATAGAAGAACTGCATGATAAAGAACTTAGGCCAGCAAACTATGAGATAGAAAGAGAATGTAACGTGGATGAAGATTGCTTAGGCCAAGGCATACTTGACGATGAGATAAAAAGTGTATTAAGGAAGATGAAATCAAATAAAGCCGTTGGAGTCGGCAACATTCCTGCGGAACTACTTTAAGGTTTGTAAAAATATGAGAGAAAGAGTCTATATAGACTAATTAGTAGCATTTATGAGGAAAGAATCTGGCCAGAAGACTTGGTAAAATCAGTGTTAGTTCCTATTGCAAAAAGGTAAAGGCTACATCATGTGAGCACAGAACAATACGTTTGATATCCCACGCAGCTAGAGTTATTCTCAGGATCATCAGCAAAAGCATAGAGAGTAAGGCAAACGATTACTTACAGGATGATCAGCTTTTGTTTAGGAATCGGAGATGCACGCATGATACCATTGCAGTAATGAGATCACCAATAGAGAGGAATATGGAATACATTCAGTACGTATTTGGCTGTTTCGTAGATTTCAAAAAGGCGTTCGATAGAGTGAATTTGGAAAAACCGTTGAGTATAATGCAGAAATATGAATACATTTGAGTCACAGGAGGCTAATCCGCAACCTGTACATGTCTCAGACTGCTCAGGTGCGATTGGGGAACGGAGAATCCGGATGGGCGGTGTTAGGAAGAGTTGTAAGGCTGAGTGGCCCATTATCACCGGTGCTGCTCAACGTATATGTGGAGGAAATGATTAAAGATGTAAGGGAAGAACTGGAGGTAGGAATGAAAGGCGGAGGGGAATCGTTAGGTAAAATCAGTTAGGTTTGCTGATGACCAAGCTTTAGTTTGTCAGTCAGCCAAGGGGCTGCAAGCATTGCTGAGTGAATTGGAAATTCAGTGCAATACATGGGATGAGAATCAATATAAATAAAGGTTATGCGGTTTTCAAGTAAAAATAAAGGCTAAGTTAATATAAAAGGTCAAAAACTAGAGCAGGTGAAAATGTTTACGTATATCGGAATTGTTTTGGATCAAAATGGTCAAAGCAATAGGAGCGTAAAGAGAAGAATTGCGTTAGACAGTGAAACTTTCGCAATGAGGAGGGAACTGATGTGAGTCATATTGAGTAAGGATGTTAGGAAAAGACTTGTTAAAACTTTAGAATGGAGTGTGATGGCGGCGCGGAAACATGGTCATTGAAGCAAGATGATAGACGAAGATTGGAGGTGGTTGATAAGGAAGGTGAAATGAACCGAAAGGAAAATAAATGAGGAAGTACGAGGTGTGGTGGGGGAGGAGAGGGGATTGTTGGGAGAAATCATAAGAAGTCAGGAAAGATGGATGAGCATTTTTTTCGGCAGTGGGATATTGAAGACTGATAGAGGGGAGAATGTTAGGAAAACAAGAGAATGACAGGAATAGGATAGGGATATTGTACGGGAGGATGGGCGGAAGGAAGTATACGGAGTATAGTGAAAATATAAAGAGGGGCTTCTGGTAGAGTAGGAGAGGCGAGATATTTCATTCGTGTCGAAAGCTTAATTTAACCGGTAGTTAACTTAAAAAAATTGCAAATTTTAGGTTCCGGAGTGGGCAAAGGAGTCAACACGGAAGTGATTTGACTTTGAGGTTGTAATGCGCACGTGTGCGCCCCTATTCGGTCGAAGGCTGTGGGGAGAGTTGTACGTAAGTTGGGGTAACCTTGTGCCGGTCCACCCGGTTTCCTAGTACAAATTTTCCTTCAGTTTTTGGTGCTGTCATGCTATTCACTACTAACCTTTTATACTTAATGGGATGGTTTGAACATATACTTCAAGGCTGCAAAAACTAGTTCTAGCCACCGGATTTTGGTGAAATTATGTTTTCTCCATTTTTATATTTACGAATCATGATGATGTGAATGATGTTCCTTATCCTCTGGTGATCCACTGCGGTAAATATGAGTCTCGCGATATAATAGTAGCTAAATTCACTTACCTTCATTTCATTTTTCCAGGTTGTAGTGGTAATGGAATAATGATAAACCCTTTAATATTCTTTATTAACATTTTTTTGTCGCTAGCAAATATTTTCCGTCCATGCATCATTCACAAGGTTAAAATATCCTCCAGAAGTAACAATGAACCTGTATTAGGCGTTATATTTAGCCGTAGTGCTGTGAATATAAACAAAGTGGAAAATTAAATTTTGAAGTACCGTAGTGCAATACGAGGTACCCTGCATGGCTGGTACATCATTCAAATTTGCGAAATATAGGATTTTTTTCATTTTCTAGAACCCTCCGGTTTCAGATTCTTACGACCGATGGTGATTTTATAAAAATAAACTATTCTCGAGAACGAAATTGGGATGGCTTTTTTTTAAGGTTATTCTACCTAGAAACGCTAGATCTTGAAGCGGAATCCTTAATGCATGCCCGTTCCTGCTCGGATTCTACATTAATTTAAGAAAAACGGAAAAGTTTGTTTTGTTCTTTGAACGCAATTCCTCGAGTAATTAGCCTTCCATAGAGCGCTGGGAGGCACTCCATTGTCGCGGGACGTAACCCTTGGCCCATCCAATTTTTTCTCATCAATGGGTGCCTATTACGTGAGACACTCGATGGAAAAATCCCGGACAACGATTCCTCTCCATCTCCATTGCGTAGGGCCATCGCATCGCGCTCATTCCGTGGGGAAAAATTTCACTTAAGGCGAACAAATCAAGCGGGAAGATTTGAAAGGGAGGGGAGGTATCGTACAAGGAAAGGAGACGTGGGAGGTCGAAGAAGCCGCCCGGGAAAGACGGGGACGGGGGCGAGGGGGAGAGGGGATTCATTGAGGAGCAAAAATTAAGTCCGTGGATAAAAGAGCGAGGGTAGGCATGATGGAGAAGCGAAGCTGTCATATCCACTTGGTCAGCACCCCCTCTTGCTTGCTCGAGGTCTGCGGCATAAATGAGAATATAGAGATGAGGGGAGAAGCCTCTGACAGCTTAGTTAGCCCTGGGCACCCTCGACGTGCCTCCTTCACTTCGTTTTAACTTCCGATCCCTTTCCCTCGACCTCTCCCTTCCTCACCACTTGTCCATCTTCTTCCGCTACCATTCTGCATTCTGAGGAAATGGAACCGCGGCGAAGCAGTGTTTGCCACGAACCAGTTTTGTTCCTTGGGAAACGTGATGTGGAGCGATAAGATATGCAGATAGAACGGGATCAACATTTTTCTTCTTCTTGGTTCAACTTTGATCTTTCTCAGTCTATGCTTATTAAAGTGACGTCCATAGGTAAAAACGTTGCAGCCATTAAGGTGAGGGTAAAGCTTACTTATAACTGCCTCTCAATCCTTGGTTTATTGGCGCAAAGGAATATTATTTTCCTCTTCTTTTGCATTTAAATGGGAATAATCTGAACCAAGCAAAGAAGTAAGGTTGACTTTCTACAGCCTAACCTCGACCGCTTCCTCAGCAATATGAACACGGTAGGAGGTAAAACCAGGACGCTAAATAAATGTACATGTTAATTTTGGCAGTTACGGAATTTTGGAAGGATATTTTTATCATTTCCACGATGATGTCAGTACTCATTTATTCAATTACTTCGATGAAAACTGGATAAATTGGTTAGTTTTCACTGCAAACCTTTACAAAAGAATATCACGGGCATATAAAAGCCCAACGTTTTTCGTTTTTGGTCAAAAATTCCGTAATTGGTTACATGGAGCTTCACAGTGTTAAGCGTATCTCTGGACACTCCATTTAGAATTCACGATTTCTACA
This sequence comes from Hetaerina titia, assembly GCA_037158775.1. Lineage (NCBI taxonomy): Eukaryota > Metazoa > Arthropoda > Insecta > Odonata > Calopterygidae > Hetaerina > Hetaerina titia. Next base: position 45,285,069 of record CM073779.1, on the reverse strand, counting down.
CGAAAAAAGAAGTTAAAAGGATGGTTTGACGAATATCTCTTTATTATCTATAACACGAGAAAGATATGGTTTATATTGTCCTCGGCTAATGATTTTTATAGTAAGTGGCTACTTTCAACAACTGTTACCTCTCTCTGTCTATATATATATATATAGACTGTATATATATATACTATATATGTATACTATATATATATATATAGATATATATATATATGTATATATATATATATATTTTTTTTTTTTAAGTAATCTACCGGTTAAGGTAGGTTTTTGGATGGACACAACTATGAAATAAATATTTTTGTAACTCCAAACAAAACCCAATCCAGCAACCTAAACTACATCAGGTCCCTCTTCATCTCTGTGTACTTCCTTCCTCCTTTCATCCCGTCCAACATCCCTATCCTGTTCCTGCCTTTTCCTCGCTTGCCCAAATTCCCTCTATTACCTTCTTTAACATTCCACTACCGCTCAATACGCCTATCATCCATTTTTCCTGCCTCCATAAGATTTCTCTCAACAAACCCCTCTCCTCACCCACCATCTCCAGTACTTCCTCATTTGTTTTCCTTTCGGTCCATTTCACCTTCTCCATTCTTCTCCACACCCACATTTCAAAAGCCTCCACCAATCTACGTCTATCCTCCTGCTTCAAGGACCACGTTTCCGCGCCGTACATAGCTACGCTCCATATCAGAGTTTTTACGAGTCTTGTCTTAACATCCCTCCTAAATATATATATATATATATATATATATATATATATATATATATATATATATATATATATATATATAGCACACAGAATAACACAATGGCACAATAGAACACAGAATAAAACAGATAACACGTAAAAGGACACACACTCCGAGGCTTCCGGAGTAGGCCGAAAGCTTAAATCATCTACAGTGTGAGTGTCCTTTTACGTGTTATCTGTTTTATTCTGTGTTCTATTGTGCCGTCCAAAAGTTATATTGCTCTCGTGAGTACTTCCGCATCATCGATATATATATATATATATATATATCTCGTGAGTGCATCTCACTTCTCGCATATATTTATATTTAAGGGGAGGCAGTAGTCCAGGGTGTTGGACTATTGACCGAAGAGCCCCAGTTTTATTCTCAGGCAAGCCTCTCTGGGCACCCTCAGCTTCATTCGAGCTGTGTAATATTTTGGGTACCAGATCTTCCTGAGAAAGCATACCTGGAAGAGGGAAAGGAACTGGTCCCCCCTACCCTGATGTGTGAATTTCACACGCCGTCGGACTTAATATGTTGTGGATTATGTTGTTTTTGGTTGTTTTATATGTACATATATACATATATTAAAATATTAAAGAAGAAAACTGAAGGCTGATGGGATTCACTGGGTGGAGGATCAGGAGATTTATTGTATATTTTTGACCTCTGAATGTTGGCTGGACTGAAGGGGCCTGAGCTATGCGGACCCCCGTTTATATAACATAGCAGAAGGCTTTAGTCAACGAACGATATTTATGGTTTATCGTTGGAACTCGGATCTGAGAAAAGCATTTCCCCGAAGACAATTTCAGTTCTTCTCCCCCAATAGATAGGGCTCTCCAATTCCACGTGCTTCCCAAAATTCATATGAGCCAAAATCCAGGCCTCACCACTGTCTCAAGTTTTAGTTTCTCTGCCTACTTAGATCGATTGCTATCTGCAACCCTTTTCCGTTCCTTGCACAACTTCGTACTTAGCAGCTGTGGAATTCTTAACCGTCTCAATCCCTCCCAATTTCAAATCCGATCATGGCTACTATCGATGTCACCTCATTCCACACATCCATCCCACACGATCAATGTTTATTTTGCCATATTGTTTACATATTGTATATTACATATTGTATATTGTTATATTATTGTATATTGTTTACATTGCCGGCCCCGGTGGCGGCGGGGTAACGTCCTCGTCTACCAACTGAGAGGTCACGGGTTCGATTCCCGTCTGGGTGGATTTTTCTCCATCCAGGGCTTGGCTGTATGTAATTGTCTTCAATGTAATGTATGTGATGTAAGGGTTAGGTGGAAGAAGGGACTATTTAGTCTCAACCTCGCCCAATTAAGTCGATAATAAATAAATAAATAAATGTTTAGTCGCCCTACATCACTCTCTCTTTTCCAAAGACAGACGTCTTATCTCCCCTTAACAAGGTTTCTACTAAATATCAAATACTGTGTTGACAAAAATGCTTTCCTTTTCAACGAAATTTTCAACCACCGGACCAACAGCAATTATACATGTATAAGGTACTATATATTAACATTAACACTTTTGTTAGTTAAAATCTTTAAATATTTATTTGATCCAATACCTTTTAATAGGACTACTCCATAATAATCAGCTAGCAACATAACTAACTTATAAACAATGCGTGAAATCAATAATGTCATTCAAAGATCCTCAAACCATTATGTTTGGAACCCGTTAAAAAAGCAATATTCTGTGGGGTGTATCAGGACTAAACACAAATGCCTCAGGCATACTTTTAATTGGAATTGTTGATTCACATAGCAGGAAAGACTCTTAAATAAATATTAGACTTCTATAATAATGGAGATGATACGGGTTAAAGCTAGTTTTACAATGCCAAATATCTAATTCAATTTGGAAGTATTAAAGTGTGAACAATGTTATTAACCCATTTTAATTCGCAAATACATGAAAGCACAAATTGAAATAAGCTTTTTTATATTGAAGTGTATTGATTTAAAATTAAAAGCAAGGGAAACCAGTCATCCAGTTCAATCTGCATTCTCTTGCGAAGTACATTTCATGATGTGGAGCATAAGTAATGGAAGGCACTCGGGAGCGCGAGCCCCCTTGGGGAAAAAGTTTCATATGACAAGAAAAGGTATTTCGCAAAAATATAAATGGATATTTTGAAAATAAAAATTCACGTGAATTCCTAAACGTACACCTCCGAACCCCTTGTTGGTTTGACTAATCGAAACCTCGGACCGATTATCCTGAAATACGAGCTCTGATAAAAAGCATGCAAAAGTATCTATGTCCAATCGGTGGCATAATATTTTTTCCCCTCCGTAACCACTCTTTTTCATTTGCGAAAGTTGCGATAACTTAAGGGAGAACCTTGTCTCGTGGAGAAGAAAATGAAACGAAAGTCGCAAGCCAACAGGAATTTACCACCCAAGCGAAGCACCTCAACCTTTTTACTCGGGAGGCCGGCGCGCAAGGAGAAGAGAGGCAAGTGAAATAACTTCCCATTATGTCCCCTTATCGAACCTTCCCCCTTTCTGCAATATTACACTCCAGGGTTGCCATAGCAAAGAAAACCTAGTGCATTTTCCTCCGATGGAAGCCAAGCCCATCGCCAAACATCTCCCGGCATCGTAGTAGCCTCAGGACGAAGCTATATTAAAACGAGGTGGGCTCCCTCTTCGGGAGGCCTCCATTCCCGCGTCCCTCTGCGCTCTTCTCGCTTCCGTGCACCTCCTTGGCGGTCGGCCGCACCCCACCAGGGCCAGGGGCCATGGCTCCTCGCCCCGCTCTCCTCCTGCCTATCTCCCCTTTCACAGAAACCTCCATTAATGCCCTCATCTTATCCCCCGACTGTTTTTACAACTTCCGCACCCTTTCGTTCGAAACAATAAAGAGATTAGAAACGATCTTTTATCAAACCTCGAAAATCTCTCATAGGGCCTCACTACAGCGTCCGTGTTGGACTATTTATTTTCTTTTTAGACTCGGTGACCCGAAGACTGCGTGATTGCTCATGTGGGGGATGTGATTGGCTTAGGACAGAGCGGTTTTCCTTAACGCAATGTAAACACCCTGATGATATTTCGGCGATGCGAAAGAAGCGCAGGGGGAAATAAAGATGTTGTGACTGTGTTCGTTGATTGTCTCCCCTACGTCTCACCATTTGAAAAGTTAGTGCGGTGGATTATACCTTTTTTGGCGAGGAAGATGAGTGCCTAGAGTCCTCTGTTTGGTAGCTGCGGATTTGAAGTGAGTAAAATATTCCAAGCTAAGGTTTTGGAAACCTATTTTTAGCAAACGGAATCAATATTTCTCTCACCTCCTATCATGCAGAATTTTAGATCACATAATTGTAGTTTCAATCATGAAATATCTCGATTCTCAGAATTTACTTATTAAAAACACTCGACTTCCGAAAGAGTAGACCTTGCAAGATTTAACTGGAACTTTTCGTTCATGATATTTTGGTCTCCGGAGAAAAAACTTTTAGGTCGATGCTATATTTGTAGATTTTAAAAAGGCATCCGACAAAGTCCCTCTTAAAAAGTTCCTCCAAACATTAGGTAGCTATGGGATTGATAAATGAGTAATAAATTGGTAGACATGACAGCAGTCGCGTTGGAGATAACTAGAATTGTTATTCTATATATTTGCTGATATCTTGCACGTTTCTCCCTGCATGTCATTCTTTTTATTTAAAATACTAACCTTTTTAATAGTTCTACAGTATGATTTGATTGTACATATCCGGTTATTAAATAGTGTGGCACATAAGTATTTTTTTCGTGTGATTAAGGTTTGTCGAGTGAATGAACAGACTAATATTTGTGTAGGGGTAACATGATTTGTTTTGCATGTGGTTTTATTCTAGTTTACGAATGGTGACCTGACATCCCCAGCCACACGCCCTTGCGGCGGCTAGCTGGGTATTGTGTAGATGTATCTGTAGATGTATTTGGAAATAGAACTCATGTGATATACCACTTTCATTTTCCCCTCCTTTTTCCTGCGAATTTAAGACCTTTCAGTATGAAGCAAGGCAACTCTAATGAAGGAAGAGAATAATTATTTAATAACTCATGAATTTCCGTTCTTTTAAAGGGAGTCACATATTTTACTCGGGTTCTATTGTTCCTTATTAAGGACGCTGCGGAAAAATCACAGAATCTTCAAGTTCGGTGGAAACACCGGTTTCTTCCCTGACTTTCAGATGTGCACTGATCGGAAAAATTCTTTCTCTTCGGAGTCAACATTTCCAGCAAATCGAAGGAATTTCAGCCAAAAGAAGAGAAATTCCGTGCCACTTTGGTACCTATGCAGCAAGTGTTCTCAACTCGTAATTTCTTGGGGGGTATATTCAAAGCGATATGGTGGCACTGAAAGTTCATCGCAGAAAGCCAGGTGGTACCTGGTCAAATATAATTATGCATAAAAACATAAATCATCAAAATGGACAGAAAACTGAAGTATAAACTATTTTTAGAGATTTGAAATCACTTTTTACGGTTCTAGATAGAGCTTCTAAATAAGAATCAACCCGCTTTGCTTCCAAACCAGGGCCTAATCTAACCTTGCGCTCCCTCCAAGTGTATTATTGATAAAAAAACTCACTGAAATGTCAAAATTAAACATTTTTTTAGGACTTAACGTATTTTACACAGCTGTCAGCGTCGAGTTTCATCAAAGAGTTAGAATTCAGGGTGATAAACCCCGTTATCAACCACTGTTGAAATAAATTTATATCCTTAGATTCACTAAGAATTACGAGGTAAAAATAAATGATTATAAATGGATGGAGATAGAGTTTAACTGTATGTATACCTCGTATTTGATATTTATTCCTAAACTAAATGAAAATAGTATAAATTTATATTTTTGACTGGATATTGCATTCATTCACAAGAATTTTTGGAAACAAAACCTCAATTAATTTTTAAGCAGAGTAGCACACGACTATTTCTAGGAAAATACTGAACCCATAATGGGTCAACTGAGAAGGATTCCTTTATTTCACTAATACTTTGGTATTAATAACGGGGATATATACATATATATATCCCCGTATGGTATATATATATAAATAATATATACCATAAACACAGTAATCAACCCGAAGGTCGGTTTAGTAGGTGATGGTAGAGCTCACCCGTGTACCAAGCCCAACGGCGTGTGAATATTCACACATCAGGGTAGGGGGGCCAGTTCCTTTCCCTGTGCCGGTTATGGTTTCCCAGGAAGATCTGGTACCCGAAAAATCAACTAGCTTGGGTGGAGCTGCAGGTGCCCAGAGTACCTTGCCCGGGAATCGAACCCGGGACCCTCTGGTCAGCAGTCCAACGCTCTACCCGCTAGACCACCGCGACCCGCTAAATAATATATATATATATATATAAATTATATATATATATATATATATATATATATATATATATATACTTTTTTTGCTGAATTTCTTTTACGTAGGACATATAATCGACAACTATCACATCTCGGGATATTGCACTCAACGGTCTACTAATGATAGTTTCATCTCTGTGTATTGGTGTCCATCTCTCTTAATAGACGAATCGCTGCAGTTCACCAATTTAGGGCTCCGGTAAATTTGATGATAAAACAAAAATAATCCCTAGAGCATTGTATCAAAATAACATTTCAGTTTATACATATATTTGAAGAGTTGAAAAACTCATGATTCAAATTCCATGGCAAATATAAATAATCGAACTGTGTAAATATGAAAAGCAAAAGTGAAAATTGCTTGACAAACCAAAAACAACAATGCTAAAGAAAAAACAGCCAAATTACACCATTTAATCAAATATAGGAAGTCCGAGTGGTCATGGACAATGCTGCGCGTGGCTGGAAATTGGACATAAATTAAAAGGAAAATCATTAGTAAAGCCATTGGAATAAATAAAAACTATTGATGCAAATCAAGCAACAGCATCAGCCATAAATGTTTCAGATAGTAAAACATTACAAAGGGACTTTTTAGGCGGTGAGTGACATGTGAAAGGAATAATATGTGAGGCAATTGAAGAATAACAAGACAGTATTTGATCCAGTTAAGTAAAATCAGGAACCATCCAGGGTTAATGCGGGAGGAGCATTGGTGGGATAACTGTCTTGTTTTTGTGGAGGCCTGTCATGTAATTGGTTATGGTTCATTTTTATTCCCTTTTTTCGCATATCAAATAACTAATTTATTGGGTGAATTAACCTTTGTTTTGGATTGTCTTCCTCCAGCATGCATAAAAATTGGAAACTAATTTAGTAGTTTTTTTACGAATATTTTTTCCCTTTTCCTTTCCTCTCCCATATCCTCTCTTATCACTCAACCTTCCCACATGGGGCTTAGACTGTCCGCCACAAATTTTTTGGTGGATCGTTGAGTATTTACGTCGATGTCGAACAGCATTTTTCAGCATTTGGTGGCACGTGCACAGGAAGCACTTAAGCAGCAATTCAAGAATAATGACAGACAATTGGAATGAATTATATTGGAATAAAAAACAAAAGTAATAATCCGTGTTATGTACATCTACATCTACATAAATACCCTTCGAGCCACCAAAAAAGGTGTGTGGCAGGGGGTGCAGCAGCATGAGGGAAGGGTAAGGGATGAGGGGGTTGGGGTTATCAAATAGGTGAAGATAACCTGTAAGAAAAAAAATGTATATACATATATATATATATATGGACAGAAATATACATATACACACATATCCATACATATAATATATATATCCTCGCGCCGTCCCTATCCTGTACGTTAATACCTATTGTAATGAACTAACTTCTGGGGAATTTCGACTACAAGCATTCTGGTATCATATCGTTCTAGGAAAAAATGACATTCTAAACCTGTCAGTCTTGCAGTCTATCTCTCTAATCTTATATTCGTGATCTCTCCGACCGTAATACGTTGGGGTTCGTATTATACCCTTGATGTCATCGGAAAAGGGCCCATCTTTAAATGTTTTTAATAATTTAAATCTATATTGTAAACGCCGCTGTGTAAGAGAATTCCAACCTAAATTGTCTAGCAAAGTGGATACGCTGCTGCGTTGTTCATAACAATGTTTGACAAATCCAGCCTACCTCCGCTGAACTCGATCTAATTTCTAAATTAAATTTATATTTTGAGGATCCCATATACTGGCAGCATACTCTAGGTGGGGCCTGACCAAGGCAAGGAAACATTGTTCCTTCACTTTTTCGTCATATTTACCTAGCACAATCGTCAACCGTTGCCGTCAACAACTTCTATATTTAAGACCTTTTCGGGTGTATTTGTGGCTAACAGATCAAGAATGTTCTTTCCCCTTGTTGGTGAAGTGATTGATTGATGTAGGGAATTCGAGGTGAACGCAAATAAGAGGGACTCGCCTAGATTGTCTTTACCTCCATTTATAAAACTCTACGAATCCCAATCTATTGTGGGAATATTAAAATCATCTCCGATAATTAGGCTATGTTCACTGTTGTGGGATGTAAAGCTTTGTATCTGTCTTTCTAGGTCTAGCATTGAGTTAATGCTAACTTTAGGTGGTCTATAATACGCACAGATATTTATTCTTTTCGATCTGGGTGTTTTCACTGAGCACCAGACACTTTCTGTACAGCTATCAGGAAATAACTCGGCTCTACTGACGCTAGAGTTCTTAACCGCAATAATCACTCCTCCTCCGGCTCTATTCTTTCTGTCGTTTCTATAAACTATGAAGGACTTGGGAAATATTGCGCTGTCTGCGATGTCATCTGTTAACCAACTTTCAGTTCCTATAATGATATCCGATTCTGTGCTATGAATGAGATGGTGAAATTCCGGTATTTTATTTTTTAAACTTCGGCAGTTAACTACTACTACGGAACTTATATCCTCGTCTAAAACCTTCTTTGCGGTCTGCTTTCTGGGGATGTTATTTAGTCTTTTTGGTGTCTTAGTATTCGATTGGCCTATATTCTGAACAGTAATTCTTTCTTTTGTCTCATTAGCTGTGTAAGTACTTGGAAAAATCTCTCCTGGCAACCTATTATTGTTAGACCCACTAATTGACATAACCCTTATAATATCGTTGTACATAGATCGAGGGAGCGCCGAGGGAGAACTACCATCTTCGGCATTTAATGGCACAAGCATGTGAGGTTGTGCACTATTCGCGAAAAGAAAATTCTTCGTTACAGGACCCAAGATTGACTTTAAAGTCGCAGCGATCCATTACCTATTTCATTGCATATGCTTGCAGCTTTATATGGAAAAAAGATTGCTGCAGTGTTGCGTTGCTGAAACATGACCCATTTTTAAGAGCTTTTAATTTTGTTTTCCCCAAACAGAAGCTCCCTCTTTCAAAAAAATATTTTTAAAATAAGTACTATTTCTTTCTGTTAAGTGAACGTATATGCCTTTAACAGATTCAAGTCTCTCCGTCAATTTAAGGTTGGGTTTTGAAAGGTCCTTCACGACCATTTACTTCCAATAACGCCAGAACTCCCTGCCTCAGATTAGTTTACTTCAATTCGCCGTAACTCTCCCTTGCATCCATGTTATCTAAAAAGCCTACTCTTTTCGTTCCACCGCTTCCCTTTCCCAACGTTCTCCTTTCTGTCATGGCTTTCAACATACCACGACCTTTCAATATTCTCTTCATTCCCTTTCTCTGAATTTAATCGCATTTCCCCTAGTAGCTTCCTCCCTTTTCTCACCCACTTACAAGCTAGGTGTTTCTCTTCCTCTCGGTCCAACTTATTTCCTCCAATCTCCGCCATATCTTAAGAGTCTCCAGAGAAAGCTTTACCTCTCCACTCAAATACCAGGTCTCACACGCATAAATCATCACTACACTCCACATTTAAGGCTTTATTAATCTTGTCTTTGCATCTTTATACGGTGTACCCGGCATCAATGCTCTTCTTCTTGCAAATTAATCTTTTGCTAACGTGATTCTTCTTGCATCTTTGCCTATAAAGTACTGCACAAATAAATGAAGTTCTCCCCTTGCTAGATTATTCCACTTCCACGCTAAATGTGACCTTAGTTCTTCTTTAGAATCATTACTTTTGTTTCATCGTGATTAGTCTTCATCCCATTACTCTTTCATTGTTTCTGTAAAGCACTCAATAATATCCGTATTCCCTTGGATAACAGACTCATTATTGTTTAATCATCTTCATACGTCACTGATTTTAATCAAATCACCAACCGCTATTATTCCAAGTTCAAGTTCTTCTCATCTTGCCTTAAATTTTTCTCAGCGTTTTTGTTGAAGATTACCGGTGATAACATGCAATCCTGTCTCACTCCCATACCCATCACTGCTCATTCCAATACTTTCTCTGCCCCCTTACATGCGCCGATTGTATCAGTAGCTATCGGGGGATAAGGTGCCTTTCCCTTCAGTTTATTTTCATGTTCAACAATATCCCATTAATTGGTTAACTCTGTTAATTTGACATTACACGGTTGAACGTCTTATCAAAATCCAAGAATCCATATCCAAACAAAGACATTTTGCTCTAATTCGATCCAACTCACTACTAATATTACATCACTGCAATTGAATCGTGCGCTCCTCTCCCCGCATTAACACAAATTGACCCTCATTTAGTCAGTTTTTGTATTATTTTATTGGCAATACTTAGAACTACCGTTGCTGCAATTTGAAATCAAGCTTATCATTCTATAGTTCTCACGTACAGCTGCTATAAATATTTTCGAGATTGGGATAAAAAATGACTAATTATATATTCTGTTCTGATACCTTCTTAAATACTGCGAATAAGTTCAAAAAATCTATTTCTTCGATTGGGGAGGGGTTCGGTGTCATTGATTGATCACTCTATGAGATTGATGAAGAGGGGAGAAAAACTGTGGCGTCAAGTGAGGTACGATCAGAAAATTTGAAGCAGCATCATGGACACCGAATTTCCGGCCAATTGGGGGTGAAATTTCGTGTTGGATGGCAGTATCGTCGACCAAGATGGAAAGGGATTTTGAAAATAACGTGAAAGGCTCTATGATGTGCTACCAGAGCAGAGGTGTCCCTAGGGAAAACCAAGCCCCCCTTACTCTCCCTGCCCATCACGGCCGCTCCATTTGAGTTTATTGCACATGGCACGTTTGAGCCGTTGCAAATGTCCGGTAGCAGTAATGGATACGTCACGTGCTTTCGATTCCCAACCATTTCTCCAAATAACTGGTGATGGTTCCTTTGAAGGATCAGATGGTGGAAGCTATGTATGAAGCTCTGCAACAGGAGTGGATATTGGAATTTGTCGTACTCATGAAGTTACACATGGACGACTGAAGTCATTTTACGTCCGTTTTTCACACCCTCCTTCTTTGTGGATGTTTTCCTTGCTGAATGTTTTTTAGGGTCTTCATGGCTGAACTCCCTAGGTTCTTCCCACAAAATTACTTCTTCGACTTATTTTTTTTATAATGTATGTATAATTATATATATATATATATATATATATATATATATATATATATGCACATATGCATATATGACTTAAGCATTTTTATTTCTTTTGTTATATCACTTTATAGTTTCTCTTATTATTAATATTATTGTAATGTATTTGACTAATGGTTTAATGGAAGAAGGGTCTCCTTCCTTATGGTCTCAATTTCGCCCGAATAGAGAGGTTTATCTATCTATCTATCTACTAGTGTGTGTAAACCATTTAGAATAACTAAGCAATGGACGACGGCTTTCCACCCACAGTGCAATGGGAGGGTTGAAAGGGTGCACCGGACTATCGCTCAGGTATTATTGCATTATGTCAATAGTAGGTCTAGTGATTGAGATAAGTGGTTAGATGATGCCGTCATGGCATACAAACATGATTTAGCACATTTCCGTGAATATTTCAACCCATCATATTGTTTTGAGGGCCAAATTAATATTCTTGTTGATTGGGTGGTTCAAGACCCCTTGGATATGAATAGCCCTTAAGCGCTGCAATTAAATTATAGACAAGGAAGGAAATTGGAGAAATATGTAGGGGTAATAGCCGAAAGGCACATGAGGGGCCAGCAATACTGGCGAGACCAAACGTAAAGAAGAGGAGATATAAGTTAAGGGGTTGCGTGTACTTAATTGGCCGTGGGTTGAAAAGTGGTCAGGAGAAAAAGTTTTAGAAACCATTTCAGGAAGGGCCTTCATTGAATGATCAAGGGTCTCCCACCCTCCAATCTGAGATTGCAGCTTCAGCACCGCACTTCGGTCATTTACCACAATCGAGCTAAATCCTATCCGCCGCTTCTGCCCCACTCATAGTTGCCCTGCCTTCCATATTCCGTTGGCCACTCGGCGTTTCTGATCACGTCGTCTTTAGTAGGAAATGGTTTGAGTACTCAAAGGACTGAGGGAGATGCCCTGAGAGAAACCTTAACGGAATCATCCGCTGATATGCATAAAATTGCAACAATTTTAAAGTGCATAACTCATATGGACTCCAGCCCAGATCCCTCGATGTTCGGGCGAGTGCTTAGGATTATAATTCTTTTAGGCGTCCTAAATATTATTCTCCTTGGTCAGGACGTCTCGGTAGCCTAACCGGCTGAAGCAGTCGGTTGGACATCAAGGGATTTGGATTCGAATTCCGGTCAGGGTGATTGAGCTTTACCCTTCGAAATCGTTGCATTTCAATGATATCAGTAGCCTGAATTCTGATTTCTCCTTCACAGCGGCGTCTGCTGGGCTCGGAGCATTGGTTTTCAAATATTGGTTCCACGTGGAGGGTGGTCTACTGGTTTTAATGTTAGAGGTTTTAGTTGGAGAGATGAAATCGGCCGATGTTGATAGAGGAATAAGACTTTTCTAGGGGAAACTGTACACTCCAGTTCAACAATGCCAGTCCTCGATGGGCTTTGCAGGGGACTGTCTGCACTGGTGGGTACTCCTCTTCCGTTCGAAGCAATCCGCTTCATGGCATGGGTGGGCACTGAAAAGCAAGCTTCGAATCGTACTGGCCTTCGGGCCACACCGGGGCGCTCTGGCTCTTAGTGAGGGGATAAGGTAGACCTCCTCGCTCTGCTCGATGAGCCTCGTGTCCTCCCAGAGTGATAGCAGCGGGCTCGGAATATATCAATCGTCTTTTGGAGTTCTCTGACATGATTTGGGTCATGTTCAAAAGTTACAAATTAAATTCCTTAATATTTCCACTTGACCAAAGCTCAAAACCATGCAGGAATTCCGTGGTGAATGACACGCCGTCCTGTTCTTCAGTTTGGGGTGAACTCGCAGTATTTTAGGTATTTTCTGCATTTTTTAATACCTTCTCTAGCGTTTACCACAGCTTTGGAGGTGCATTCCGGGATAGCTAGTGAGGATAAATTAAAGACAATAATTGTCGGCAAATATTCACAATTTCGACGGTAAGAGAAGAAAATTTATAAAACTTGCTCGTTCAATTTACGTCTATCTTTTATTTTTATGTGTAAAGCAATAGGAATTCTCATTTTAATGACTCTACGAGTACACGACCCTACCCATTGGGAAATAAGTTTCTCAGCTTGCCAAGAGATAGCATTATTGTCCTTAGCAACACCAGCTGTCCCACTTCTAAATCTGGTGGTACTGAGTTTTAGTTCTGTTTTTGATGCTCATGGGGCATAATTGGAGCATTACATTCATTCGATTGAGCGCGGCCAATTTGAAGTTTACGCTGAAAAATGTAATCATACGGTATTTACTCGGGGGTCGAATGGGTTTCAAACATCATTCCAGAGCATATCTAATTCGCTTTCATAAACAAGGTAGGTATGACTATAAGGCGGTAATCCTCTGCTTGCTAATCCTATGAGCACAATATGCGAAATTGAGGTGTTCTTCCTACTCCGGATGCTCTTGCGAGACAGTGCGAAATGACAGCTGCATAGGATTGGTGCGCCCTCTCCTATCTACCATAACCCACCGGATTATATTGCGGGGTAATAATATCTTTGATACTAAGCAAGGGATAAAGCTTGCCTGATGCTCCGAGAAGTGAAATTGATTCCCCGTCAGTTATTTAAGCGCACACTGCCTACAGTAAACATTTTTCATAAAAGTTCGGGAAATCGTTTCCGTCGAATGATCAGGAATGGAAAATGTCTCGGGAAAATTTATAGAATGACCTTGACCTTTTGAAATGTGACGGCTCCCTTGTTGCGAGCATCTCATGGGGCCCATCATTTCAAAAGCGATTTTCTCAAAAGGGAAATGAGGCTTCAACAATTTTTTTAGTATTTCCATTTCTTCCATGAAACACAATTTTCTACGAAATCACGGGAGACAGGATATAGTCCTAGTAAATTCACTTGTATTTTGGCAATACCCAAGGCTTTATCAACCCCTAAATGACTGGTCAAAGGGCATTCGTTGCAACTGTGCTTGACGTAAGTTTTCATAGAGATAGGGGTGTCTAGATATTTCTCGAATGGTGTTCATGCAAAGCGTCCACATTTCCAAAATGTCATATGCTCCTTTACCCTAAGACTAATGCATAATTTTGTCTGACCTTTCTATGCCTTCGCAAATTTGAGATGTAATATTTAAACTCATGCATGTGACTAGCGGGGACGCTTAAATACATTTATGTGGCACCCTGGAGGCCACCGCCAGGATATATAGCAGGAAGTGATTCCACGACCGACATGCAAAAGATAACTGTTGCCTCATTTAAACAATCCATAGATATATACTACGTGTTTTGAGAGGACCATGGGGGGATCTGAACTCCGCCAACCCCAAAAACATACTAAACTACTAAACCGACCTTCGGGTTGATTACTGTGTTTATGGTTTATATATATATATATATATATATATATATATATATATATATATATATATATATATATATATATATATATATATATATATATATATATATCCACAAATAAAGCAAAAGAAGAATGGTGGAAAACGCAATGCGAGGATATGGAAAGTTTACAGAAGAAGGGTGAAATTGGTGCTCTATACAGCAAGGTTAAGTTATTATCGGGAAGTAAGAAGGCAAGAGCTGTGCTAACAGTTAAAGATAAATGGGGTAAGACAATAGTTGAACCAGGAAAAATCCAAGAGAGATGGAAGGAATATATAGAAACACTGTATGGTAAAGAACTTAGGCCGACAAGGTTAGACATAGAAAAGGAACATGACGTAGAAGAAGATAGCTTAGGTCCAGGCATACTCGACGATGAAATAGAAAGGGCATTAAAGGAGATGAAAGCAAATAAGGCTGTGGGGGTGGACAATATTCCTGTAGAAATGTTGAAATGGTTAGGGAAAGGTGGGAAAAAGGCCATATATGGACTGATTCGTAGTATCTATGAGGAAGGAATCTGGCCGGAAGATTTTGTGAGATCGGTGTTAGTTCCTATTCCAAAAAAGGCAAAGGCTTCGTCATGTGAGGATTACAGAACAATAAGTTTGATATCCCACGCAGCTAAAGTTATTCTCAGGATCATCAACAAAAGGATAGAGAGTAAGGCAAATGATTACTTAGGGGATGATCAGTTTGGGTTCAGGAAAGGAAGAGGTACGCGTGATGCCATTGCAGTAATGAGATCACTAGTCGAGAGGAATATAGAATACAATCAGGACGTTTTTGTCTGTTTTGTAGATTTCGAAAAAGCGTTTGATAGAGTGAATTGGGAAAAATTAATGCGTGTATTGCAGAAAATAGGAATGGATTGGAGGGACAGGAGACTGATCCGCAACCTGTACATGTCACAGACTGCTCAGGTGCGAGTGGGGAACGGAGAGTCTGGATGGGCAGTGTTAGGAAGAGGTGTAAGGCAGGGTTGCCCATTGTCACCGGTACTTTTCAACGTATATGTAGAGGAAATGATTAAAGAGGCATGGGAAGAACTGGAGGTAGGAATGAAAGTCGGAGGGGAACTCGTAAAATCGGTTAGGTTTGCTGATGACCAAGCATTAGTTGCTCAGTCAGCCAAGGGGTTGCAAGCATTGTTGAGTGAATTGGAGGTTCAGTGCGATAAATATGGGATGAGAATCAATATTAATAAAACAAAGGTTATGCGATTTTCCAGAAAGAAAAAGGCTAAGCTAAATATTAAAATAGGCGGGGAAAGAATAGAGGAGGTAGAGCAGTTTACATATCTCGGAAGTGTTTTGGACCAATACGGTCAAAGTGGTAGGGACGTAAGGAGAAGAATTGCGCTGGGCAAGGAGGCTTTCTCAAGGAGGAGGGAGTTGATGACGGGGACGTTGAGTAGGGATCTTAAGACAAGACTCGTAAAAACTCTGATATGGAACGTAGCTATGTACGGCGCGGAAACGTGGTCGCTGAAGCAGGAGGATAGACGTAGATTGGAGGCTTTTGAAATGTGGGTGTGGAGAAGAATGGAGAAGGTGAAATGGACCGAAAGGAAAACAAATGAGGAAGTACTGGAAATGGTGGGTGAGGAGAGGGGTTTGTTGAGAGAAATCCTATGGAGGCAGGAAAAATGGATGCAAGGCGTATTGAGCGGTAGTGGAATGTTGAAGAGGGTAATAGAGGGGAGAATATTGGGCAAGCGAGGTAAGGGTAGGAACAGGATAGGGATGTTGGACGGGATGAAGGGAGGAAAGAAGTACACCGAGATGAAGAGGGACCTGATATAGATTAGTTTGCTAGGTGGGGAGTCACAAAATGTTTATTTGATAGTTGTGTCCATCCAAAAACCTACCTTAGCCGGTAGATTACCTAATAAAAAATATATATATAACTTTTTGACGGCACAATATAACACAGAATAAAACAGATAACACGATAAAACACATAAAAGGACACTCACACTGTAGATGATTTGAGCTTTCGGCCTACTCCGAGGACTCCGAGCCTTCGGCCTACTCGGCCTACTTCTTCAGGTTAGACTGACAGTGACTGACCCCGAAGGTCGGTTTAGTAAGTGATGGTAGAGCTCACCCGTGTACCAAGCCCAACGGCGTGTGAATATTCACACATCAGGGTAGGGGGGCCAGTTCCTTTCCCTGTGCCGGTTATGGTTTCCCAGGAAGATCTGGTACCCGAAAAATCAACTAGCTTGGGTGGAGCTGCAGGTGCCCAGAGTACCTTGCCCGGGAATCGAACCCGGGACCCTCCGGCAGTAGTCCAACGCTCTACCCGCTAGACCACCACGACCCGGATCGATGATGCGGAAGTACTCACGAGAGCAATATAACTTTTGGACGGCACAATAGAACACAGAATAAAACAGTTAACACGTAAAAGGACACTCACCCTGTAGATGACTTAAGCTGTTGGCCTACTCCGAGGCCTTCTTCAGGTCAGACTGCAGTCTGACCTGAATATATATATATATGATATAAGAGAACTCACGAGAGCAATAAAACAGCACATAAGAACACAAAATAAAACAGATAACACGTAAAAGGACACTCACATGGTAGATTGTTTAAGCTTTCGGCCTACTCCGAGGCCTTCTTCAGGCCAGACTGAAAGTTCTCGGAGAGAAACATGGAAACTGGGGGGGGAAAGGGGCTAAGGTGCAGGGAATGCTGGGAGGGGAATTAAAGATGGCGGTTAAGTTTGGGAATATTAAAAGCTCGAAAAACTAGCGCGTACTCGGATTCGCGAGTTCTCACCTCCATATTGGTCGCTGAATCGGGTAGGGATTCTAGGATGTTTAGGGAGAAAAACCGGGCGAATGAAATGTTGAGGGAATTGGAGTTGAGGGATAGGAAGAGTAGAGAGTGAGGCAGAGTGCGAAGTGTGGCCTGAAATGGAGAAGTTAATTAAACAGTGAAAGAAGAATATAAGGTCGATAAGTATTTATTGAGAGCCTCAGAGCCGTGTTTCCAGGGAATAAAAATGTCGTCCATGTAGCGGACCCAGAAAAGAGGTTGGAAGGGTTGCTGTGAAAGTAAAGCCTCTCCAAAATGGCCCATGAAGAGATTGGCGTATGATGGCGCCATCCTCGTTCCCATCGCTGTGCCTTTGGTCGGTAAATAAAAACAATTTTGGAACGAGAATGCGGTTTTCGTCAGTACGAAAGTGGCTAGATTGTGGAGAAATTCAGTCGTGGGGCGCTGAGTTGGGGGGCGTAGTGAAAGATATCGGAGGGAGAATAAGCCTTATGCATAGGGAATAGAGTTAAGGAGGGAGGTGATGTTGATGGTGACCATAAGTAGGTTGGAGGTGGAGGGAATGGAGACAAAATTTAAACGGTGGAGGAAGTGATATGTGTATTTCGTTAAAGGGGGCAAGGAGAGTACGAGAGGTTGTAAAGTGGCGGTCAAGGAATGCGGAGATTCTTTCGGTGGGAGAGTTGAAATAGGAAACTATCTACATCTATATCTACATAAATACCCTGCGAGCCACCAAAACAGATGTGTGGCAGGGGGTGTAGCACCATGAAGGAAGGGCAAGGGATGAGGGGGTTGGGGTTATCAAATAGGTGAGGAAAGGTGGGGAGAACCTGTAAGAAAAAAAATGTACATACATATATATACATATACACACATATACATACATTTATATTTCTATATATATAAATATATATATATATATATATATATATATATATATATATATATATATATATATATATATATATATACATATATACATAACCTCACGCAGTCCCTAACCTGTACGTTAATACTTATTGTGATGAACTAACTCCTGGGGAATTTCGACTACAAGCATTCTGGTCCCTTATCGTTCTTGGAAAAAATGACATTTTAAACCTGTCAGTCTTGCAATCTATCTCTCTAATCTTATATTCGTGATCTCTCCGACCGTAATACGTTGGGGTTCGTATTATATCCTTGATGTCATCGGAAAAGGGCCCATCTTTAAATGTTTTTAATAAGTTTAATCTATATTGTAAACGCCGCTGTGTAAGAGAATCCCAACCTAAATTGTCTAGCAAAGTGGATACGCAGCTACGTTGGTCATAAAAATGTTTGACAAATCTAGCCCCCCTCCGCTGAACTCGATCTAATTCTGAAATCAAATTTATATTTCGAGGATCCCATATACTGGCAGAATACTCTAGGTGGGGCCTGACCAAGGCAAGGAAACATAGGACGATAGAGAATGTTAGGTTTACATGTATGTATTTTTGGGAGGAAATAAAACTGGAGTGTTTTGGGGTTTGGGGGTGAGAATAGGAATATGTTTTGGGAGGTGAGATTCTGTCCAAATTGGAGGAGGAAAGACCGAATATCTATTTGAAAAGTTGGTGTAGGGTTGTTGGTGAGAGTGGTATAGGTGGATGCATCATTAAGGTGACCGAAGGCTTTGGAAATATAATCATTGGTGTTTAGAATTACAACTGAGGAGCCTTTATCGGCGGTGGTGACTACGATTTTGGGATTGGACTGTTGGGTTTTTAGGGAATGACGTTCGTACGTGGAGAGGTTATTTTTTGGTTTGAGAGATTCTATGAAGGATTTATTGGAAACTTTTTGGAGAGGTAGACCTACGAACATTTCCACAGGATGGTTATTTGGAAAGGGGTTTGGCTCATGAGTTGAAGCCGGGCGGAATTTGTCAAGTGCGGGATTGCGTTTATGTGATCGAAAGGGTTGCTTTGTGATATCCAGAAGAAGCGCCATCAAAGGTTTTGGCAGAATATGAGGGTTTTGGTGAGTATGTTAATGTGGTTGATTTGTGGTGTATGAGAGAAGGATAGCCCTTTTCTTAGAACGGAAATTTCAATGTCAGAAAGGCTGGTATTTGAAAGGTTTACAATGTCATCAGAATTTGTCGGAGGGAAGGGAGGGGTTGGACCATTCGGGGGTGGCTGGCGTCTGGGAAAAACCGGCGGGCCTTTGGAATGAGGGGGAGGTTGTAAATGCTGCGGACGTCGGGCATGTATTGAAAGAGTGGTTTGGGAGGTGAGTCCCTTCCGTATGCTTCCCTTTTTCCTCCCGCCAGGATACCAGATACCTGCCACTGTCCACTCAATTACGGCCACAAGTTCCTATGTCCCTCCCTTCTTCTTACCTCTCCTGTTTCTTTCGTTTCTCTGTTTTCTTTTGGTTTTCAATATTTCCCCCCATTGTTACCGCCTACCTTGCTCCTCACTCTTTTCTTCTCCCTCCTTTCTCAAACATGTATAAATATGATGTATTCACAATTTGAATGTAGTCTTGGTTGGTTGGTTTTGTTGGGGAGGCAACCGACTGCTAAGGTCATTTGCGCCATTAGGGATGGGTGGGGAAGGAAGGGTGGAGAGTAACCCAGCATTAGCTACTTTTGTCGAAAGGCGTCAAAGGGTTTAACGCCCCATCCGACGGACGTCGTACTCACTCAAAGTGCTCTCCACAAAGCATCTCACGTAGGGATCGGGATACCACTGAAAAGTATTTGCTGTCTCCAGGATTTGAACCCGGGCCTTCGCGGTGGGAAGCATATACGCTAGCCTCCGCACCATCCAGATCCCCATATTGTCTTGTACGAAGAGATGGTTCCATGAACTGAAACGCACTGATATTGCAGATAAATATATTGAAAAAGCAAATTTGTTTTTACCATAGGAAAAATACAACCTGATTATTTTTTATGCTCCACTCTATTAGTGACATCATTACTGCTATAACGTCATGCGTTCATATTCCCTGAATGAACCAAACTGATCATTCCCCACATATTAATTGCCCTACTCTCTATCCTTTTATAGACGATGCTGAGAATTACTTTTGCTGCGTGCGAAATCAAACTAATTTTTCTGTAGTTCTCACAAATTGCAACATTTCTCTCTTATGGCATAGAAACTAACACTGACAAATCAAAGCCCTCCGGTCAGATTCCTCCTTCATAAATACTGCGTATTAGTCTATTAAACTCTTCGTTCCAAGTTTTCGCACGCATTTAAGTAATTCAGTGGGAATGTTGCCCATCCTCACTGGCTTATTTGATTTCCATTCCCTTAACACCCTTTCCATCTCAAAGTCGAGTAAGACTGGGCTAAGCTACCTTCATTTTTGACATATTCTCTCTATATGTCTAGCCTCACTGGCCTAACTTTTTTACAATACAGTTCATCTATATACTCCTTCTACCTCGCTTCACTTTCCCCTGGATCAGTTAATATACATGCCTTTCCTGATTCATCTTTGATTGTTTGCAACGCTTTCCCCTTTTGACATCCTGATAGTGCTTTCCACTTCCTGCACAGTACATACGTAATTGAAACGATGACCTCCTTCATCCATGGAAGTCCATACCACACACCAAAGTCCTCTCCGCCGTTACTTCTTTCAATGCTCCCGACTTCCACACATCCCTAGTTTCACGTTGTATAGAATACCTCAACTTCATCTCCGCCCTTTGCGACTCCTCTTTCATCTCTCTCACATCCGTCATTTACTCCTCTATAATGTCTTTTCTTGATGTGGTATGCTGTAGTTATTCTATCTGGCACTTAATTAATAATTCTTCTTTATTCCAGCTCGTCTCGCGTTCGAAGTATATTTCCACGTAGGTACTGTAGTATATTTAATTGATGTAAAGAGTATATGCATTTCTTGGACATTTAAATATATCTATGGATAGTTAAAATGAGGCAACAGATTACTTTTTGCATGTCGGTGGTGGAATCACTTTCTGCTAAATAAATATGCTTTTAAATATTACATCTCAAACTTGTGAAGGCATACAAAGGGCGAACAAAATTGAGAAGTAGTCTTAGGATAAAGGAACATATGACATTTTAAAAATGTGGACGTTTTGCATGAACATCAGTCGAGAAATATCTATGCACCGCTTCCTCTATGAGATTTTACATAAATCACAGGCGCAACGAATCCCCTTTGACCAGTCATTTAGGGCTAGATAAAACCTTGAGCATTGTCAAACTACAAGTGAATTTGCTAGGACTACATATACTTATCTCTAAATTCATTTTTGATTGTTGTGCAGGGCACATGGATCATTTTACAAATCTATCCTGTAACCAAAAGCTAAGAAAAACGTAATTTTTTGTGTTACATGCCTAATGTGCAATCATAGCCTACCGCATACCCTAGCGGTGACCTATGGGTATCAGTAGGTAGATTCTGCCTCGCATAGTGAAAAACTAATTCGAAAAAAATGTTTAAAAATTTTTTTCTCATAAAGAAATAAATCGGGAGCATTGAATTTCGCAGAGGTAATTAACCAATGCTCAGATTTACGGCAAATTTAATTCTGAGTGAAATATGTGCCGCCATCTGTGTATAAAAAAGACATTTATTTTTCAATAAATAGGTGCGACTTGATCATTCTTCCAAAAACTTTGTATTTTCTTGTTAAAATGATAGTTCTACATACAAATTTCGTAGTTCAACCACTTTTATTAAATTAAATTGAAAAAGAAATAATCCGGGAATAAGAATTTTTAGCAGCTGTTGCCAATGAAGGAAGCGTCTGCTAAATTGTTGGCATAAACAATAATAAAAGCTTTAAAGTGTTATAATTTCTGGATAAGGAACTAAACATTTTAACGGTCGCTTCTCATCGAAGTGAAACGATCTATATCTTAACTCTGAGTGAAATATATGCCGCCATCTGTGTATAGAAAGAACATTTATATTTTTAAAAATTCGTTTTCACGACCAACAGCGGCTGAAAAATGTGTCTCGGTTGATTTCTTTATCAAAATAATTTTTAAAAACTGGCTCAGCTACGAAGTTGTATATAACTATCACTTTATCAAGAAATTACAAAATATTTGGAATAATGATCAAATTATACAGTTTGTTAACATAGCATGACGTTAGATATACCATGAATATTAATAAAAGCAATAGTTTTATTAAGAATTATTTATATTTTACCTACCATCCTACACGCCTAGATAGCAAGGTCTTAAATAAGAATTAAATTCAGCTACACGGACAAATTAGCCCGGCAAAGCCGAGGTTTGGTTAATTAACTCTGAGAAATTCAATGTTCTCGATTTAATTCTTTAAGAGAAACATTTTTAAAGAAAATTATTTTTTTTATAATTAAATTTTCACAATGCGAGGCAGATCTACGTACTGGTACCCATAGATCACCGTAAGGCTATACGGTAGGAAATGATTGGATATAATGCATGTAACACAAAAAAATTACGTTTTTCTTGGCTTTTGGTTACAGGACAGATTTGTAAAATGACCCATGTACCGTACACAACAGTCCAAAATGATCGTGATATGAAAGAATAACATACATTTCGCCATAGTAGGTAATAGTGGGTGTAATTGTGATATGGCTGAGGCTAGTGAAGGGAGGGGGTTGTGCGGTCGGAGTGTTTGGCGGTGTAGGTGGGAATAGCTTGGTTTTATGCTCGGGGTTCGAAGATAGTGGTTCCCGAGAGTCGTGGAACGGAGCGGTGGTTAAGCGTGGGGGAGAGCCGGGAGATGTGACTCCAGGAGGAGTCCCCCGTCCCGAGGGATACGGGAGTCTGTTGAAGGAAAATGAAGAGTTGGGGTGAGAGGTTGAGATGGGAGCTGGGAGCGGACAGCCGAGGTTGGAGCGGAGGGGATTGAAGGAAGGCGGGCAGTAGGGTGTTGGGGTGGGAGTGGCCGCGGGCCGGGCCACCGGAGGTAGGTCGTGCGGGTCGGGGGCTGGAGAGGAGGCCGAAAAGGGGTTAACGTAGAGTAATGGGGAAAGTGAAGAAGATTTATGGGGGAGAAGGGGAGGCGTGATGGAATGAGTTCGGGATTTCACGGGACTGAGCTAGGGTGCAAAGGGAGGAACGAGGTGCAAGTGAGTCGAGGATTGGGGAGGGGTTCCCTCGACAAGGACGAAAGTATTTACTTGGCGTGGTGGTGGTGGTGTGGTGGAGGAAATGGGCCACCGGTTACCGGGGTTCCTGGATCGCAGGGTGCCCAAGTGGTCGAGAGAAATTGAGTGGTATTCCACCCGGAGAGTAGTTTATGGTCACGTGTTTTTACGGTCGGACTTGGGCCTTATTTTTGAATCCCCCCTTTCGTTGATCCATGAATAGCTGATTTTTATTCATAGTCGTAAATTGATAACTGCAGTATTTTCTTCCATAAGGAAATCTTCCATCTCCCATTTTCTTCTCAGGGAAATATAGAGTCCGTCTTCCCCAGAGGCCGCCAACCGGTCTTCCACGGACTACTGGTGTTCCGCGGAGAAAATTTAAGCCATCAATATGTTAATCAGTAGCAAAATACTATTCCGTCTTGATAAGTTTTATGATCACACTGATAATATTAATCCAAATAATTATTTAATAATATTTTCAACTTGACATGCGAAATTATTATGATTATTTTTAACATTTAATTTTTATTTGTCGTTTACAATGGAAAATTCAAATACAAAACGCATTTACAGACAATCTTTTTCATGTAAAATGGTATGATAAATTGACAGAGGTAGCAATTGAAACTTATTCTTGTCCTAATAAGTCAGTCAGTCATTTCATATCAATTAATAGAAATTTTGCGATAGCAATTTTGTTATGCCAATACCTTTGGCAACCGGACGACCGTGACGACCGTCTTCAATACTATGTGGATCACTATCTATACCCCACTATTGTAACTAAAAACCTCATATTTGATAAAAAGTATTTTTGTAGCGACGGAGTTCGATTATCACCGCGAAAATTGTAATTATGTGAAAATTTTGAAAATCAAAATGAAGAATATATATTTCGATTGCTCTGATTTATAATTGAAATTAGTACATAGAGTTTATCTGCGAACAATAAGATGAGCTAAATAACATCGATTTATGTTTATTAAATAAAAAACTACCGTGAATTTTGATCAAGAATTAGAGTTACGAGAATGGTCTGAAAAGTTGTCGGCCTCGCCCATAGATTTCTTTACTGTTCGCATAATATTGTTCTCTCATGTTTGAACAACTGTAAGTAGACACCGTGTGAAATTGCAGGACATTCTATTTAGCATTTCGGTGTACACAGTCGTTTTAATCAGCTTCGGTGCTTGTGTTGTTAGAAGTGTAAAGCATGGGGTATAATGAAGTGATTAAAGTCTTAGTAAAAGAAAGTTTAACGATGACCGAAATTCATTAGAAGATTGTAAATGTGTATGGGGACTCTTCTTCAATATCCACCGCGAAAAAATGGGAAGCCGAGTTTAAACGTGGCTCTGAAAGCCTCCAAGATGATAATCCTCGTGAAGGACGTCCGACAAGCAAGATCGATATTTAATATATTTAGCGATTATATTATCAAATTCGATATGAAACAATGGAGGAAACATAGGAGAGGCTCGTAGATTAGCCGTTACACACCATAATCGAAACAACAATCCGTGCGGTGGATAGAGACCCATTCTTCAGCTCCGAAAAACCGCGAAAAAGGTTTGGCGGAAACAACTTTGCAGGGCGTGGGAAGAGGGAGGACTATCTGTCCAAAACACGAGCGTTAAGGCTAGTGTATTGGTAGCACACGAGGTTTGCAAATCCTCGGACAGGAGGATATATAAATGAGGGATCTATGAAAGAAGGCCTAGCATGAAACCAATCAATACGCAAAATTCTGTACAGCATTGAAAAACATGTATGGCATGGCCACTTGTTTTGGAATGACAAGCTCACTACCAAGACTTCATGCGCGCAAGCAAGGGAGAGGTTCCCCTCGCCCCTCCGACCAAACTGTTCGAATGGGAGAGAGCCATGACTGAGCCGTGGGTAAAGTGCAAGGTTCTCAAAGTGATATCCAAAAATAATCCTCGCGGGATTTTTGTCCATGGTGTTATAAAACACTCCTGGCTCTCATATCCCTCAATATAACCTTCGCGAGGCTTTTCTCATCTACGAGTACATTTCCCTTGGTGAAAACCAGTGAAATGGATTCCTACAAATACAATGTAAATTCAAGTGCCATCAACGGTAGTCTCTTGAAAAGGCCCAGGTCATCCGCGAAAGATAGTTGGAATCGAGAGTCGGAAAGAGAGCGAGTATCGTTCACATTTCTGTTTTCAGTACCGAAAATCGAACGAAACTCATTCATCGAATGCGATTCCCCCTTTTACGCGATACGATTTTAATGATTCTGAGTTTAGTACTGAGCCAAGTTTTGTGTGAAATAGACCATATTTGAGAAGACGTCCTCATCATTTCATAGCTCCACTTGCCAACCTTCCCAGAGAAAGCCCGGTCGTGTCACCCCCAGCTTTCCTTATGGTAAGTAATACCTTATGATAAGTTAATACCTTATAGTGGAGGCATATAATTGGATCCTTGTTTTTGAACCAGTTTTTCACTCTGTAAGACTCACAAACCTTAGGAGGTCCACCTCTACGGAAAATGTGTACCGGGGAAGCTTTAAAGGCAAACCTCGATAATGATTAAGTATTCATTAGGAAATTATTGGCGAAATGAGCCAAACAATCCAACTCCTGGTAAACGAATTGAAAATTTTCAAACCAAGAACCACTTGTGCATTAAGATGTCTCTTCCAACATGTTTCTCAACTTCCCTGAATGATCTTTTATCGTGAAATGACTGTGCCATTCAAGTGAGACAGTGCGGCACTTTCGGCCAGCCATGACCGCCGGAAGTCCTCCACAAAGTTTTAGGGCCGTTCAACAAATCAAGCGACATGTGCGTAGACTGGAAGTGGCCTTCTTTTGTGTTAAATTATATGGGCCGTAATATTTAGTCCGTTTTAATGTAATGGTACCCTCAAGCCTAGTACATCGCTGCAGAGGCACGCTGCACTGGCGTCTTCCCAAGTAATAATTTTTGACAATACTCGCGAGGAGACAGGCGTCAGAAATGGTAATGGCGTTCATAAACCAAGAGACCCTGGATTTATATTTAGGGCTGTCGTTAGAGATTTGTCCCTCGGTTCCAAAGTAACCACACCACCAAGCCCAAGAACTGCAATTCCTCTGTTGACTCCCGCATTTAATGCCTGCTTATTTTCTCGCTTCACAATTCACTGTCGGTGGCATAACGTTTCGTTTACGTAATAGTTAGATCTCAGCAAGGACCACGATTATTCTGTTCATTTTGTTAGGATACAGAAGTCCACCATCGAAGCAAAAATTAATATTTTTTCAGAGGGATCGACATTTCTAATTGCGTATGGTTCTATTAGATACAACTTTTTAGAGTATATGCATTGCACTTCACATATTGTCTAGAAAAACCTTACGTGAGTCCCATTCGTTTTATTTTCTAAACCCGGAGCTCGGCCAAACAATTACTAAAGGAATTTAATTTTATTATTTCACTTTAACTTTCACTCCTTGGAGTATCCCTTGCAACACTGCTGTCTTCCATACCTTCCGTTTGGGCTTTGTTACGATATGGTCACACACCAGCGTGTCACCACTCATCGCAATGCCATTATAATCTGTCTTCACCCTCTCATCACTCCTCTTGCATCATCTATAGGTGCTTGTCAGACTATTGTAAAATATACTCAGATATTTAAAAAAATGTAAGTAATGTAAACAACGACAACAAAAGATTACAACAAATGATATCTCCGAAGAATTATAACCATTGAATGTTTTGATAACTACGCTTTAATGAAACCTTTCTCGTAATATTCCTCAAAAAACATACTTAATCAAAGCTATGGTTAATTGCTGGTAACATAGTTAATAATGGGAAATGTGTGTCTCGCTATTTTCCATATTCTCGTGGCTAAAGAGATGTGGGGCCTAGATTAAAATGCGTAAAGAAATGTTTAGCAGATTTCTCAATTTAAAGTGAAAATGATTTTCTGATTGTTTGAACTTCAATAGGGGACGTGGTAGTCCAGTGGGTAGAGCGCTACTGACTGGAGGGCCCGGGTTAGATTTCGGGCCACACTTCTGGGCACCCTCAGCTCCACCTAAGCTGCGTTTTTTTTAGGGCATCCGAACTTCCTGGGAAACCACATGCGGTGTAAGGAAAGGAACTTGTCTCCCTACCTTGATGTGTGAATTTCAAACGCCGTTGGGCTCACCATTAGGTTTGGTCTAACCTCACCTAGCAAGCCATACTTCGGACTGAAAACTGTGGTGCTTATTTTAAAGCAGTCATGAAATCACTTTGCAGTTCCATAATAAAATCAGGAAAGAGCCCATGCTTTTGAAATCAGTTCTTTATTATACCGATTTTGAAACTTATTTATGGCATTAATAAATATTGATTTTCTCACGAACCCTTGAATGTGTCTTAGCAGCGGTGGGTCAAGTTATGTCTATATGCCGTGGACGTATTTTCCCATTTTACCTTTTAGGAATATAATTACGCTCATTGATCTGACATTTTATACACACACTGCTTTAACATTTAGTGGTGATTAAGCAATTCGAAACTTGTGCAGAAAAGGTCGTTGTAAGGAGTATTTAAATCCTTCAAGGCTGACAAAGTCGAATTCCAAAAACATTAGCGTAGCACCCTTATTTTTTTTACATCCGTGATGACCCATCACAAATATGTGGGAAACGTAACTTTAACCATAAAGATGCCTTGCGTGATGCTTTTGGACAACCGATTCCGTCAAAAATGCTATCCTTTATGTAACATGAAATCCTATCACTAAATACGTCACAGAAATCTCTGGAAGCAGTTAAGAATCGGTATTTATCAAAACCTGATGATACCATTCACACGAAGCACACTTATATCAATCATTCGCCTTCCTCTCTCCACGGGAGGGATGCATGCAGCAGTCATGTCAGAAATTGGCTGCGACCTTGTCTGTCTCCCCCCCCCTTCCCCCGGTAACTCCGTCGTTTGGACGCCGGACGCTCTCCCGTGGCCCACTAACTTGAGCCCGATGACCCGCTTCGAAATCTCCACTTCGTCCTGTAGCACTTAGGGATCTGCAGCTAAATTTCGCGAAAGCGTCGGCGCTCAGGCATTCATTCTTCCTTACAATGCATTAGCTCCTCAGCGTAACCGCTTAACCGAAATATCATTCATTGGAATGGCTTAGCATTTGGAAAGCAACGTGAGGGATTTCCTAGGCTGTTCACACATTGCCGTTGGCACAATCGGTCGCGTTAAGGCATTATTAAAAAATGTACACACATGAGATTGGATAATGCATACTTTTAAGACACCCGTTTGAATCCTGTCGATATATCGTTCCTGTAATGCAGTCACACTTATATTCCATGAGACGCAGTTAATAAATGACACTCTGCACAATGGGGATATTTTTCCACGCAAGTTAAATTCTTTTACAATGGGCACTGAGCTTCATTCGATTTGTTTTCGTATTCCCCCAGTTCTTGGCCAATGAATCCAATATTTGTGTGCACATACGCACAAAATTAGTCTGCATTGGCTGATTTTCCTTTCTTCCGCGTATATTTTGCATTTTCAGGTCATTTACAATTTGAAAAGGAACGTGAAATTTACGATTATATTTGTTCAAACATGCCACTTTCTGAGAGGCACTGCAAACCGCCTTCCTCCCAAACTCAATTGACGCCATCGTTAACTGCTTAACACGGCGTGTAAAGGCGCATGGGAGTAGAAAGTTAAAACCGAATTGTAATTTTAACCCACCGACCGCTTGCGCATATTTCTTAGGAAGGTACATTCGTGACTCCAAACCTTGCGGCTACGCGTGTGAAAGCTTAGGCAATTTCTCTCATGAATGCGGTTTCGACCACTTCACGTGGAAAACTATCAGAGAAGAGTCTGCCCGTTCAATTTAGGGATGGAGAAATACACGAAAGAGATGCCACTAAGCTTGCTTTCTATCTACTAAAGCGCTGGCTTGATTTAAGGCTCTCTTCCGCTAACGATGAGCATGCTACTTAAAGTAGCCGTTCTTGTAGGGAAATTACTAAGCCATCTGTAAGAGGGAGTTGATGAACATGCGTCAAAGGCATGACCACTCATCTAAGAGGTAACTTAATTACCGAAGCGATGTGTGCCCCGGGGCAGTTCTTTCCTGTTCCATCGGCCGAAAAGCTCTCCTCCACAAGCCCACTCCCGAATGATTTGGGTTCTTCATACGATCTCGCAAGAGGATGAATCCAAGTACATTGTTGGGTAATTTTTTTCAAGGAACATTTCAACTGGTATGCGAGGGTATTTCTCACGAAGCGAGTATAATTTCCCTTAAAATATTTACCACATGCTACGTAAGTTGTTCGATATCAGAATAAGCGAATAAGTTGAATATTACTATTGAAGCCAAGTTCCCGCTTAGCACAGATATACAGTTGACCATATTACGAATACTTTAGCCATGATAGTTCCATGCAAACGCATGGCATTTGAGAGTGTAAAATACGTTAATCATCACTCTAGAAGTTGCACCATTCAGGCCAGTAACATATTCACCAGCTAGGTCACTTCGAGATGCTCGCTTCGAATCCCGTAGTGCATGTTATGTTTGTCCCAGAACATTGTCACAAATGATAAATGAATTGTTCGGTCCCAACTTTCCCATCAAACCAATAGAGGCGCCCGATAATTTAAGCTCCAGCTAACGTGGCAACAAAAGGTGACTAGAAATATTAGAAAAAGGGGCGTTTTTTAAGTCTCAGAAGAACTTATTAATTCTTCTTTAAGAATTCTTGCAGGAATGCAAGCACCGAAAAGAATTTGATTGATTGAATAAACGTACATTTTTATTATGAACTGCAAATCGCCGTTAGTGTGTTTGAAAAAACTGTATCACCGAAGGGCACCAGATTTCTTTTGGATTTTAACAATTCTTCCAGATATGAATATGTATGTGTATGTGTGTGTGTGTTACTTAAATATTATCTACCGATGTACATACCAAATAATTAAGTCTCCTACTCCTGTAATTAACTAACGAGGTAGTTACAGTGATTTACCGTGCCAGCGATACGGTAGTCAGCCGATTAAGGAAGGTTTTGGGTGTGTACCGAGAGTACATTCCTATATTTCTTAGCCTGGCCCAAGAAGACAAAACTCTACAGTCCTTACTACAATAAAATGCTCTTCAATTCCACGTACATCCTACCTCACTTCATTCCGTCCGACATACCTATCCTCATCCTACCCCTATCTAACTTGCCTGATTTCATCCCCCTATCACAGTCTTCCACATTCTATGGCTAAAAGCAATTCTAAGAATCCTTCCTTTTTACCTTCTTTGAATTTCTACCACAATAATTTCTCCTCCCCCTAGTACTTCTTCGATTAATTCCATATCCGTCCATTTTACTTGTTTCGTCATTCTCCACGTCCACATTTCAAAAACCTCCAAATCTATGCATGACGTCCTGCTTCAACGATCAATCCGGACCGTACAAAACCACGTACCGTAACAGTTTTTACACTATTTGTACCTTCTTAAAAGTTACTGTCACCAATTTCTATCTTCTTGTGAACGCTTCTTTGTCTAACGCATTTCTTCTTATATCTCTACTACTTCGACTATTTTGGTCCAAGACATTTCCAAGATACGTAAAATAATCGGCTATAATTTTTGCTCAATTATTTTAATGTTTTACTTAGATTTCCTCTTTATCGGAAACCTCAAAGGCTAAATTTAGTTTACATTGTTTTTCATCTCATAGTATATCACACTGATTTCTCAATTCCCTTTGATTAACTTGCTAACTAGAGCTTCATCATCTGCGAACTTAACTAATTTTATGAATTTTCTACTGACCTTAATTTCTATTTCCAATTCATCCTTGGCTATTGTTACCATATTTTTCTACATGTAACCTTTTTATTTTTTACCTCAGTTGCATTTATATGAAGACAAGGCAACTATGACACTGAATAAGTAAACTTATTGGTCATGAATTTTCACAAAGTAGAGCTTGAAGCAATCGAATTCATTCAATATAATTAGAAACTTATTTCCTTTTAATTTTGAAAACTTTAACAAATAAATTTTAATCATGTATACTGCGAAATTTTGCAATTTCAACAATGACAGAGGGCATCACTTAATGATTACTCTCAGTTACCATAGAAAGAGACGTTTCAGGCGTGATATGGTGGAATATCATGATTAATTAAAATTGGCAATTTTCCACAAAAATATTTTGTAGAAAATTGACAATTTTAATTACTCAGTTACCATGCAATCAACTGCGCCCTATCTAATTTTTACAATGAAAATTTAACAATGATCATTTAATAAAATACATTCAAAACTAGATATTCTCATAAACTACTTCAATTTTGAATTTTCATTTACTGCCTTATTAATGTTATAAACGAAACTAATTTTAAGTATTTAAAATATAATTTTCTTAGTCGTTTTTTCCTCATGTGTCTCTGTATCTATTACTAATGAGAGCTTGGCAATGGGGGCAACTCAATTTTGTGATCTTGAAAATTTTAAAAATCATATGCTAAAAGATGAGCCAATGCTTACATGTATATCAAAAGTTGAATACACAGACACAAGCTGGAATCAATTTCTTTGAAAACTCCTGAAATCACTTTACATCGTAAAGTTAAAATACTCCGCTTTCTTAAGTAACCAGAACCTACATCATCTGGCTTTTTTTCTGAGATCTACATTGCATCTCTTCCTCTATTACCGTACACGTGAACTAAACTCAGCGATGTTAAGGAAGTTCTAGTCATCGATTACCTCTTCTAATTTCTTGAACTATCTTACAATTAGGAATTTATACGATTAAATTGATATCTAACTATGGATATATATCTCTGATATGAGTTTATTTCGGTCAAAAAATTAATATTTTGCTACAAAATTAAACTAAGAATTGAACTGAGACAAAGTATGAATGCAACGTAATGTACCCT
Source organism: Hetaerina titia (assembly GCA_037158775.1). NCBI lineage: Eukaryota > Metazoa > Arthropoda > Insecta > Odonata > Calopterygidae > Hetaerina > Hetaerina titia. The sequence goes on along the minus strand of CM073779.1, from coordinate 45,252,661 downwards.
AATAAACATACATGCACCTGTTAGATTATACCATGTTAATAAAAAGAGGGATTTAAAATAAATACGAGGTCGATTGATCATAATGTCACATAAAACATGTATGTTGAAATGAAGATGTAATAAATTTGGCGATCACTCACTAGTAATGATTCAGTAAAAGTAAAAGGTAGCCACAAGAAGTCGGAGGTAGTGTAATATTTTTGGTGTTTCTTAGTGATCATTGGGAGATACAAAGCTACTTTCCTTAAGCCAGGGTTTCATATAATAGTTTAAGTGGACTTCATCGGTGAAAATGGTTCAATTTCAGCAATGAGTGGATGCGTTTTAGGGGTGGTGGGACCTTAGCGAGATGAACATTCAGAGCTGAGACATTTACGACTCCAGCACGGCCAATGCGCACAATTAAAGAAGTTTCTGGTAGGCATTAGGTGTGCATTATAGTGAATCGAATAAGCGGTGTGGATAAGTAATACATTGGCTACCTGGTGACATAGTGGGCTTTAATGACTTCAGCTTTATGGTGATTTCCGTGAAAGAATGTGACATTTCGTAGAAATCACGTCAGGTACTGTTAACTATTATTTATTATGAGGGAACAGTATGGATACCAATGACTTAAGGCTATCAGTGGGCGTTTTTGGACGTTTTGTAACCACAGATTTTACGATAGATATGACTCCTTCTCCGACGCTCCTCATTCCCTGGGTTTAATTCTGTCATTTGACGGGAGGACCTTCTGAATTTTCTTTCCGAAGCTCCTCATTCCCTGGGTTTAATTCTGTCATTTGACAGGAGGACCGTCTGAATTTTCTTTCCGAAGGACCAATTCACACGAAGTTCGACTCGAAAGAATTTCACCATCTTCGAATATCAGTAAGATGCAAATCATGTTACAATGACAAACACTCTAAAAGTGAAGAGATATCAGCACTCTTAGTTCAGTAACATAGGTTTGTACCACCACCCTAAGACGGACTCAGGTAGTATAGGGTTTAACTTGTGATCTTTACATACACCTTTAGCATAGTTTATAATTCAGGTGCGTAGGTATATTTTGCTACCCTCGAGCGAACTCAGAGAACATTGGGTTTAACTTAATATTCTCACATGAATAGTAAAGTTTAGGGATTATGGTTTGTATCGTCACTTCCTGTCGACCTTAGGAAACTTGAGGTTTAACTTGCTTATTATATTAAATCAGGTCGTAATACATCTTTTTGTGACTAAATGAGCATCAAATCATTGTAAAGCATCACTTAAAGTTTTTCAAGAAATCTTATTGAATATAAAGGGGCAATCAACTCTCATATGATGAGACAACGAATTATTTCACAAGTGAATACTTGTCATCTTGAGTTTAACTCACCTTCGGACTCAACATCAGGACTGGAAACGCCGTTCAACTCGAGCCACCTTTCGAGGTCGTCGGGCGTCCTCTCGACGTGCGAAACCATTATTCTTTCCTTGGAAAAGTTACACAATAGGGTCGCAAAAACATTCCCAGGCTGGGAGTCTAATACCGATTACCGGAAAGACATTCTATCGCCTATTAAGTTTCGGTGAAATTCCTCTTTAGGCGAAGATTGTCTCGTTTATTATTTTTTTATTTATATTTATTTTATTATTTTTTATTTATAGCGAGGAAATCGTACTTACCAATGTAAATCATCTAAATCATCTTTTATCATCAGAGAATTTCTTTATCCATGGTCAAAACTTCCCATTCGCTTCAATGAATTGGCACTTTGTATGTGCAGCGACGGCATCTCCTTGCATGTCAAAAGGTAACAATGGTGAATCACCTTTTGGGCCATGGGTGTGGTGCCATTGATGCCAAGGAGCAGGCGTAGTGGTGCCTAGAAGCTGGGTGTTCATCGGGTCGCATTCAGTCGGAGTTTCATCCCCCGGCCCCATTCTGACTCCAGATCAGTCTCGAGGCGAAGCAAGGTTGAGGCCGCGTGAACGCAAAGACGTGTAATTAATTCCCTCTGGCCATTCCCTCGCACGACGCCCGTGGCTATGAAATTTATTTGAAGGCACCATAATGCGCAAAACTGGATGAACTCTCACCTGTGTACACTGGAGGCAGAATCCTTAATGATGCAACGAGATGTGCCGAAGACTAAGATGAATCGCCATGTTTCTCCCGGGGTACTCTCGTGGCAAGTTCGACATCGACATATGGTAAATAGCCCGAGATCCACCAAAAATGTGTGTGATGAGGGATTCAAGCACCAGATAGGAAAGGTAAGTGATAAAGGGAGGATATGGAAGAGGAAGATTCTTCAGTAGATACAGCATATAGAGTTCAGTCAACAACTCTGTTATTTGCAGCATATATTTAAAATTGTCGTCTGTTGCAGGGAAAGGCCTGAGGAAAAGGTTCGAATGGATGGTAGAGTTTTATCAATAGAAGTTAGTAATTTTTTTTCACTGTGAGCCTCGTCAGATTACTTTTTTGTAATGTGGAATATACTTCTTTACAAATTGTCTCATCCGGAGAAACCCAAATTATTGCGAAATAGCGGCCAAGTTATAACCAAAGCCATGAAACAGACTTGGAATGCCGATACCACTACTCCTAGGAACGTACTACTGCAAATATGGTATTGGTTGTTGTAATAGTACTGTAGGTTGCTCAATACCGAGCTATTACTTCAAATTTTTGTCTCGAATCTTAGTCCATCAATCAATTTAGAGGCTTCTTTGTTGGATGCCTGCTTAATATCTAATCAGATTGTACATATGCTTATTATTATTAACCCTACACAAATATGGAGGCTACACTGAAAAAGGTTAAATGGGACATATAGCTCCCGTTCTTTTATAGAAATTATAAATCTTTTAGGTAACCAATGAGCCCGTTGAGGTAGAAGGACTTGTTTATTTGCGTTTGATTATTTGTTAACACAATGTGAATACGGACATCTGTTATTCCGAGTAGAGGGGATCGAAGGTGTTTGAATGCTTTCGCGATTTGTGAAGTATCAAATTCGTAAGTGTGACAGCGAGATTTGGTCTCATTGGTGCGTCGGCTGAAGTAACCGATGAAAAGAATTAATGAAACATGTTTTTCAAATAAGATGGCGTCATAGCCAATACTACTGGCATCCGCATGAACCTCGGTTGGAAGGGTCGTCGGTCGTGCATAGCAAGTGAAGGATACGTCGTCAGAATTTTAAAAATGTATTCGCGATAGGTGTCTTGTTCAGATTTCCACTCAATAGTTTGATTATTTTTGTTAGTTTTGTTATGCTAGCAGTAGGAATGGCAACATTTAGCGTTATCTGTTTGGATACACTAAGATAAACCCATAAAATGCTGCATTTCTTCGCGTTAGAGTAAGTAGACAAGTTTATAAGGGTACTATTGCCGATTTAGATAGATCCGTTGGCAACGGGATTTCCTTCTTTCTTCTTTCGGCCTCAAATACGTTATTTTCTCCATAAAAATTTAAATTTTGGTAAACTCAATAAGATTTTAGTCTCATTTAGTGCATCAAAGACAAGATTTAAATATTTTTGGCCTTCAAAGGTCTACGGATGCGATATGGCACTGCGGACAGCTAATACGAGGTGTGTTAAAAAATTAACGGGAATTTTTTCATTTCGCAGGCTTGGAGAGTCCGATTGTCAAACTTTTTTTTATTATGTTGATATACATGCCCCTGAAGTATCATTAAAATTTTAGCTGTTTTCATTGTGGACTTTGTCTGTGACAGACATTAAGGTTAGACCTGTTTTATGAACTCGTCGATTTTCGTTTGTTAAAAGAAATGGATCAAAGAATTAGTATCAAATTTAGCGTAAAAAATGAAATAAAGTGTAACGAAGTGTGTGAAATACTAAAAAAGGCCTACGGTGAGTCTGCTATGAGTAAATCAAGAGTTTACAAGTGGTATAAGCGTTTCCAATAAGGCCGTGGAGACCTTGAAGATGACGAACGCCCTGGACGCCCCAGCTCATCAACAGTCGATGAAAACGTGAAAAAAGTGAAAGAAATGGTTATGAACGATCACAGAATCACAATTAGAGAGGTCGCCGATGATGTTGGCATATCGATTGGGTCATGTGATGACAGTTTTCCAATATTTTGGGTATGAAACGCGTGGCAGCAAAATTCGTTCCAAAATGGCTTTTGCACCACGATAATGCACCAGCTCACGCTTCATTGTTTGTTCGTGAATTTTTGGCCAAAAACAATACTGTAACGATGCCCCAGCCTCCATATTCGCCAGATGTGGCTCCGTGTAACTTTTTCCTATTTCCAAAAATTAAGAGAACCTTGAAGGGCCGTCGTTGTCCAGCCGTAGATGACATTAAAAGCGCATCGCTGAAAGAACTAAAGGCTATCTCAAAGATCGAGTTTGAGCAGTGTTTCGGGGATTGGAAGAATCGCTAGCACAAGTGCATAATCTCCAATGGGGACTATTTTGAAGGTGACAACATCAATGTATGAGAATAAATAAATATTATTTTCCGAAGAATTAAAATTCCCGTTAATTTTTTAACACACCTCGTATTATATTACATTTTGTATCTCAAATTATGAGAGTCCAATGGCAATATTGCAGCATTGTATTCATTCTGATTGTTTTGGACATCAGCGTTTGTGAGTTGGAAAGATCTTCCAGTAGCTCTGTAGCAGCCGATGAATAGAGTTACATTAGGTTTCATAGCCGCAGAAAGGGGAGAGGAGACAAAACAAGTTCATTAAAAAATATAATATATTCATGTTTTTTCATATTTTTTAATCGTGTGTTTTTGTGCATTATTTGAATTTAATATTTATTAAGGGATTTATTTCACTGTCGGATGCCTGGCTGCTATTTGTTTGGAGAGTTAAAGAAGTGAATCGTTTTATCTTTTATCCTTCTGATTTCATTCAAAACCCACCTTAAACGGTATGACACCAAAAATAATAAGAATTTACCACGTATCAGCAAGTTATGGCAGCTTTTAAACACCATTTCTCTTACCGTTAAATAACATTTGATGCATTCAATCCATTTAATTTTCCGCATGTTTTTTGGTATTTCCATATCGCTTGTTACTATACTTTCTTCTTTGAGAGCCTTTCCAAATATTAGTGTATCGTGATCCTCAAATTCAAAAATCGTAGAAGCATCGTCTGATCTAAGCTAACGACCACCAAACTTATCTCGATGAATACATCCTTCGGAAAAACGCTTCGAACCAAGTTTGGAATGCGATATTTCCGCACAAGAATCCATTTTCAAAGCATTCCTCCGTTTTCGTTTCTATTATTCTTTACAAGGAAAATTATTGATCATAATAGATAATGCCATTTAAGTTAGAATTGATTTCAATTTAAGACATGAAACATGTACTCGCATAATGTAAATGAAAGGGACAAGCATGGGCTATGCTAATTTTATTTTTACCATATATTCCATAAGTATTATTTAGTATGTACGTAAGTATTATTTTCTTCCTTGCACGGTGAAGGAACTCACCTGTGAAAGTATGTGGTCCTTCCTTTCTCGAAAATGTTTTTACATCCGTAAGCACATAACGAGTCACATTATCACGTGACTATATCGTTTTTATACAGCATAAAAATGACGCCGCGCTCCATGTTTTTGCATATTAAAGGTCAGTGGTACACATGCTCAAAATTTGGCACGAACAACAAGGAAGTGGCCCTCCCTCCGGGTGAATTCGTGCACCTTTCTTCCCGTTTCTCCCGCTTTCACAACATTCCGCAACCAATCCCTGGTGCCTCCCCAAAACTAAGGGATGCGCTATCCCGACGAGAGCCACCACCTCGGTTTCGCCATTATTCTTTTGTTAAAATATAATGACTATTTGTGATTGATCAAAAAGAAAAAAAATCATCTTTATTTTGATCCACGCCCCCTGGACTAATAAGTTAACGCACAAAGGAAATATTATACTCTCTTATTCTGTGTTGAAGGAAAACTATTGCTACGCTACATCTACATAATACCCTGGAAGCCGTCGCAATGGCGTGTGACGGGGGGTGTTAGGTCACCACCCAAGAAAGGGAAAAAAGAAAAACCGCATTCAAAACCAACTAGTGGACACATTTGCTGTAGTTTACTTTTGCGCTGAAGTCTGCAGTCAATTGACATAAATTGAGTATATTATTGTTATTAGTGTTATAAAAAAGGCAATTTTCACGGGGGACATTTCTCTTTTCCATGTTACCCTTATTGTCTCATGCTTTCAACCAGAGTCGCATAATGGTCACATGTTACTCGAAACTCAAGTAAATGTGAATTTACTAGCAGCACAACTTTGGCTCGAAATATTTCTGTATGAACTCCAGTAATGATTATTCTTAGGTGAAATGCCTTTTATGGGATGGAATCAATCCCTTAATATTATATATAGCGACATACGACAATTTCATGATGACCCAGGTGGGAGATAAAGTCGTAAATAACTGAAAGGAGGAGGACTTCCTTCCCTCACGTGAAATAAGAACGCATATTGCTTTGAGCACATGATATATGTGACGGTAAATAGGTAAGAGGAAGGGACAGACGTCTTCTTTCTGCTTTAGACTAATGTGTAGCTGTTAGAGCGGTATAACCGAGGGTGGGTCCCGCCCTCTACTCTCTGCAAATATCCTTCCTCACGTCTACTTACTCCTCATTTCAAACGCATTTTATTCCCCTTCTTCCCACCCCATTCATCCCTTCCCCATTTCATTACTCTGCCTTCCCATCCGTTCTTCCTCGCCGGCATCTCCAGCGCCCCTCCCGGCCAGACCCACCCGGCCTAGTGTTCTCCAGCCATTTGTCCTCTCACCACTCGCCTTCCCCTTCACCCCCCATCTCCCACTTCTCAGTCTCTGCCTCTCTCGCCCCTGCCATTAAACACTCCTTCCTCTCTCTCTCTTTTCCCGTGTTTATTTCACTCCCCTCTTCACAGCCTCCCTTCGCCTTCTTTTAACTCTGACAGTCTCTCGATCGTGTTCTCTCTGTTTGACGGGTCAAACGAGGAGACTGGTTGTGCTGCATTTCTGCCCTTAAAATGTGTACGAATATCCACATGCTCACATATTCATAGGCCGCGGTCATACGCAATGTGTAAAATATATGCATGTGTTTAAAGTGCATAGCGTTTTCCATTTATTTATACGTATTAGGAGTCACTTAGAGCTGCGGTTTTAAACATGACTGTAATTTCAGATTCCAATGTTTAAGACTATATCCAGCAGTTGTACGTGTTTACATAATTTGCGTAGTTAACTTTTTTTTAGGCCTTCTTCAATCGTCGAAATATATCGGCTGATAAATAATGAATTCATAGCGACCGTAGTATTTCAGTCACCCTCAGAGAATGTTATTCATGCTGTAAGTGTGTGATTCAGGTAATTCAACAACGCCAACCAATTATTTTCACTTCCGAGAGATCACATACCTAAAATATATTCTTTAAAATGAAAATGATAGTGTTTTTCATTAGTTTTTGTTTAACCATACCTACAACTGTGGTTTTGAGCATATATGTCATTTCATATCTTACTAATGATGGTTCTAATCCGGTGGAAATTATACTTATTTTTCCTGTTGACGTCCACACCAAGATACGTACACGTACCTTCGTCGGCTGCGTGTTTCTCGTGTGTATTTTTGTTCCTCGCGACTTACAGGGCAAAGGCATTTCTCCGTGGAATAAGAATTGGGAGACTTACCCTTTTTCTTCCTCGCTGAAGCAAATTAAATGCAAATACACCGTGAAAGAAATATAGAATCGATATAAGAATTGCAAAAAAATTCATGCCCAAATTTGCTATTCAAGCTCTTTTGAGCTCCGCAGAGAATGAGTTCGATTTGTTGGTTTAATCGGAATATTGCTGCCGTGGCGTATTTCTCACTCTTTAGAATACGCGATTAAGTTCGGTAGCACGGCTCACGTGTGATACTGAAGCGGAAGTGTGAAAGGTGTAACCGAAGCATCTTTGATATTTTTTTGTTGTGCTTGCTTTCATTGTTTACCATTATTGCATTATATGAAAACTGGTATTGAAATATTTCTCGAGGTTGCGAGTAACTTTTACCAGCATTGTTATTATTAGCACAATCAGCCGTTTGCCTTAATGTACTCTTTGAGTGGAGTGGGTAATGACAATAAGTTGTTAGTAAGAGTCACTTGTGTATGCATGTATTAAATAAATTTTCTGAACTTATGGGTGGTGTCCTAAACCCTACCGCCATTGCAGCGGATTGCGGACTACATAGTAGGTATAAAAAGCACCGGGAAAAGCTTCGGAAAATATATTTATTTCAGATATTGCTATAATACCTCAATATTTTTCAAGGTACATCTCTTAAGCGTCGGCACACTTTTGCCAGCGGCTTTTCCACGACTCGAAGGCTCACTGGTAAGCGGATTCCGGAAGGTCCTTATGGGTACTCCTAAAAGCTTTTTTGACGGGGCTTAGGCTACCATGATGGTGTCCTTTGACGGAGGATTTCACTGTTGGGAATAGAAAACAGCCTGCTGGTACCGATTCGGGACTGTAAGGGGTTGGGAAATCGTCACGATGTCGACGCAGAAAGTCTTCGCAACTAGACACTCGACTTTTAGTCGTCCGTCAAAATCTTCGGGACGAGTTTATCGCAGGTCTTTCAAATTGCCAAAATTTCAGTGATAATGGTGTGCACTGTCGATATCGTCGCCAATACGATCTACGATCATGCGCACACTTGACCCATGGTTTGAATTCAGCACTTCTCGAACACGTCAGGGAAAAGTTGTAACCGATACTTTTTATGCAAACCGTTTTTTTTGTAGGCGTACGAGATGGCATTTTGATCCATTTAATCAGTTTATCTTCGAGAAGTTCGAATTTCCAGACTAGATATATCCTATTGCCGTTGTCATGAATATTGCAAAAGGATTCATATTATTTCTGTGGTCGGCGGTTAATTTCTCTTAACGCTTCGCTGTAGCCTTACCATCTACTGTGACGAGATGCTTAAACTAGGTATCACAAGACTAATTATTTATTTCTGACGAAAAGCCATGGAGTTGAAGTCTGAAGTTGTTCCAATTGGTGATTCGATGTTATTAATAATTTCATATCGTGTTCTGACGAAGGAAAGGAGCTTTGTTTACTTATAATTTCCCATGTAATGCTGGTACTTTGAAAAATATTGAATTTGAATTTTTCGGAGAATATCTAGGTGCATTACCAGTCTAGACACTTTTATTTAGAATATTAATGATATCAGTCTATTAATGGGTTAAAAAATGATATTCTATTCCAAAAGTAATATGCGTTGAATTGAATTCATGGAAGTTTTGAAATGTGTGCGAAGCATGTTTTTCTCTCCATGGCGAACAGAACCTGTAAGTATATTAGTATCAGGAAGTTCTTTTCATCAAAGAAAAATATGATAACTTTTCATAGTTTATGATATCAACCCAAAATAGTAAATGTTTTGTATAAATATTTCATGAATATATTGGGAATGTTAATTTTCAATGGTACGTCGTTTTTCTTATCTACTTTTCTTAACCATATTTATTATTTGGCATCGCGATTCGCCATTGCCCCTCATTTCCATGATCCGGACTCTTTCGTGATTTTTTGACGGATGGTAACTCCTCGTCTATGATATTTTTGGGATAAAAAGTAGTTCGTATTGACGTAATAGGTAACCGTTCACATGCCAGTCATAAAGGAAGAAGAAAGGCCAATGAATACCCATTGTACCGCTGCAATAACTTAACGGATGGCTGGTTCAATCTTCGGAAACAAAGCCGTTGGTTGGCTTCCTGAGTGGAAACTATCCTTTCGACCTGCTTGATACCTAGCGAACCTCATACCACGTGATTTGTGCTCGGAGCCATGATCTCCACCCGCAGCAGAAATGAACACCTCGGGCACAAAAAGAACGAGACCCCCAAGCACTATGCAGTTCTCCCTGCAGTGGTTTACCGTCCAAGCAACCTCGTCTATTGCCCCCTGTTCTCTCTTCCATCCCGCCGTCCTCATTGAGTTAGGGTAATGCGTACCTGGCCCTTCTCCCTCTAGCTATCGTCTTCGCTCCACCTTCCCGCAGCCCTTCCCCCAATTTATCCATTTCCTCCTCCCCTTCTCTTTCTCCATTAAGGGAGAACCATCCGCCCGCACCTCAGTCCCCTTCCACGACCCCTGCCGCCTTCCTGCCAGGGCAGGAGGTCACGTTCAGTGGCTCACTCTATGTCTGCGGCGCCATCCATCAGCTCAGGAAACAATTACTCGCTCTTTTCTCCCCATTCCCGACCTCATGCTCCGCTCTCAAAGCTCTCCCCCCTCACTCGAAAACTCCCCACTCCCGCCCACCGGGTGCAACCCCATTCCTTCTCTTTTCCGCCTCAAACATCCCCTCGCTCTTAGCCGACCCCTACCCCACCGATATCCCTCCATGCCTCCTCCATCTTTCTTCCATTCATGTTACTTCCGACTTCACTTCCTAAACACCTCAAATTCCCCCCCGCCAACCCCATCACTTTCAGACATATCTGCACCACATATCAATGTGTTCCCCATTGTTCTCTTCTTCCCGCTCCACTCTCTCCTCACCTCACCCCCGTCCCATCTCCTCCCCACCCACTCACGCCCACTCCCCTCCTCCCTTAAATCATCTCGATGGCTTGTTAGCTCGCAGTGAATCCGCTTGAGAGTTCTCAGGATAAGGTAGAGTTCCGCATGGCCTTTTACTAAATTTACGTCAAATTAATTTTAATTGGGTTATTAAGTTGTGGTGTTTTTTTGCTGATATGCGCTGTAGGCACATTCACTTCCACGCTGCAAGACCATATTAAATTAGGATATTTTTTATTCTTATATCGGTTACACCGTTCGACTGAAAAAAATGTTAACGCACGTATCTAAGGTCGCCTTCGCTTTTTTTTAGTCGTGATTCACGGCAAGCAAAGGGGGCGTTGACCTTAGTTACGCGTCTAACGGTACAGGCATAAACTTCTGACATAGCCATTCTAACGAATAATTCGCCTGTGCGCTTATTTTACCCAGGCCTTTTGTACTTGCTGCGATACCAGAATACGTGGCACTTAACTTGCCTGTGAAAGAGATGCGAATTTTGAATGTAAAATTTGGTTTTTATTTTTGTAGTTGTCTTTGGAATACATTAAAAAACTACGAATGCTGAATTTCCCTTATTTATACAGTAAAATAATCACGCGTAAAAGTGTTCTATTTCTTTCACCATCACCTTTGGACTAGTAATAATTAATACTTTTGGAAAAAGCGTTTAAATAAAATCGAAACTAAGCGTATACTTACGGCTGTTGTTAGTTTAGCTGCTTTACCAAAGTTAATATGACTTATGAATGAGGACTGAACTTCATCAAGTCGATTTGAAGCTATGGGAAGATTTAATGTTAATTAAATATTTGTAATTGAAAATATTGACGAATTTGTTGTTTTTAAAAAAATGCGATACTATTTCTCTCTTGGAAAACTTCGCGTTAATATTATGTGCTATATGGTCCTTGCTTCACATTATACTCTACTGATATTTAGATTTTCTTGGTGCGACTATCGCGGTTGCAAAGGGGCAATTATTTTTAAATGATTTTAATTTCTCTTTCGTCTGCTATTTATAAAGCGGAATTTCGCAATATCTGAAACGTTAAAAGGATATCTCAATAAGGATTGATCCTAAATTTTTTTAACAACAGACCTATGCTCATCTTCCAAGTTTTGGTCGTCTTTTTAAATGTGGTCTCCATTGGGTTTGTGATACCCAAGACTCACCTTTTTATAGTTTAGCAAGGCATGTTGGAAGGCATTTTGTGATAGATCCTTCAAAATTCTCTTTAGCAGCCTTCACCACTTTTTCTGATCGTGAAAATCGCTTTCCATGAAGCTCTTTATTCAAATTTAGTGAACAGGAAAAGGTCACATGTGGCTACAGAAAAGATGAAGAACACTTAGGCATAGATTCATGCGAGATCCAATCACGGTTTTGCGAAACCCACCGCACGCGAACGCACCTCGTGTAACTTCTCTGTTATAAACGTGTAGGAGTAACCAATGAAATGTTCAGTGTTTCTGTTAGAGCTATTAACATTATTCAACGCTATTCTCCCACAATTATGGCAGCGCTGTTGATTTTCACTTCCGTAAGAGCAATGATTGGAAGTCATGTTCCACAGTCCTTTCAAATTGTGAACCCTCATTAAACTCTAAAAACCATCTATAACCTATGTTTTCGGAAATTGTAGACTTTTTTTATGTCTCTTGTGAAGGAAACTTTGGTTTATCACTTGCTCCGATGAATAAAAAATTTAAAGCAGCGTATTACTCGTGGGGCATTACCGGCATCGATGTCGTCGGCGAAATGAACATGTTGCAACTTGCTGCGACTGCCGCTGACATAATATTGTAATCAAATCAATAAAACCCGTGGCCAAATACATTATGAATTTTGCGCTAACGACGTAACATAACATTAATTATTTTAACCATAAATTTTTCAGGAAGTATTTATGAACTCTCTTTATAGAACTGTGGCTGTACCTTTTTATTTTATCTACATATCGTCTTCACCTCATCTATTCCACATATACCCCCGTTACTCATTCTTGGATTCCGTATATGGATGCCCAGAAAAAGCTCACTGACGGGTAGATTCATGTAGGCGTTATACTTACGCTACATACATTATGTGCATGACTTCTCATGCATTCACCTCGTCTTTCCGGAAATTCCCACTGGTATTGACAATCCGCTCATTTAACAGCAACTGTGCAACGTTCCACTCCTAGCAACACTTATCCTCGTACCCTTTCACAACGAGATGTTTGACTTCGATTGCTGATAATTATTAAACATTTTGCTCTGTAACGGTAGCCAATGCAAGAAAGTAAAGAATACGGAATATAAGAATGTGCAGAATACTAACCGGTAATAACTGTGTGAATTGCATATGTGCCTGCTTTCTTTTAATGTATTTCCTTGTCCTCTTTGTGTAGGTGTAGGAATAGCTGCTAACCATGTCATACTTGTTCTATAGTACGTAGGCATTTTGAATGATTGCTGTTCGGTCGCCCCCTTTCCACGCGGTTTTTCGTGGATTGCGGAGTGCCTGGTGCATGAAGAAATTGAGGAAATAAATGTAGAATGACTCGTGAATGGACGTGTGGCAGGGGATTACCACACGTTCTTACGACGGCTCGCAGGATATAATGAAGATGTATATGAGATTATAAGCGGATGGGAAATATTGCGTGTGACCTCCATGCCCTAGGCGAAATCATCATTGAAATTTGCAACGGATGCAGATGACTTAATAGTGGAGAGAAATCGTTGACAACTGTGGCGAATATAAATTACACTTTACGCTAAGGATAGAACAAATTTTTACACAATCTGAAGAAAGACATTAGGATCTCTCCTTGTTGAGCAGCCATCGTGGTACTGACAGACTTAGAGCTTTATTGCATTGGCAAAATCTAAAATTCAACTCGACATATGGCGAAAAATTAGTCTTTTTAATTAAACGAGATTAAAGCCAAAACGCACAAGCCATCTGTTAAGAGTCTATTTGTGCCAGAATAACCTAATCTATGACTTTTTCTTTATGTCCTGTGGTAAAATACGATTCATGTTTTTCTCCAGTGCTTCTTGGGCATTATAATTTGAATACATTTGCTTCAGCATATTGAGCATGAATTTTGAAGGATACTAAGTAATAATTAATAACCCATTTCTATTTCATAATTGTTAATACATAAAATGATGAATAATATACGAAATGTGGTAGAGAACCACCGAATAACCTACAGAGTTTCCTATATTATTGCATTTGGTCTGATTGGATGCACAAATATTCAATCCGATCATATAAAAGAGCCTCTAAAGCCTTCAAAATATAATATTAAAAATGCTTTCCCATTTGGTCAATACTCCCTTCAGAAGGATTTCGCTCTTTTGAAGTGAAATAAATCAAATCCTAGCAGTATAGTAATGAACAGTAATGGTCGGCCACCAGACACTATTAATCGCCAAATCTCATTCACAATATAATTCGAAATCATCACAAATTCAAGAGCTGACGGTATGTAAAAATATCAATTTACTTCTATGCATTATCTAACCTTTAATTTGGCAAAGAAGCCCGCTTATGCATAAACCATACCAATGGAATTAAGCCTGATTTGCTTCCCAATCAAAGATTACGAACGTGGTTAATAACGTAAGGCCTTGACGTCGATGGAAATCCATGGAATATAGTATACTGTATTACGCCTCTCCACCACTCCGCCACTTCCTCGGATCGCCTATCAAATGGCAGCACGCTTTTTAAAACCGTGCAGATGGATTTGTAATCAGAATTTCGTAAATGATTTCCGATTAATAGTGTATCCTTGGGTTCCTTGAGATTCTATGGGGTGCGCGACTTGTGGCTCACTCACTAATTGAAATCATAACCTCCTCCGTCCCTTTCCCTCCAACCCAGTCGTCTCTCCCCTACTGCTCTCCTCCCTCCCCACTCTCACTTCACACCACCTTAATCACACCTCCAACTTTGTCAGCCCAAAAGTAATGAAAGTAATGTTTGTTCTTTTTATTTGCTTATTTGCTGCTGAGTATTGTTTTTAATCATAAAATCTGATAGACTTAATAGAAGTACTATTCGCCTTCCCTTAACTCTTACTGAAACCAATGGAAAACATCGTCCATGCAGGGAGTAGGGACTATGGATAGAAAAGGGGGCTGTCCGTAACTCAAAAGTGAGGTTATTGAGCGGATTAATTTAGATATCGTATTTTGAGTGTACCATACACCTTAATCTTTTAAATTAACAAAAGAATTTAATAAAAGTGCTACATATATTATAGCAAGAAATGAAGAGCTCTACGGCCTCTAGGTAAAATAATAAGGGGGAAAGACTCCAATGGCCGTAAAAAACAGTCGCAACTCTCGTCAGACCAAAATGTTGTGTTGGTATTCGCGGAAACCACGTAAGGGACCAACCACAACCTCTCGACCAAGAATACACTCTGTGGTGGTTTACGGGAAATTAATCCACGCCAGGGACCACACACAGCCACACACACACTATCCTGTCTGGAATCCTTCACGAAGCTGTGAGACCCCGTTAAAGATTCCAGGTGGAAATGTAGTCCTTCACGAGGCTGTAAGGAAGACCCCGTTAAGGATACCAGGATGTTTTACAAGCACACACTCTGTGACTATCCACAAAGGACGAGCACGGACCAATCACACACACTAGCACTCAAGAAGCACGCACACATGCACTCAAAGGGCCCAACTTCTGGGAGAATCTGAAACGATAGAGCGCAGACGAGGATATGCGTCGACGCATATCCTCGTCTGCGTAGGAATCCGATACCCTATGAGGTCTAGAGAAATGCTCTTCTAGGCAAAACTGGTGTTATGTAGCTCGACGATGTACACTTCAACTCAAACGGTACACTCAAATGGTGAATCCTGACGCTTCGGGTCAAAAACTTGATCTACATCTACATAATACCCCGCAAGCCGCCACTAGGGTATGTGGCGGGGGGTGTTAGGGCACCACCCGTAATTTAGGAAAAAACCGCATGAGAAGCCACAAATTTACAGTCCACAAACCAAACATGGTAAAAATTCATGCAAGAACCCTTAGCATACACATGCAATATCTTTGAATTTTTAATTTTGTTCTGAATTGTAACTTAAATGTTTTTAATATTTCTAAATGGACTTCGGTTTCTTACTATTATGATTTACAAGTATGATTGTTCTGGGGAAGAATGAGTATTTGAATCTATCTGTATTGGAATCTATCTCCCTTATTTTAATTTTGTGGTCTGATCTACCTAAGTAGTGTGGGGCCATTACAATTCCTTTTGTGCCATCGTTAAACTCGCTGGTTCTGAATCTTTCTAAAAGTCCAAGTCTCGCTTGTTATCTTCGTATTTCAAGGGGCTCCCAGCCTAAATCCCCTAAGAGACCTATTACACTTATGTTCTTGTCATAAATATTTTTAACGAATCTGGCGGATTTTCTCTGTACTTTATCGAATTCTTTTTGCCAGATTTTCTCCCAAGGATCCCAAATACTTGCGGCATATTCCAAATGTGGTTTAAGTAGAGCAAAATAACACCTCTCCCAAAGTTTCTCATTGCATTACATTGGACATATTGATGTTATTTCAATGGACTGGTCATTTGGGAATGAGCTGCAAACGTTCTCCGTTAAGAGGCGGCAATGATGACGGTCAGAGAGAACTATGAAATATACAAGTATGCATCGATACCATTGGCAGACACAATGGCGTGATATGCATATTTTTTTATTTCTTGTGGTTTAACAGATATGGATTTCCAAGAAAACATTCCACCATTCAGAATATAATTGCGTTTTAAGGCGGGAAATAACTATGCAGTCTGTGCGGATATAACATTTCAATTTGACCTTTTATTTGAGAAACCTCAGAGATAATGAAATGTTCATGGACGCGTAATTTTGTACTTAACTTTTTTTATGATTTTAAACTCGAACCAGAGTGATTGTCAAAGAGAAGAGAGTCGTGATGTGATCGATGAAATGTGAAATTTCTCCCATCACCTCGTGTCCTGTTAGACTCGAAGTCCTATGTAATATGGTGATTATCAGCGCAATAAAATAAATATTGCTTAAGTCTATTCGCTCACAAACCATAAATAAATCCCTGAGAGCTCTTAGCATTCCTGCAGTGTTACGAAATCTATATAAAACATTATTAATGGGATTTGAGGGAATAAGCAGCTGGTAATTGCCTGGGAAAGTATAGTATGAATTCATTCTCCTTCTGGTTCATTGGTTACGATATAACCATCAGAATTATCGGTTAATGACAGATACTATTGGGTCTGGTTTATAAAACGGTTTGATGGATGAAAATGTTAAAGTATTTTATTACAATCATATATATCTTTCAGTTGAAGTATTGGTCTTACAAATAATGAATGGCATTCACGAAAGTTGTCTTTCATTGGAAGAAATAACCCGTAACCGAGGAGATATGAATAACAAGAAAAAAATGGATCCCTCAGGCCAGCAGTAAGCACACGAACGCTATTATGTGCCACTAGCATATCCTGTACTTATCAAGGGACAGGAGGGACATCTGGAGGTAGGCATATTTTGTTAATATTACTAATGTAAATGTAAATAATTTTTGGAATCACACGGGGAAGAAACCCATGCATGCACTCGAACTGAAATGTCATCCCTTTACACTTTTCAATCTCGTCTTTTGCATCCCTCAACCACGAGTTCATAAAAGTCACCACTTGCCTTTGCCACCCGAGGTTTCGACAATGTGCGCCAAAGCAGTGAAAATGATTTTGTACACAGCGCAGGTTCCTCATCATTGCTTCTTACTCCACCCAAAGATTTCGAAAATACGAGTTTTCCAATACGGCAATATTACACGGTCTCAGTCACGGGTAAAACGTCTAGGATGAATGGGTGAATTTTAGAATAGAATCATAGACTTAGCATATTTTTTCAGTCTTGCGCTTTGCAGCGATGTTTGCACATAAGTGTATGAAACAAAAAATATACGGCGCTGGTCAATTGTTTTTTTTCGTTAAATATTTGGATTTTGATGATTTCCGTAATAATCTTTGGCTCATTTCGCCTTTCAACGAGTACAGTGCGTATCCATTTATCACTTTTTATTTGTTATCTCTTCTGTCTCTCACAGGCTTCTTTCACTTTTTCATTACCATATTATGACGGCGGATATTGAAAGAGATGCGTTAGAGTGAACAGATAGACTGGACACTGGCAATCTTCCACCATTGATGTTCGAATCCTTAGCAGCCTATGCTAGAGTAGAAGAGGTTATTTTACTAAAAGTCTAGGACACACACGCTTATCATTTGCATCTTATATGGTGTTCAATTAACATCGATAGAATTTGAAAATTCCTAACACTGTGACGTCTACCCTTAAAAGTATGACTAAATGGCGAATCAGTGTCCACCCAGCGTATTTCGTTAACTAATAGAATATATTTTGAGAATTTGGTGACTTCAAGCGCTTTCCAGCAGTAGTCTGTTTTTCACGTAAGAATTGCGAAATGATAGCGTGCGTCGTAGAGACTCTCATTTGATCTTTGAAATGAAACCCTTGCCATGACAATTGATAGCTCATGTCACTCCTTCAGATACATATATGTATTCCTTTTTTCCCGTTCTCGCCTTCCGTATGCATCAATCACGAGTCCCCTTGCACAATTGAGGTGGTGAAGCCTAAAAGAGAGAGGTTTTTGTTCGGGTCGTGTGAGTGAGGAATAGGTTAAATTGTATAGTGGTTTAAATATATTATAAATTATCGAACTATTAACAGTCTTTGCTGTGGTAAAATGCGTAATACTGATATATAATCAGGTCTACCTTAATGACTTCCATGTCTACCTTAATAGAAATTTGAAAGCAGAACCTTTCAGGACTCAACTAAGGACTTAAAGGACTTCACTAAGAACCCAGGCTGCAAAGATGATTGAAGTCTCGGAGGGAGTTACAGCAATGTTTAACTTAGCTTCATTTCTGCAACTCACGGTTTCACATGCATGCATGAAACAGAAGCTCAATTGGGAGTCAACTAGACTATTTCGTACGAGACCTTTTCAGTAATGATTGATGAACCATTTTGATACCCTTGCGTGTACAACAACCTACCATCTGCTGCCTTCTTTAACCCTTTTTCTGTCTTAATTATATTCACTCCTTTGGGTTGATTAATGCTGAAAGAAGGTGATATGGTGTGTACGGGGGGAGTTGAGAGGTGTTAGACGACTAAAGTGCGTTAGTATTTGGGATCCTTATTAGAAAGTTTGGAAAAAAGAATTAGATCAAGTCCAGAGGAAATCCGCAACATTTGTCAAACATTTTTGCAACAAAAATATGAGTGTGACAGGGTTTTTAGGAGAATTAAGCTAAGAGGCACTTGAGATGCCAGGAGAACGAGTGACATTTAAAACTTGAAGATAGGTTCAGAATAAACGAGTTTAACAATGACAATATTGGAATTTTTATGGCAGCACACTATTTAGGTAGATCAAGTCATAAAAATAAGAAAGAGGAAATATGAGGGAAATAGATTCCTAAACAAACAGATACTCGTTCTTTCCCCCGAAAATCGGGAATCGTAATATTGGTAGAAAGAAAACAAATTAACAATGGAAATATTAATGATATCCCATTTAAAATTCAGGAAAAGATTAAAAGTTGCGCTGACAAAAGTATATTCGTAAGTGCATGTATATGTTAGTTGATAGTATATACATTAAATGTGTGCAAATTAAAACGTTTTCGCATGAATATCGCATTTGCGTGTGTGGGTGTAGATTTGTTGGATTTCGTGTGATTTTATTCTTTTTTACGAGTGGTGACCTAACATCCCCCGCCACACGCCGTTGCGGCGGCTTGCGTGGTATTGTTAGATGCAGAAGTGTTACTATAAGCGGTTGATGCACAAAAACTTGAAAATTTGCACGACAGGGGAAGGCATTATTCTATTCATGCGTCACCCATGAATGCATTCATATCTGCCCTAAGCATGACGGAAAACACGAGATTTCTCAACATTATAATCTAAAAACAGGACAGGTGACATGGGTTATAAGACGGGTGCCAGAAGGCAGCCAGCGTAAATGAATGAATTCTGGTTTAGCACTTGGGTATTTGTTCACGTTAGTGCTTTCCCTAAATGCTCGTGTGCGTCAATGAGACTCCCTACTGCTGTTTGGCACGGAATATTTTCCGTAATAATTCGTGGCTCTTTTCGCACCTCAAGTGTATGTATTTATTCCCACATTCCCACTTCCCCTTCCGCATGCCCCATCACTCTTTTCCCCACCCCATTGAAATAGCGAAGGAAGAATGAGGATGCTCTTTTGTGGCCGAGGGGAAGGGTGAACACGGGGCTAAAGGCTCACACCGTACAGTTAATAATCACCCCAATAACAATCTTTGATCAAGTTAACTGCGTAATTCTGTTTAAAAACCACATCGCCCATTATTGTTCCCAAGTTAACCTTAAGAGAAGTTTGTGAAGTCAAACTTTTCTGAAGTGGTAAAATCAACCCTAGACAGCTCGTTTGAGCCGCATGATCTGCACTAGATTAATTCCCACTATGTAGATACTAATTGATATCTACGAGTATGATGGCCGCTGAACATTCGTTCTCATATTTGCTTTCTGACAGGAACGTATTTGCATGTACATCAATGAATTATGAAATGAACTTTTGTGTGAGTGTGGCTAACTTCTGCAGTATGGAATGTAAGGCTTCCATGAAACTTTGACAGATCATTTATTCGTCTAAATGTATTTATTCTTTCTTCGCGTTATCTGATTTTTCTTGACTGAGTCACGTGTCTCCTTCTATGGTTTAGGTAGCGGCTAGTTTATAGCAGTCGACAGGTGCTTGAGCAATGTTTGAAGAGTCGGTGTCCTCAATCGATATACCATTTCTTGGCAATGTGTACTGCAATATTTCTTTGCTCATCTTAGATCGCCCATAATTGTTCCCATGCTCCACATCAGGAATTGGAGAGCCAGACATTCAGGATAGGCTAATGTCAAACCTTGACACCTTGTTTGGGTCATGAGACAGAACCTAGGGAAAAACTGATGATTTATTTTCAAAATAACTCTTCATGAATTTATTTAATAGTGCCATTTCCAGCATGAGTGTACTTTCACGTAAATGGTTGAATTACGAAAGAAAGTGTTGATGAATGGAATTTACCACGTGGTATTTAAAACGTGAGATTTTTGGTTCCTCATTCTGGTGGAACCAGGGTCACGATGAGTAAAATTCTGGATGAACACTCGATACATCCATTTTGTGTACTACTGTAGACAGAATATTTTTAATAATTCACGTCCCCATGCATGTTGTTTCATCTACAATAGGGGAAGTGCCTACACTTTAAGGGAAATCTTCAAGGAAAGTGTAAGCACTTTCCTTGGACATTTTTATAGAACTATGGGGATAAAACCTCTGCCGCGAGGTAGAAATTAACTTCGGGGGTAGTTCTGGGAAATTTTCTCACACAAATACTCTCCAGCAAGTAATTGATTTCATATGCTTACTTGATTTTTGAATTGATAGCGCAAGTCACTCAGTTCCTCTTTGAAACGGGGTTCTTCCCGTAAAAATCCATCTTTAGTTTTGCTCCTCAAGTTTATATATTAATTTGTTTCTCCTCATTATCTCCTCACACAGACTTAGCTTACATGATTGTTAACCGTTTTGGAACGGTGCGAGGTGAAAAAAAGCACAATTCGTAATAGACCCCTAAGCGGAGTTATGGTAAGGCGATTTACCTCTGATGCTGGAACTACTGACAATATTTACTACAATTCTCCACAACTGTGGTCGAATACGATATTTATTTCATATCCACCTAAAATAGAAAAGTTTAACTTTCATGCTATGATGGTCTAAACCCAAGACGTCTTCCCTGAACCTCATAACAATCTGCTCATCGTAAATGGTATATAGTAGTTCAGGAATATCCCTTGGGAATTCGTTCAAATAATTATCCTTTCTAAAACTTGTTTTTCAAAATATTGTCTGAAGTACCGAGTATTCGCGCCTGTCAGTCAATGCCTGTCACTGAAATTTGCACCTCTATTTGAAATGGTACGTTTTACATAACATATTTACTCCTTAGTTTTATTCATCTAGTTCTTCCTCGTGCTGAGCAAACGAGATAGTGAGAGGAGCAAAAAAATCCAGTTTAGATGGAATTTGCGAGGCATAAAGTATGTAGAACTAAAGGATGCATTATTGTACTCCTGTACGTAGTATGAATCGAAGGCTATTTTGTTTTATGTTTGTTAGGACTTCCGAGTACAGTTGTGTACAGTCCTGGGTTTCATCAAAAACTTACTCTAAGACGGGAGGTAATGGTTAATAAATGTTTTCTCAACATTCTCCCCTTCCACTGTTGCCATCACTCGTTTTCAGACCTCTCGGAGATTGAAAGTGGGTGATTTGGTGTGGTTGGGAAATGGCGGAGTGGGTCTAAATGATCAACGACTGATATTGGCTTTTCACTGCATGAGACTTGTTCAACAGTACACGGCATGGTCTTTCTTTTAAAATTAGTCGTAAAATATTGTTTACAAATTGTTCTGATATTGTTTTAAAATATTATTAATCAACTATTTTGCGTAATTATCTTCAATGGGAATTGAAATGGAAACTCCCTTGGGAAGCTCATCTAAAACGCCAGGGAGCCTTCTTGAACCGAAAAGTCGAACTCAGGAATTATTATTGGATTACTTCTAAAATATATCTGAGGCGTTTCTCCAAAAACGATTGCTATGACACGCAGTGTGATCGCGCACTCCTACTTCGATCTCACGTGCCACAAATTTTTTCTTGCAGCATTCCATAGTACATTGATTTTTTTGTCTGTATGGTCGAGGGGCAGCCGCAATCTGTGTTTGATACCGTCTTTTGGTGATAAGTAATTGAATATATAGACTAAATCTATTGTGTCAATTTTTGCCCAAAATGTTTCCCTATCCATTATATGAACAAATAAAAAAATTGTATGAAGGTTAAGGTTAAGGCTCAAACTTAATAATTTAATGTGTACGGCGAGGCTGAAACACACCTTTGCCCATTGTTGATTACAAGAATAGGTTTTGAGAATTTATTGACTGGGGCACTTCCCAGATTAAGCATGTTTGAACGTACAAGTATGCAATACGTAATGATCGCTCATTTCAACACTACTGCCATTTGGAATGAGAATATTTCCATGCCAATTAATGTCTTATTAATTTCCCCAAGACTATGCATTCAATTCTCTTTCCATTCACTATCTTACTGCATCCTTGAGTCAAACTTTTCCTCACCCCGCCGAGATGACTGAAATTACAATTGACTAGAGATGTCTACGGTCTGAAGAGTTAGTGCTCAAAGTTTGAATTCACGCCAGTCAGTACTCGTACTACTAGTATGTTAAACCTTGTTAACCATCTATGGTTAGGTTGCCCACGAGTATTCGATAAACATCAACGCAACGCATTCAACGAGGCGTGCTAAAAAGTAACGGGAATTTTGCGATTCCGCGTAGTGCATTGCCCAACAAAAGTTCTTGACATAAGATTAAACGAGCAACATAGAATACAACTTACATGTGCAAGGTAGTCTGCGTGAAGCAATACGAAAAAGCACCAGTATTTGTGGCGAAACAATCCTGGCTGTTGCATCACCACGATAACGCACCCGCTCACACTGCTCACTGCTTGTTAGTGAATTTTTTTTCCAAAAACAGCAGTATATTGATGTCCTTCATAGTTGCCTCTGACTGACAGCCTCCATAGTTGCCGGAAATGGCCCCGTGTGACTTTTTTCTCTTCTTAAAAAATTCGGAGAACCTTAAGGGGTCGTCGTTTTACAAACATATATTGGGTAGGCTGAAAACTAATATACACATACTTGCAGATCACAAAAAAAATCACTTTCAGAAGCACTTCTGGTGGCATGTGGAAGTACCATTTTCCCTCAATACGCATGCGCAGGTTTGAGGTCGTTACATTTATCCAGTGTGTTTCGAGAAGCGGAAGTATGGAGATATGCTCTAGTGCTATGTCAACGCGAGTTAAACAGCGTGACTTCAAAAGTTACTCCTACTGAGATTCATTGTTGTTTAAAGGCTGTTTATGGTGACGATGCTGATGATAGGTCTCCTGTAAATCGATGGATAGTAAAATTTCGTGGTTGTGAGTCTGGAAAAGCCACAATTATTGATGAAACACGCAGCGGACGTCCGACCACTACCACAGACGATAAACATCGTAAACTGGTCGAAAATTTGATTCAAAATGGCCGGTGAATCAATAAAAATTTTACCGCCAACCATATTGGTCGAGTTTGTCGTGTAAAGGCAGCCTGGGGCCAATAATCTTGCAACATGACAACGCTCGTCCAGACACATTGCGGGCAACTGGAAAGGCTGTGCGAAACCTGAAATTTGAACTGATTCCACACCCTTCTTTTTCCTCCGATCTTGCGCCTTGCGATTTTTATATTTTCCTCAACTCAAGATACACCTCAAGGGTAATTATTACACCTCGGACGATGAGGTGAAGGCACCTGTCAAGTCCTGGATTCAAGAAAAGCCGGAAGAGTTTTTCAGTGAAGGAATGAAAAAACTTGTTACACGTCGAGAGAAATGTGTAAGCCTTAACGGTGACTGAGTTGAAAAATAAATATATGATTTTGAAACTTAAGAATAGTACTTTAATATTCTTTTTGCCCGATCTTGCTTTTTTTGTGGTCTACAAGTATGAGTGCATTACTTTTCGGCCTACTCTCGTACGTAGATGAGATTAAAAGCGCATCGCTGAGAGAGCTATACCCAAGATCAAATTCCAGAAGTGTTTTGGGAAAAGCTCTGGCATACGTGTATAGTATCCAATGGGGACTGCATTGAATGGGATAACACTGGTATTGACGATTAAATAAAATTCTTACCAAATAAGTCGAATTCCCGTTACTTATTGAACACGCCTTGTATAATTTAAAACGTTTCACGGTGATTTCATCTCCAGACTGTTTTCCTCTGCCGCCGAGAGGAACCATCCCCAATCGATGGGTCAAATCTCTATCAGCACAAGCACAATTGTTCTCGTAAATGCTTAACCCCACTGACTCTCTCTTCCCCCACAGACCTTCTCATATGCGTAGATGTATGAAGAACACATTATTTGCACACGTCAACAGGCTTCCCACCTGTTCCCACCTGTTTGGAACGGAACTTCTTCCGTAACAATTGGTGGGTCATTTCTTTGCCCAAGCGTATGTATTTATTCATTCCTCACCATCACCTCCTTTCGCACGCTTCGACCTCGCGGGTCCTCACCCCTTTCTGACGGTGGAGATTGAAAGGTGGTGGGCTGGAGTGACGGGGGCAGGCGGCACATCCACAACGGTCACGCCTCTACGCCATCGCCTTGTCGTCTCTCCCTCGAGGTCCCCTTCCCCGCATCAGCCTCACCCTATCACTAAATGGATTTTATTCACATTTTCCCTCTCCAAACCTTCCTCACGTTCACCCGGATTCACCATCGAAACACCCGAGTGTTGAACAACGTTTACCGAGCATCCCCTACCAGTGACACCTCCCCGGCGGACGATGTCTCTGTCCCTTTTTCGATGGTGATTTTTTATCTTATTATCTTCCAAATCTGACTTATTTCAGTGAATAATTTTATCCTAGAGGAAATCTCGCACAAAATTCTTATTCCTACTTATCATACCTGTGGCAGTTTATTAAATTTGTGTAAAACGTCTTGGAGCGATAAACCTACCTTTGTTTCGTGTGCTATTAACATCAGCTCCCTGAATGTCAGTATCATCTCTAAGGTGGACCGAGGCAGCCGGACAGAATTTAACCGGCAGGCTGTTAATTCCAAAGTGAATTCTAGTTTAGCACTTGAGTATTTGTTCACTCAAGTGCTTTCGCTAAATGATCGCGCATGTCAATGAGACTCCCAACTGCTGTGTGGGACGGATCGTTTTCCGTAATAATTCGTGGCTCTCTTCGCACCTCAAGTGTATGTATTTATTCCTACATTCCCACTTCCCCTTCCGCATGCCCCCATCACACTCTTCCCCACCCCATTGAAATGGCGAAGGATGAATGAGGATGCTCTTTTGTGACCGAGGGGAAGGGTGAGCACGGGTCAAAAGGCTCCCACCGTACAGTTGATAATCACCTCAATAACAGTCTTTGCTCCAGTTAACAGCGGCATTCTGTTTAAAGATTACATCGTCCATTATTATTCCAAAATTAAATAATCCAGAAATTGCTTCCGCAGAGACAGCAATGGGTCGCAGTATAAGCGTGATGAATTTAGAGCTGATGAGAAAGAGAATATTAATAGCGATAGAGGAAAATCTCAACCGAAAAACTTGATGGCAATTCAGGTGTACAGTTCAACAGAAAGTCACAGGGAAAAACAAATAGCAAGCGTACATAATTTATAAGAGAAAATGACTATGTGAGTCCTTAGAAAGAAAAATTTGATAATGGTGAAAGATTGAGACGTGGCGTTGGGTTTAAGGAGATGTGGGATTGAGGTACGGAACCACGGTTAAGGTACAAGAGACATAGCGGGAAGAAAGCGACAGAATTCTGCAGAATACATGGTTTAATTACAACGAGCACTATGTTTAAACGCCAAAGCAACCGTAGGTATACGTGGGAAAAGATCTGAGATTCAGAGGGATATCAGTTACTCTGCACTATTAATGTTTAGGCACAGATTTAGAAACAGCGAAATCAATTGGAACAGTTTTCTTGGAGCGGATTCAGATACAGATCATAATGTAGTATCAATAAAGTGTAACGTCAGTTTCAAAAGGATACATCAAAGGAATCCCTGGTCTACATACGCGATTATTATAAGGATAGAAGAGTTGGAAATGGAAGAATGTTAGAACCTAATCATGCCCATTGAAATAATTAAAGCAAAAAAATGAACTGAGGTGGGGAACAAATAGAGCGAATAAAACGTGATGGAAGATGCGTTGCCAGGATGTGTGGAGTTTATAGGGGAAGGGTTACACAAGGGTTAACGTGCACAAAGATATGAAATATCATGAAGGAAGAAGGGAAAATCTTTGCAGGCTATTAAATATACGGAAGAAAAATGGTTAATTGTTCCCGGAAAGATTCAAGAGAAATAAAAAGAATAAATACAACTCTTACATGGTAAATGTATTACTAGGCTAGCGTGTTTAGTCATAGGAAGAGGGTACAACGTAGTAGATTTATGCTTACGTCCAATGGTATTTTGGCAACTAGGCCGTGAAAATATATGGCGTTCACTGGGAACTACGTATGTGTCCAAGAAGTTGTGTACTGACAATTTTTACGGTTTAATTTCTAGCATAGTTATGGGAGAAGCATTTGGGCGAGTGATTTCGTAACATCAGTGTTGTTTCCCATCCCAAAAACGAGAAGCCAAGTGTGAGGACTATTGAACAAAATGGTTTGACTACTCACTCAGCTAAGGCGGTACTTAGCATCATCAATGAAAAGATGCAGAGGAGGGCAAATGCTTACTTAGGGATTAATCAGTGTATATTTAGGAAGGGAACAGGCACGCGTTGTGCTATAGTAGCAATGAGGTCGCTACAGGAAGGAACATTGACTGAAATCCGGATGAATTTGTTTGCATTGTAGATATCAAGGACATTTTAGACAGAATTAAATGGATATAGTCAATGAAATGTCTCCCTATGATTGAGTAGACTTAAGGAATAGGCGACTTAAGTGAAACTTACAGACGTGTCAAAATGTTCAAGTACTTGTTGCGGATGGCGACTCCGGAATGGCAGTTAGGACTGGGAATAAGACGGGCGTACATCATAACCTGTGTCTTCAACATACGTATGCTTGGAGAAAATATTATAAGATAAAAAAGTATGCTAGAAGCGATTATTTAGGGAAGTATACTTGGAAAGAAAGCTAGAGGGAGAAATTAATGGCTGGATTAATGGCTAAAGAATGAGTTTGTGTAATATGCATTCTAAAGTTTAAGAATGCTTTTGTCAGGTTAGGCCTTAGTACAGAGTGCGTGAGGCCATCATATACCTACCATAACCTGGTAGACTGCCGCTAATAACGATGTATGTTTTCATAATTGGTAATTAATTTATTAACAATTGATAATTTACATTTTACAACTCCATATTTTTGAAGTTTTATAATTTAAAAATTTATAAGCATCACAAGAGAAACAATAACAACTTCGAATTAGAGTATTTAAACATACACACTTTTATTCAGTATAATGTTGTAGATTTTTACATATACGTGATAGTGCATGTCACATACTACTTGATCAAAAACTTCCCGGAATTTATTCAGAAAATTAAAAATACAAGTTTATTCATCTAAATCTATATTGTCCCCTTCAAAGTAATCCCCATCGACTGCAACACACTTATGCCAACGCTTGATCCAATCCTCGAAACATTTTTTATATTCGGTTTTCGGTATGTCCATCAGTGCTTCCTGCGATTTTCCCATTACTTCCTCTAGGCTGCTAAAACGCGTTCCCCGTAATGGTTTTTTAACTCGATTGAACAGAAAGAAGTCACAGGGAGCCAAATCAGGTGAATTCGGTGGCTGTTGGATGGTATTTGTTGCATTTTTCGTCAAAAAATTACGAATAATGATAGCACTGTGGAACGGTCTCGACGCACTGTGCGACGATTTCTGGTCTCTTTCGGCGAATTGCTTCACGAAAACGTCTCATAACGCCCAAATAATACTCTTTGTTTACTGTCTGGCCTTCTGGCAAAAATTCATGATGCACTACACCGTTGTAATCCATGAAAACCGTCAGCATTGCCTTCTTTTTTGACTGAAAACGACGTGGTTTTTTTGGTCTCGGCTCATTTGGTGAACGCCATTCACTTGCCTGATGTCTGGATTGCGTGTCGTACTCATAAACCCACGTCTCGTCTCCAGTAATGATTCTTTTGATGAATGTGGGATCGGATTCAGCCTCGCAAATCATGTCTTTTGCGACGTCAACACGGTCTCTTTTTTCCATGAAATTGAGGTCTTTTGGCACCAACTTTGCTGCTACACGACGGAAACCCAAATCATTAACCACAATGTCTTGGGCGGATCCATAGGCAATGTTCAAGTCCTCCGCTATTTCTCTGATGGTTAATTTGCGGTTATTGACCAACATTTCTTTTACTTTATCAATTTTTTCACCGACTTTCGATGGTCTGCCACTGCGTTCATCATCTTCGATTGACTCACGACCACTTCTGAACCGCTCGTGCCACTGGTAAACGACCGTTTTTTTTTAGAGAATCGTTGCCGAAACACTTTTCCAACATTTCCAACGTCCGTGCGCCACTAAATCCGTTTTTTACGCAAAATTTAATACAAGTTCGTTGTTGCAAATTTAAATCCATTTCTGCAATTGTAAAAAATCGCCAACACACACAGAGATAGATGTACTCCTGGCTACGTAACTTTTGCAAATGTCAAGTTATGACACTAAGATTTAAAGGGAATATCAACAACAGATGTACCAATTTAACAAAAAAAACAGAACTCAAATCGGAACGATGGGAGCGCCACACGGTGGTTATTCCGGGAACTTTTTGTTCAAGGTAGTATAAGCTCATAGCAATACTAATTATCTCAGTGTGAGCTAGCAGTTAATGAAATAGACTATTTTTAAAATAACTTTCCTCAAGTTATTTATTTAATTGCTACACTAAGGTCCCACGAAATCCAGGCTTATGTTTTCAGTGGGTACCAATGATTTTAAGTTTTTTATTAGGTTTTAGTTATTACCATCATTATTATTAGGTCCATCATGTTATGCTGACTTCGTCTCTCTGGATCCTTATTAGTATGTATTAAATGACATTTCAAGACACCATTATATTTATTTTATTGAAATCAACCATGTTAGTTTTATTTCTAAAATGTATATACACACACAAACACACACATATCTCTCCATATAAATATAAATTAGGGTTAATTTTTTACCAGAATAACTCTTTTATGTACTTTTTGAACAAACCAAAGTAGAGTTGCGAATTCAAATATTGCTTAGATTGGTAATAGAAAGGTTCACTCAGATAATCAACAGCCTCACAGAAATCTGCAAATCTTATCAAAAGTTTTTTCTCTGTCAAGGTTAGGGTACACAAATTTTGATATATCTTCCAAGGCTTATCTTGTTGATTGATTGTTCAACTCCACACAGATATGCTAACTTGTATTTTGTGAAATTCCGTAGCATGCCTTTCTAACACCTAATTGATTAATGGTAGAATAGATATTGGTCTATAATTATATGGATCATATCTTGGGCCCTCATTATATATTGGTGTTGTTATCGCCGCTATTTATTACTTTTTTATTTGACTATTTCTAATGAGTTATTGACCAAGATACTAAGGATGTGATTCGTATTATTTTGATCGCGTTATTTAGTTTATACGCTTCATTTTTAAGATGTGTCATCCTGGAATTTTTCTCTATGGGTTTAAAATATTCTATTAATGTATTTATGTGCTTTTATTGGCAAGAATAAGATGTTTTCCAATGTGCTGACAAATCGGTTCTGAACTTACTTTATTACAATTTATTCTTAAATATTCCGCAGGGCGTAGATAATGTCTTTTTATGGTGATAAGGTCAACTCACCGAAAGCGTAAGGTTATCTTATTGTGTACAATTATCTATGTGGAATTTTAAGACAACTGTAGCCAATACACAGCAATACTTCACTTAGCACTGTACCAATTTTTTACTTTTATCATGTCTTAACTCTATTATATAAATGTACCGCATGGACATTTTGTCTTACATTTCTCCGCTAATCATTAAAACTCATAGTACATACTATATTTACATACTCTTCTCCCTTGATATGTAATAATATTTAAAAATGAGGGATTCTTAAGAATCTTTCTCGAGCTTGTTCCCGAAGATCCCGGATTTAAGAGATTCTTGCAAACCCTGAATTGCTTATGCGGAGACGTTATGAAAACTGAGTATTGCGCTCTCTCTCGATAGTATCGGAGTAAGTTCAACTATACCATATTTGTGACCGGTTTCGGCGATAAATTCCTGCTGTATACATCGGCTTCAAAAATGACAGTTTTCACTTTTGAAATCAATTTTTCCGTCTTTATCATGTACCGGTTGAACTGTCCTTGTCAAAAAATAGAGGGAATATTGGAAAATTAGTATTTTACATACGGAAAATATATACAAGAATTCTTTCCATATACGCATGTTTTTTGAGCCAGTGGGGTTCAGACCCCAGGGTCCTCCGTATACAGGTACGGGTCCTGTACACGTAGTATATACGCCCCTAGTCTTTTGCTAACTCGTATGTATATGTTTTTGCAGGTTCGTTAATACATTTTTTGTCAGGTATTTCATTTGAAGAGCTAAAAAATATTTTCTTTGAAATTTTTCTAGGTTCTTGCTACCAGCAAATTCCTTCACACCCAATTAATTGGGATGGTTTGACCCAAATTGTTTTGAGTTTTGATAGGGATTCAAAATTACTCTTTTATATTATTTTTGTCTAAGGTCATGATATAATTTCAAAGTCTTATGTGAATAACGACTTTTGAAGGAAATCCTTTCATATATCTAAAGAGAATGTTCATCATTCTTATTTTTCAAAAATATCTTGATGAATTCAAATAATTATTAGATCCACTGAGGATTTATTAATTTCAGTGACATTTTTCATGTATGTACATATTCATTCATTGAAACACGCGCACCCACACATAACACACAAACGCTTACCTGTATATATATATATATATATATATATATATATATATATATATATATATATATATATATATATATATATATATATATATATATATAACTTTGGACGGCACAATAGAACACAGAATAAAACAGATAACACGTAAAAGAACACTCAAATTGAAGATTATTTGAGCTTTCGGCCTACTCCGAGGCCTTCTTCAGGTCAGACTCCTTTCATATATCTATAGGCCGAAAGAGGCCGAAAGCTCTTATAGATATATGAAAGAAGTCTGACCTGAAGAAGGCCTCGGAGTAGGCCGAAAGCTCAAATCATCTACAGTGTGAGTGTCCTTTTACGTGTTATCTGTTTTATTCTGTGTTCTATTGTGCCGTCCAAAAGTTATATTGCTCTCGTGAGTACTTCCGCATCATCCATATATATATATATATGTGTGTGTGTGTGTGTTACAATAATGATCTCAATCTACTCATATTTTATATGTATCAATATTACTATTAATTTCCTATGTTTTACATTACTGTTACTACTTAAACAATAATCAGCTCACAAAGGCTTCCGGGTAGGGAAAAATATTATTTAGGGGATGATCTGTTTGTGCTTAGGAAGTGGAGAGGTATTCGGGATGCCTTAGCAGTAATGATATCAATAATTGAGAGGAATATAGAAAACAATAAGAACGTATTTGCCCGTTTCGTTGGTTTTGAAAAGGCGTTCGATTGAGTGTATTGACTTAACCTAATGAGAACATTTAATGAAATACGAATAGATTGGAGTGACAGGAGGCTCATCCGCAACCTGTACATGTTTCAGACAACTCGGGTGTGTTTGGGGGACGGATAGACCGGATGGGCAGTGTTAGGAAGAGGTTTAGGGCAGGGTTTTCCATTATCACCGGTGCTGTTCAACGTATATTTTGAGAAAATGACTAAAGAAGCATGGGAAGAACTGGAGATAGGAATGAATGCCGGCGAGGAATTCTTAAAATCAGTTAGGTTTGTTGATGACCAAGCCCTAGTTTTTCAATCGGCCACGGGGTTGCAAGCATTACTGAGTGAAATGGAAATTCAGTGCGAAATATATAAAATTAGAATCAATATAGATAAAACAAAGTTTATGTGATTTTCCAGAAAGGAAAAGGCTAAGCTAAACATTAAAATAGGAGGGGGAAAAATGGAGCAGGTATAAAAGTTTTCGTATCTCGGAAGTATTTTGGACCAATATGATGAAAGTACGAGGGTCATCCGGAAAGTAGTACCCGTTCGTGAAATAAAGACACAAAAGTAAATATTAACAAACATAAAAAATTTTATTTGAAAGAGGATACTTTAACCTACTTCTCAACATAATCTCCAAGCAAATTAAGGCATTTGTCATAACGTGTGACAAGTTTCTGTATTCCTGCTGCATAGTCCTTCGCCGCCAGCTCATTGAGATACAGGGTCACTCCTTCTTTAAGTTCTTCATCGCTGTCAAATCTTTTTCCTGCCAAAAAGTCTTTAAGCTTTGTAAAGAGATGAAAATCTGAAGGGGCCAAGTCCGGGCTATACGGTGGATGGTCGAAAGTTTCCCATTTGAATTGCTGCAAAAGTTTTTGTGTTATCCCAGCTGCATGAGGCCTGGCATTGTCATGAACGAGAATGACACCAGTAGACAATAGACCTCGCCGCCGATTTTGTATTGCCCGCCGTAATTTCTTTAATGTTTCACAATACGCATTGGCATTAATAGTGTCTCCACGGGCCATAAAATCAATAAGCAATGCACCTCGTCGATCCCAGAAAATGGTTGCCATGAGTTTCCTGGTGGACAGAACTGTCTTGAATTTTTTTGGTTTGTTTGGTGAATGAGCATGATGCCACTCCATTGACTGTCGTTTACTCTCAGGTGATGCATAACAAACCCATGTTTCGTCACCAGTAATTATGCGAGTCAAGAAAGAGTCTCCTTCATCAGAATAACGTCCCAAAAACGTCAGTGCTGCAGCCATACGCTTGGTTTTGTGCTCATCTGTAAGCATGCGAGGGACCCATCTTGCACAAATTTTTGCATAATGCAGATGGTGTTTAACAATTTCATGAACAATTGTTCGAGAAACATTGGGAAAATGCTCACAGATGTCATCAATTGTGACACGCCGATCGTTCCTCACGAATTCGTCAACTGAGCTCACCAGTTGGTCTGTAATGACAGACGGTCTCCCCGAACGCTCATCGTCGTGTGTGTTCCCCCTCCCCATGTTGAAGTTGCGACACCACCGCCGAACAGACGACTCGTCCATTACATTGTCTCCATACACCTCCTTTAATTGGCGATGAATATCACATGGGCGAACGTTTCTTGCATTGAGGAATTTAATCACTGCCCTCACTTCACAACTGGCGGCGTTCTCAATTTTTTTAAACATTGTAAACAATCACAGAAACAACACAGGCAATGCTAGCGTCACGCAACTTGGCTCAGAGAAGGCAGACAAGCCACTGAAACTATCTGACCTCGTCCAGCGGCTACTCGCGTCGTCAGCACTTCATGCGGCACGAACGGGTACTACTTTCCGGATGACCCTCGTAGTAGGGACGTAAGGAGAAGAATTGCGCTAGGCAAAGAGGTATTCACAAGGATGAGGGAACTGACGACAGGGACGTTGATTAAGGATGTTAAGAAAAGGCTCATCAAAACTTTGATATGGATCGCAGTTATGTGCGGCGCGGAAACATAGTCCCTGAAGCAGGATGAAAGACGTAGATTTGAATGTTGTTGTGGAGTACGATGGAGAAGGTGAACTGGAACGAAAGGGAAGCAGATGGAGAAGTACTATATATGGTAGCCAAGGAAAGGGGTTTGTTGGGAGAAATCCTAAGGAGGCAGGAAAAATGGATAAATGTCGTATTGATCGGCAGTGGGATGTGGAAGACTCTGATGGAGTGGATAATGTTAGGCAAGCGAGGAAGGGGCAGAAATAGGATAGGGATTTTGGACGGGATGAATGGAGGAGGGAGATATGCAGAGATGAAGAGAGGTTTGTTGTGGATTAGGATGTTGGATCGTGTTTTGTTAGGAGTGACATGATGTTTTTGAAGAGAAGAATATTTTGTGACAAGAATATTTTGTAGTTGTGCTCATAGAAAACCCATCCATAACCGGCAGATTACGTAATAATAATAGTTTTCTATTATTGAGTTACATACTATCTATAATAGCTATTTATATAATTATTAATATTTTTGTATTTTAGGATATATAAAAAAAACTTAAATATGTGACTATTACTTACCTGGTTATCAATCATTTTTCGGTATTTTCCATTTAATCTCTACCTTCATCAGTGTTCAATCTATGTACATTAATTTCTACCGTTGATCCTTCGTGTAATGAAAACTGAAAAAGGATAAATATTTTGAGTGATATTTATTGAATAGCTCAAGTGCTTTAATTTAATGTACATACGTACGGAAGAATTTCTTTGATTTTTCAATTTTGATACATTAATATTCAAGATTTTTTATGATGAAAAAAATCTGCTGCTTTATTTAGCTATACATTTTTTTTAGGTAGATCAGACGCGTTATTTGTTAAAATAAATAGTTTTTTACACAAATTAGATCATTTTGGGGGAGAATTAGAGTAAAAAGTCGGTCCGTTTTTGGCTTGAGGAGGAGACAGTGGCTAAGATTTTACTGTGGCTGAGCAATATTTATTATTTCTGTAATTTTACTGAATTTATTACTTTCAAACAGAAATACTCCCATAACTGTATAATTTAATATTTAGGAAAATTTAAAAGCAGATGAACTTGGAAAGGAGTGACAGCTGTGAGATTATTATTAAACCAAAGTATATTTTATGAATGTGGTCGATTTTATTAGAAAAATTCATCGTGCAATCGGCTTGTGGTAGATTGTAAATCATTTAAATTCTGGAATCTGGCGCGACACTTAGGTACACTTTCAAACTTGAAAGAAGGCTTAGCAACTATTGTTGTCCAGAGGATTTCCGTTTTCTCTTCTCAGCCAATGTTCGTCGAAATTTTCAAAATAGTTTCGTGCCTTATGGATATTTAATGAAATAGACTTAGTTTTTTTCTATGAATTTACCAAGTGCTGTGTTATATTTTTATGATCTTTTTCTGTGTCATTACCAACGTGATTTTTTCCCAAATGAACCGTAAATAAACAAACAAAAATAAATATTTACATACATTACGACTGAAAAGAATTTGTCACTCTCGAGGAACGAGCATTTTATTATTCTTCGCGAGAATTGTGGTGCTCTCGTGTCCAAGATGTAAAATGACCAGTAGCTGACCCAGGCCACACGCATGACACCACCGAAATAGATAAGCAGGAAGCGAGGTGGGAAAGCTAACAAACGCCGACGCGTATCTGCCTGACGGAACTTATTCCCTTCAGGAATTCGCGTTAACTGAGCCTTCAGAGCGCCGTCACAGCCTCACGCTTTTTGTGTGAAATAAATCCCCCGAAATATATTGTTCCTATCCCATCAAATCTCGCGAGGGTATTGGAGCACCGTCATCAATAATGCTCTGGTGAGCGGAAGAAATCGGTGCACCTCACGCCGCATCTAAAAACCACTTCTTACAAGGAATACACGCGGGGTGGGGGGAGAAGCCGTGGGGGCTTCGAGGGGGAGGAGGGGTTTGAGGAAGAGTGGTGCGAAGTGACAGGGGCAGACCATCAATCAGAAATCCATCGTGAGCCTTCCTCCTTATCTCACTCCAGTGTCTCGCCCACCCCCACCACCCTCGACCAACTACTCCCCCCCTCTTTCTCGACAGCCGCTTCGATGGGGCTCCGCGGGCCCTCGGTTCGAGGCCCAAAAGATCGCATCTCTTTCATTACCCGTCGGTCTTCCGTCCCGCCGTCCCCCCCCCCCGGCCGCCGATCACTCCACGTCCCCCCCGCGTCATCACTCATTTCCCTCACCGCTCCGCCCTGCCTGCCTGCCCCCGAGAGCCAGCCCTCTTTATCCTCTCCGCCCCTTTGCCTCCCCATTGCCCTTCCCATCCATCCTCGCCCGCCCGCCCTCCCGGCCTCATTTATCTTCCCGCTCTACTCGCGCCGCGCCTTTACCGCCCCCACACACCTTTCCAACTTCCGACGCCTCCCATTCCTTATCCTCAATTCCTCGACTTTTATCCCCGCACCCACTTTGTACCCTTTCTCCTCCACCCCACTCTCTTCCCCTTCGCCCCACCTTCTCTTTCACTGCCGTGCCACCCAGAAATCTTTCCCGAGCCTTGCCAACTGCCCTCCTCCCTCCCTCCACGCCTCACTTCCTCCTCCTCTCCCCAAAGATCCCCACCCGCGCGCGCCCCCACGGGTCTATTCCCCCCTCCCATCTCTCCTAATCTCGCCCTCCACTCCGCCTGCCTATCCCTCCACCCAACTCCTCATCTCCATTATCTCCCGCGCTCGTTCCTTCCATAGCAGAGCGGCATATCCAGCACCACGGTCGCCACGGCTTCCCTCCTCTGCCCTCCTCTAACCCCCCTCGCCAACACCCCCATCCACACGCCCGCGTCCAATCCGCGAGCCATTTCCACCTCGACCCTATTTTCTCATTTCCATGCATCCGCAGATCCCTTTTGCCTTATTTTCCCCTCCGAATCTCCTTCCCACTGCCTTCAATCCACCACCCACCCTCTCACCATTCGCACTTTCTTCCCATCACCGCTCCGGTCCGCAGCCGCAAGGAAAAGTCTTTTGTCGCATCCCCCCCCTCCGACACCTCGAGGGTGATATTCACAGTTTTCGGATTTATCGCCCTTTGGAAATTACGACCCTAAAACTTCCGTCTCTCCCCTCCCTCGGCTAGTCCGTTCCCTTCCCTCAATCCCTCCCCCGCCCTCCTCCGCTACTGATCCCACCCATATAGATATAGCCCACCCCCACGGAGTTGGGGATCATCCCTTTTTTAACGGCCGCTTTACTGCCCAGGATGGCGGTGGGCGAAAAGAGTGTGGATCCGGGGTGAGGGTCGAGCGGGGGTGGCAGGGACGGAGGAATCGGACCCCCCCTCCCCCCTGGGGGAAGAGGTGGGCCGCCGTGCATTACGCCTCCCCCGCTGCCGCCGTAAACCCCGGTTACGGAGTCTCGCCACTGCTCCCTTGGCATCCCCGCATATCCATTGCAATGGGCACTTCCACGCGAGATGGCAATTTACGCCGGAGCGGGCCATCAAGGCTCCTCTACTCTATCCTCCCGAATTCCCTCCTCCCCGCCCTTTTCCTCGCCCACAGGGGGGGTGGGGGGGTTAGAGAGAGGGCTAAGTGAAGGCCGGCGTGGAGGCAGGAGGGGGTTGTGAATGCGTGGCATGGGGGGCAGCGCGGAGTGGCGTGGAGCCGTGAGTCCTCCCTCGCCTGCCTTTCGGGTGGAAGGGCGCCTCAGGGAGGCAGCTTTGGAAATGGAAGCGTTGGCTGCCAAGAGGAGAGCAGGGGGCACCGTAGGGGCGACAGGTTTACGATGTGAGAGGCCTGGTCCCCGAAGCAGTTTCTCTTCATCAGCGACGGCCGTAATTAACGCCACCAACACATCTGCTCACTCCTCTCCTTCCCCCCCTCCCGCCTCCCTCTTCCCTCCCTCCCCCCGCAACCTCACTCGGTCCACCCTCCTTGCGGCACCTCACCGCGACCTCTGCGTCCTAATGGCCTATGCAGAGGTGGGAGTGGCCCCGGAGATGGTCCCATCGCCCCGACCTTTTCTGCCCTAACAGGTCTCGATATAATTTACCCGCACGAAACTCTGACCTATCGGCTTAGCCCGACCCTCTCGCCCTAGGCTGTTCCTCAGTATCGTATTGTTTTGCTTGGAGGCGTGAAAGCACCAAGGAGGTCATTAGCCCCGTTTAGAGGGAGGAAATATATGAGGGATATCGGGGGTTATGGAAAACCCAGCCTCAGAAGCAGCGTGTTCGGAGTAAGGAAGCCGAGTACATACCTCGAGTGTTTCTACATTGTCTAAACTTAACAGGTCAGTGAATGGAGGGTATCTCAAGTTTTCTTCTCCCGGGGTCGTTGAGGGCATCTTTGAAACATCTAACTCCGACCATCCTTCGTGTGACTCTCGTTACTGTCTTGAGGTGTGAAAGGAAAAAGATGAGTGAGAAATTTCATGAAAGCTTAGTTTAGGTGACGTGTAAATTATTCTGAATTTCCAATTGCCACTTGATTAGGATATTTTAATTAGCATATTTTTATGGCTGAACTAAAACTCTCTCACGTACTATGCTGAGGTAGAGAATAAACGAGTACTGCTACACAATGTTCATGTTCTTACAGGACGACGGAAATGATTTGTTACGGCTCGAGAAATATCACTTTACGAATGAAATAAGTGTACACACCATTAACGTTGTCTTGTATGCTAACGGCAGCTATCCATGGAATACCAATGAGGAC
This sequence comes from Hetaerina titia, assembly GCA_037158775.1. NCBI lineage: Eukaryota > Metazoa > Arthropoda > Insecta > Odonata > Calopterygidae > Hetaerina > Hetaerina titia. The sequence continues at coordinate 45,213,897 of CM073779.1, read as the reverse complement.
TATTTTTTTACAGACGAAAGTCTTTATTCTGAAAATTTTGGATATCAGAAATATTCTTTCCACAATCGTAACGGCAGCTTCCTTGCACAACGGTAGCACCTTGTTTTTGGTGGATATCGGGGTGCCAGGTGCATGAAGAAATAGAGGGAATATATTAAGGATGGCTGGTTACCTACCACCCCCTGCCACACGTCCTAGCGACGGCTTGCGGGGTAATGTGTAGCTGTAGAGAAACCCCAGGCTAAATGAGTACTACCGCAACTTTTTCCTCGGAAAAGACTTTTCGTTGAGACGAGGAAGTTTAATATTTTTTGTTTGAGACTTAAAAAATATTTATAAAGAATCATAGGTGGGTGTAATTCCAAGATGTTAATTCATTGTTGCTTGAGGACGTTTCCGTTTAGAAGGGATCTACGTATAGCCTATTGTTCGAATGAACTCTGTGATTTCTATGGTAAGAAATCCCTTCGTCGGCTCTGCCAAACGTATTAGGTTTGCATAAGGTTTCTCCGGCATGCGTGTATAGTTTTCAAGAATTGAATTTTTCTATGGTAACAACACGTGAAATAATATCACAGACAGCGGAGAACCCCTCAAATGCAATCTGCCATCATGAGTGTAAGAGTGCCATCTTGGGTGTAAGTGCAAGGTTATTTATGAACTGTACCACTAAGGGGGACAAATGTACATAATATTATTATTATTATTATTGTAGACAAATATTTAACATTACGGAATATAGCTATTATTTTACGTATTTTACTCTCATACTTAATATTTCATGTGATCATAAGATAGATGGAAACCGAATTATAAAACTTAGCGTATGAAATATATGCGCCATCATTTTATTAACTATTTTATTAAATATTATTTAATTGAATGGAAGAACTGGAAATATAATTAAAATTTAAATGCCAAACAGCCGTTTAATGGTGCTTATGTTTGGAATGAAATATGCGTGCATGTAATACTTGGGGAGAAAATATGCATTCCAACAGTACAATAACAATGTCCGTCAGGGTTTGCCTAATTTAAGGTAACTTCCAAATTCATGGTTTCTTGCAGAACACTTAAGATGTCCAAGGCACACAAGTTTATTTGATGGAAAAAATCTCATTCGATGCTTTTACATATATTTTATGACCGTATCTCTCGCACTTTGCATGTATCTACGGTTCACCAAAGCATTCTGATGTACGGATTGCCTATTATATTTTAGCTAAAAATCCTAGCAACTTTTTTAGTCTTCAATGTGTAATCTACCATGTGAAACGTAATAATTACTCTGGCCTTTTGAAATCTTTGCATAATATTAAAGAAAAATCAAAATAATGTTTAATCAATATTGTCATTGAATAAATGTGTGTTAATTTCTTTATAAGATTTATTTGTTAGGATAATATTCATCACTCTCTATGAGAAGAATTTGTATTTTATTACTGAACCGGAAATACTTTTCAATTAAATTCAGTCAAAATCAACAATGACATACTGCAAAACATACATAAAAAGTTCCAATAGATAGGAAGATAAAGTAATATCATTCATTTTAAACTACAATGTTGCGTTACAAATTTCATGGGTCAACGGATGCAATGTGCTTATGTCTAGTTAATTAAATATCGAGGAATATGGTAAGTATTCTATTAGGAATAGTTTCTTAATAAAACAAATGCACTATATTAGTTTTAGAAATCTTATTGTCTTTCGGATTCTTTCATTAATAAATTAAAGGCTGATAACCAACCCATTTTCTTCAAGTATAATATTTTAGTCTCGTTATTTTCCATTTTTCAGCTTCTCAAATACATATCTCAGGACCTTAAAACGTATTATAACTTAGCAAATACGTATTATATAAATATAATTGAATGTTTAGTTTCATAATATATATGCTTTGTTTGTTATGCATTGGTATATACTTCCTTTCCATCTGTTGTAGATTAAAAACAATAATATGCTAAAATGATCAAATAATTAAGTATGAATACTGCATTTGGTGGCAATCAGTTCATAAAAGACAAAGAAAATACGCCGCTAATGTCCAATTTATTTTTATATGATGAAGTGGTATTTGAATTTGACGAAAATTAGTTCTTCATCCAAATGACATTGTTTCCTGTGTGGATAAACTCTACTAGAAGAATATAGAAGTGCTTAATAGATTTGTTTTAGCTAACTACTCTGTAATTCATTTAGATGATAGCATTTCGGTTCCAGTTTTGCATCCCAGGTTAAGGTAGGAAGTGCATAGAGGTATAGTCAACGTTCATGATTACGTAACCTCTCCTAATACTAAAATGTAGTCCTTAAAATCCCCTGACAAATGTTTTACATAGGAAAATGAGCATAAATTTGAACAGCAGCCTCTTTGCACTAAATGGAGAAAATATTCGAATTCCCGGAGCACAGGTTTTATTCTTGTATCTAATGGCTTAAATGTATGTGTTCATGCTAATATCCACCATGAGCAAATAGTATACAGGTATTACTTGGATGTATCAACTTTCTTTACAAAGATCTTGATGGTGAGGGTGAAAGAAAGAGAAAAAAAACTTAGCACTTCCACTCACTTTTAAAGCAACACGACCATGGTTTCGATGCTGCGCATCATCTTCACCTGATGATGTTTCGCAGCATCGAAACCATGGTCATGTTGTATTAAAAGTGTGAGGGAGTGCAAAGTTTTTTCTCTTTCTTTCGCCCTCACCATGAAGGAATTCCACTAAGTTAAGCCTGAAACTGTTAGCTTTAAAGATTTTGATCACTATTGCAGCCTAAAAGCCGTTCAAAGCTTAATTAAATGAATTTACCCAGATAATGCTCAACTCTTTATTTTACAGTTGTTGAATTTAATAGTTTAAAATCGTAAACCTTTTATCAAACACTTTCCACATTGGACAATTTCGGATTAATTGAGCCAGGAAGTGCATAGTAAGTGTTGGGATTTCTTTGAAAGGTCTTAACTAATGGTTTTACCGAAATGTTTGACGTTATCGAGCACATTGTTTCAAGTCGGACCGGATTATAATTTAATCAGTTTTCTTGGTGTCGGCCACATTCGCCTAATGAAAAGAAATGTTGCCATGAAACGTAAATGAAAGGCTTAAAACTTAATTTCAATTACCCTAATGGAAAATATTCATCGATTTTCTGAAAATTAACAAATAATGAACTCTATCCGCATTTCTTCCGAATTCATTAAACGTTTCGATGTTCAATAAAATTTGCGTGCTTCTGTCATAAAAGTTATATTAAGATGTATAACCGTATTTTTTTAAACTGGCATTCGCACGAAATAATTATTGTATTTTGACGTGCGAGTTAGTGCGCTATGTAAAAAATCCAACGAGATTTACCAGCACCTCGGTTTCTTGACACATCTTCATTTGTCCTACGACAAAATAATCTCATTCGCCAGCCCATCTAACACAATCGCAATAGCCAACGGACAGGATGGCGCGCGTGGAAGAATGATCTCAGCAGGGCACACGCCATGCTCATATCACGCCGCCTCTCCCCCTCGCCCATTTCATTCACAATCCATGTAAATCTCTCACAATCCCGTCGATGTAGGATCCGCCCATCGCTGGTACGTCGTGTACCATGGGCGTCCGGAGCCACGCCTCACCGCCTTGTTTCCGCTCCCACGGCCATCCTCTTCCGGTCTGCCTGCAGTCTCCCGTCACTCAGCGGCACAAGGGTCCCTGCCACGCGCCCCTTTCATGACGGGGACAGATCGGACGCTGGCTGGCAGCGATGGAAGGAACTTTGGTAATTACGAGTTGTCGGCGGTCAGTCGGATGATGGTGACTTATAGAGAGCCCTGGCGAGTCCGCTCGCCCTCCCCCCTTCGGGCTCCAGCCCCAGGGTCCGAACGACGGGACCCGGCCTCGTCCGCCGCCCGGGGCCGGAGGATATCGAGATCCGCCGCTTTGCCATAAGTTTGCATTTGAATTGGTTTCGGGACGTGTTCGATTCGAGTATACGGTCAACATATCGGTGTGTACGACCGCTGCGTGCTGTTACGTAATGTGAATCATAATATGGAGTTACACATCCACCATGGTGCTCTCGTTTGAATTGCTCTAAGGATGGCAGAAATATTGCTGGGTTTTCAGATACCAGATGTAGACGTGCGCAATGTTATCGTGAAATCCTGTTACACTTACGTCACTTTGTGTTCACATCTAGGAAATGGATGCGCAAACGCACTCCCGATACCCTTGTTTAAAGGTTCGATGATAAAATTGAGAATTCTATCTGAATGTCCATGTGTGTGCGTTATGTATGTGCACACACACACACACACACATATATATATATATATTCATAAAAACATTGATCAAGACATTTTTAAACAAAGAAAGGACACTCACATATGTAGTTTTGACGTTTCAACCGTACGGCCGTTATCATCAGATCATTCCGATTCTGATGATAACGGCCATGCCGTTGAAACATTAAAACTACATATGTGAGTGTCCTTTCTTTGTGTTTCTGTGTTTAAATGTCTAAATCCATGTTTTTTGTTTATAAATATTTGTGCGTCGCTGCAGAGCGTTCTGTTTCGCAGATATATATGTGAGGAGTGTCCTTTGACGCGATTTCTCTTTTTATCTTTTAATCTATTTTTCCGTCCAAGTGTTACATTGCTCTCGTGAGTGCTTCTGCATCGTCGACATGAGGGCAGTATAACACTTGGATGGCACAACAGAGCGTCAAAAATAAATAGAAAACACGTAAAAGGACACTCACACTTGAGAAAGTTTGAGCTTTTGGCCTTCTCTAAGGTCTTCAATAAATTAAGTTGTAAATTATTGTGTGGCGATTGTACAGGCCACTGCATGCATTCCTCATATAAGAAAAGTCGTGAAATTTCTCTTGTGAGTAAGAATTTCAGGAAGATAGAAGTGAGGGAATAATATGTTAAATTACAGGAGTAAAATTGAAAATCTTTCGCAAAGAAAAAATCTAAAAGTTATGGCGGATTTAAGCTCATTGGTTGGCGGAATGGAGTGATGTAGAGGAATATGATTTGCTTGGTTAGCATGGTCAGATACAGTATGGATACTATTAGAGAAATATGAGCTGACACCTAGTTCAAACACGAACGTTGACCAAAGTGTGGTTGAATAATAGCTAAAGATAGGAGAGGAGATGAATGAAAATATGCTTAGGCATTGATTTAGAAGCAGCGCCCACGATTTACACAACTACTCATGGGTGGAAGAATATGTGTATCGTAAACGAAGGGTAGTGGAAAGCCACTTAACTCTAGTATATTGGAAGGTAAATGAAGGAGAGGAATGTGGAACCAATACAGTTTTAATAAGAAGGTGGAATAAAAATGATTAGTTAAGAGTTTTCTTGAGGATCAGGGTAAGGAAACCGGCGAGGGAAGGTGGGAATGGAAAGAATTTTAAACAGCTCTAAAATAGCAACATTCATGGTAAATGGGAGCTTAAAAAAATGGGCAACCAATAATTGCATCAGATAAGATAAAGGAAATGGGAGGTGGAAAAAATAATATAAAATGGCCTGAGGTGCGAAAATAAGGGATGAAGAAAATGTGTACTGAGATTTGTGGTGATTTGAACACATTTTCGAGGCAAGAGAAATAATATTCAGAAGATAACAAAGATGAGATGAAATTTGGAAATAAACCAAGGGATTTTACGGTAAAGCTTTTATATAAGTATGATTAGAGACAGATTATGTGAAATGGATAAGGATCAAAATGCAATAACGGAAATTATGTTCAGCGAGATGCTTTGAGGTTATAACACAGCAGATTAGCTCAAGGTTAATAGATGATTGAAGAAAGAGTTTTTCGGAAATACGGTAGCACTGTGGAAGGAATGTGCTACGAAGAGCATTTTCGTACATCCTAAGTCTCATAAAGAAAATGAGAAAACAGCAATATGTAAGATATGTAAGTTCAACAAACAACATGATTAGACTTAGGACAAAGAATTTTTGGCATATCGAAAAACGGCCTCCGAATGCTACGGTGGAAGTAAGTTCTAGTTTCACAAATAGAGAAGATCACCTGGCTTTATACATTGTCTTTTAAAGACACTTGGACGGAATAGGGAAAGTAATGAGGATCTGATTTAGATCAGAATTTTGATAGACTCCAGTGAATGTTGCTTATAAAATCATTGCAGCATCAAGATGTATACAAAATAAATGATTACTTGTTAGGACTAGAAGGCTCAGCTGTCAAATGAAGATAGCAAGTGTAGAATCGGGATGAACATTGATAGAGAGGATAGTGAGGTACCATTGTTGATATGTAAATAGTAGCACTTTGAAAGGTCAGGATAGATAAGTTAAATATCAAGGTAAGAGAACATTTATTAGGTATCAAATGAAGAGACAATTTATTAGTAATTAAAACCAGAGAACACTTATTAAATCAAGGTAAACAATTAATGTGTTTTGAAAACATTTTGCGAAGAAAATACGTCAGTCAGAAAGTACAGAGGAAAGAAATGCGTTAGGAGAAACTTTGTATTAAATGAGAAAATAATTTATGGCGGGAATTAAAGGTTTAAAAAAGAATGCTTCAATATGAATGGTAGTAGTGATATAGTTCTGCAATACGATCCATTAAGGAAAAGGATAATTAGAGACTGCGGGCTTTTTGAATGCTCGGAGAAGGACATGGAAAATAATTTGAGTAGTGAGAGGGACTAACGAAGAAATGCTGGAACTGCCTGGAGAAGAGAGAGATTCGCAGAGGGAAATTCAAGAAAGTCAGAAAACTAAATGGCGGAGATACTGAGTGGTTGTGTTGAAGGCTGTGACGTGGAAGAGAATACTAACGGGTCGGGAAGAGAAGGATAAGCCGCTATGCGCTGTGACAGCCACGTAAGAAGCTGGAGTACTGGGAATTTTCCGCAATGTAGACCTTAGTTGGTGTAAAGAGTTCAATGGTTGCATCAGTTGTTGTAATTATCATGTACTTAGCGTAGCATTACCTTACTGAATTTTATTTTGACTGAGGCACCAAAGTATTGTTCTAGATGCTGTGTCATATTAATCAATTTTCTGGTCTATTATAGACTAAGCGTGCTTCATTAAAATTGTGTCCATATTGCTTATTGAGGTGCCGGATGCTGTCTGTGTTTTGTTAGGAGAGGGAAGGAAATTATCGCTATACTGTTTGTTGGTTTGGTAGCTCGGATCCAAAGCCTACCTTAACCGGTAGATTATCAATAATAATATATTTTTAAAAAATTTTGATGATTTCACATATGAGAATTTTAGCAGGAATTCTTATAAATATTTAAATATACTGCTTTTCGATTTTAGTTAAGAAAAAAGGTAGTGAAAGTACTATTATTTGCGTCATCTTTAATTTAGTCTATTTGGACAAAACGGCGAAAAGACTAAACTAAACGGCTAAAACATTTTGCTATATTTTACATAAACAGTACCAAAAGTTTTCCAAATCATGTTATTTACAACGTAATTTGGTAAATTTGTACGCATTGCAATTTATTACATTGATTTTCGCGGTCATTTTTATAGACGGGTGGAATACCATAAGGTCGGTCTTATACAAGTATATTTTTTGTTCAAAGCATTTTTCTGGTGAGACGCCAATGAATTTGAATTTTGGTTTTTTCTTTTGGTATTATTATTTATATTTAAGCAGCATACTCAATTATGCTAGGCCCTGTCATCATCGTGCAAATATAAACCACTGATCTCCTCCTACTTTTTAACTCGCAAAAAGTTCATTCATAGGTGAACGCTAAGTTTTATGGCTTTCTTGTATTCATGTTAAAATATTTCCTCATCTTTCTTTGTTCTAATTACTTACTTCTCATTCTCGTTGCCTGTATTGTGATTCAGTGTTAATATGTGTTTTTCTTTTGCTAGTTTCGCCCTAATGGCTTTAGGAGGATATTATCGTAGTTGAAAGCAAACGTACTGTCATTTTAACTATTTAAATGAGCTAATAAACATGTATTTGCCATTTCATTTTTTCTTTGGCATATATGTTAATGTGTTACAATTACTTTGACGTAATGAAATAATGAGTAAGCGGTTTGTTTTGAATTCCTTTCAACCTTAAAAATTGACAGTATTACTCTTTCCCTCATATTGTTAAGGTCGGCTGTCCTTGTTCGTTCCTGGTCTTGTTTGAATTTATAGTTTTGAACTGTGATACTAATAATTGCTAATAATAATTGATGTAATTATTGTAATTCCATATGCTGTTTTCTTAAACGTTACAGCGTAGTAATAAAATCTGGGAAGCTACTGTTTCCTCCGCTGTAACTTATTCACGAAATACTAAGGGCCGTCATAATGCGAATCGAATTCATTGAATTACAAAAGGATATGATTGGTAAGGATTGTTGAAAGAACCTCCCCTTAAAAAAAATTGTAAGAAATTTTAGGGGAACCAAAGGTTATTTAAAATTTTTCTGGCCGTTATTACGATTGTGTGGCGTATTTCTTACTATTGTTAAGGCGCGAGGAAAATAGTCCTCGTTCCTGTTTTTTCAGCAGGCTATTATTCTTAACTTATCATGATTATATTCTTTCCTATCACTGAAATAAGGGCTAAAAATACCGACCCATGTGATCACTATTCCCAGCTACAGTATCAGACCTATTTAACATTTTTACAATTTTATGGTTTGGTATCTTTCAATGTTCATATCCAGTAGTTTCTGCCCTAAATTTTCTCACAATAATTTTTAACGCTTCGTGCATCGTAATTCTAAACGAATTGAGCTAGTTTTCCTTGTTTCATTGAGATATTATTTCCAATATACCATTGTTTACTTAGGCCTGAAATATCGAGCCGTAATTGAGATCAGACGAAACTAATGTCTAACAGCCACTCCTTAACTTTTGGTTTAATACTTTTCCACTTATGTTTAATTAATCGGGTATTTAAAAAAAGTATTTAATATGCGCATTAAGTATTTGGAATGTTCCTTCATATGGGTGCGACGTGTGTATGTGAGAGAGAGAGAGACATTAGTGTTGTTCTTAATTCTCTTTACTTATATCTGCTGCTGACTGTGTAGGTAATGGCTATGGAAAAGATTTTAAAGATTGGTCGGGGGTCTCACCTGTGAGACTAACCAATTATAGAAATGTGATCGTTTGGAAAAGCTTAACAGTTTATTAAACATTTGTTCCGTATAATGTTTATTACCGTAGAACTATGAAATATTCTAACGTTGATGGTTATTTTAGAATTATCGTCATTGACGTAAATTATATAATACAAGGAAACAGATATTAGTTCGCTTTGGGATATGGAAAGCTGCTTTATGGAAATCAGAATTATATACTGGTGTCTTTATGACGTAATTTTATTTTTCGTTCATAGAGACGATTACGAACTCCTACTATTGTTTGAAATTACTCATTGCTGAAGTTTCTGCTTCGGTTTATATTGTTGAACTTGGACTGGTATAATAATTACTTACCTAAGTTATCCTCGGTTTTCAATTGTAGTTATTTGAGCACTTTGAAATGGACTCGCTTTTAAATCCAATCTATTCCTAATGTTTTCCGCTATGAACGCTCTAAGACCAGATGCGTTAAATAAAATATATCAAACAATGTCTAACAAAAACTGCGTCTTTTTTTCTTTAAGGAGATTTCTATTTATCGCTTAAATAAGAGGCCAGAAATGGAATAGACTCTTTGTTCCGGGAGCGGGATTGGTCATTTACTCCAGTCGCTGCTTGGTTCTTGTTCAGTAATTACTAACAACCTGGTATCTTTGACGTGGTTGAAAAACTAGCCTCGAAAATGATAAAAGATTTTCTACGTAATTTTAATATGGAAAAAGAGAAAAAAGACGCACTCTTGTTGCACACGTTCAAACTGTTTTGGTGATTCAAAACTCTCTTCGGACAGGCTGATCACTTGCGCCTCGAGGTTTGCACTTCATCCGTACGTTAACTTGAGGAACGCCAGAAGCGAAAATTTTAAAAAGATTATTCTTTTTCTAAGGGAATTTTTTATCAATTCTATGTAAATATGAATACATCATTCAATAGAATAAGGTGTACCAATTCTCACCCCTCGCGTCCATTTTATGTGGAAGATACAAATCCAATTAGCTGGACTAATCAAATAAATCATTGTGAACCTTGATTAAGGGTCCTGCTATATATGTTAATGCCGAGCTTCTTTCCTCTTTGTGCCCATTTCTAATTATTAAATGCGGTTGCTGCATTAGCTTAATGAGAAACAACAGTCTGTTGAGTAATGCATTTTGCCGGATGCTGCAGAATTACAAATTGGTGGTATTTTTGCCATAATCAGGAAAACACCTTGAAACCTGAATTTGTGATACAATCAAGAGTAGTTAGAGTATGATAACAGCTTGAGGTTTCCAAAATTTTCCTTCTGACCCCGAAGAGAGTGTGCGCGGCTACACTAACGTCGCCTCGGCCCTGCTTCCAACGTTCTCTGGCTGATTAGAGGAGAGAAGGTGGCCCTAATCACACCGATCTCCTTATTGTAGGAAACAATGCATTGTAAGGCTTTCTGTATTTCCGAAAATGGAGTGCTAGTAACCATTAGGGAAGATAGCGAGGAGGCCATATCGTAACGATCCACTTATCCATTCCCTCGGCGCGGTCCTTTTTTGACACCATATTTGCTCGAATGAAGTAAGATGCCGATGAATTCCGGCGCTATCAGACACCCGTCATGCCTCACCGTGGGGCTCCTATGAGCGAGTCCACTGCCTCCTCTTAAGCGGAGATGGCTATCTCACCGTCGGCCGTGGGCTTCGTTTTATCTGACCCGCACACTGGCACCGAAATCTCCTCGCCCCTTTCCGCATCAACACCCTCTTCTCTTCCCCCCGCGTTTGTCGTTCAACTTTCCCGTGGGCTTACGGGGCAGTTCAATGGGAGGGGAACGGGGAGAGGGAGAGGAGGAGGAGGGGGGCAGCATTCCCACGGGACGCGCGGCCGGGAATCTGCTGATGCTGATTTGAGTTTGCTGAATCGGTAGTGGGGAGTTTGCCGGGCGGGAGGAGGGGGGGATGTATGACCCTATGCAAAGGAAGGGGGTAGGGGGCTAAGATCGGAGCGTGCTCATCGTGACCAGCTTGGTTTTTTTCTTCTTATGGGGCACATTTCGCCCCTGGGGAAAATCCCTGCCACCCCATTCCAGCCGAGGCCACCGGAGAGAGGGGGGGGGTCGCAGGGCCGCTTAGGCAGGGGTGGTAGGGTTGAGGCCTTGTCTCGGGAGGTGGGCGGTCGGCTCTTTCTCTCGCGGATTTGCCGGCGGGCTCATCGGAACCAATGAATTCGAAGGAGGTTGCCGAGTCGGCAGCGGGCCGGGGGCGCGCGAGTCGGGGTGTCGCTCTGGTTGGTGTGGGAGGCTGGAGAGAAAGCGTTCCAGCAGCTTTTCCTCCACCCCCCGCCTCCCTGCACTTCCCCATCCACCGTCGCTCGCTCCCAAAAAATATGAATTTGCACGGGGCGAGTGCGATAAACGCGGCCGTGTTTGAGAATGCTGAGAAGAGGTCTCGCCTCCACATCGGTTTCCCATGAGTCGGGAATGGCGTCGTAGTTAATCGGCTCTAATGGGTGTCGTTTCGTTGGGACAAACACGTCTCCTCGCCCGTACTCCTCCTCCTTCGTCATCCCGGCGTATGGTTTTCGGGTTCCTGGCTTGCAAGATTGCGCTTTGCTCACCTCTTTCTCTTTTCCCGGCGCAAACAATCGGGAGTCGTGCGTTCGGGGTCCTGGCGTGGCGCCCGCGGATTCCTTTAGCGTGTGGGTAGAGCACAGGACTGCGCTCCGGCCGTTCTCTAGGGCAATGATGTCCACACGGGAGGGAGGGCGTTTCTTTACCGAGGGAAATATCCCTTCGGCAGTTTTTTTTCTGCACGTGCATAGGCATAGACGAATCAGATTCCAGACAGATCATAAGGAATGAATTGTAGTCATTTCCGGGCTTCATTGCGGTGGATTGATTCTTCACTTATCAGTTATTAGTATAAAGTCGTAAAATCTGTAATAGAGCATGATAATAATGATCAATAGTGTCAGCTTGGCAGGAATTTAGCACTCCACACTAGTAATAGCATTTTATAATACGCGTAAACATCTAGATATGGGTGTGTGGTGGGTGTTGTTACACGACGCCTAAATCTTTATCTAGCTTGTTAAAAAATGGGCCCCAAATTTCATCCCTTTCCAACGTTGCAGAAAAACTTCCATAGCTATAATTTTATTTTGAAATTCAAAGAATTTCTTCATTTTTTTGCTGTCAAAATGAACTCGTTTACTCTTTAAATACTCATAATCAGTATTTTTTATTGTATCAGGGAATTTCCCTAATTGGTATTTCAATTAATCTTACCTACGTGGCCATTTATTTCAGCTCATGCATGTCCTAATGCATGTGAGTTGTTTAATAAGCCCATAGGAAAAAACAGAAACGCAAAATATTTTGGGTAGAATTTTTTTATTTTTCGAAATAATTTCCTTTTTCCTCAATACCATTTTCCAAGTGTTTCTCCAACTTTTTAAGCTATAAAAAAGTAGGATTTCGGATGGTTCTCACAATAGGCAACTGTACTGGAAATGAATTCCTCGTTCGACTGCGTTTCGGATAGAGAGAGAGTAAGGGAGGGAGCGTTTGGTATGGTAGGGGTGGCAGCTGTTAATCCGTGGGCACCGCATTTGCAACCATCCCGAATGCCTCAACAAACACCTCAACAACCTTCACCACTCCCTCCTCCAACGTGTATACCCAGATTCTCTCCTTCACAAAAAATCCTAAAACCATCCTGCACCCCCAATCAACCACAGACTCCCACCCTCTCTCAATGTGTACCACCTACTTCCCTGGCATTCTGCCCCTCAAATTCCTCCTCAAAGACCTGTACCCCATCCTTAAAAATCACAACGTTTCGTCAAATCTTCTTCCCAAATGCCAGTGCTCCACACCCTAGAACCTCAGATCAAACAATCATCGCGCCTCATGTAATCCCTCTTCCCCGTCCGCGGGTCTTCCCATCCCAAAACATACCTCCCACCACAACACCCCCTTCAACCAGTGTTACAGTGTTCCGTTCTAGCATCCCTTCCCTGATCCGATAACCCTATAAAATTAAAGACGATGGAAATTGTATTTATATGGCTGTGCAAAGCGTATCAACATCCGAGTCTCAATGCCGTTCACTAATTATGGTGGGTTGAAATGGATAGGTGTGGATTTTTTTCATGCGGGATAGTGGGATATTCTGTTCATCTGCATATATTTTGTCATTCTTTGCCTCGGTTTTGACTTGACAAGTCCTGATGATGACTTTGCAAGTTGACACCTGGGTCGTGGATGTTGTAATATCTGTGGATGGATTATTTGTTTTCTGTCTCGCTTGGAACTATTTCCACACCCTCCCTCTCATTCCTATCCCATATCCGCTCCCCTGTTGCCACCCTTCTCCCTTCCCCCCTCCACAATCCCTTCTTTCACCCCTCCCCCACCACCTGTTCTCCCCTTCCCTCGTCCCCTTCTCTCTCTGTCCCACATACCTTTCGCCAGTCAGTCGTATTGTGTGTTCTCATGTTGTGTATTGCTGTCTATATATATGTATATATATATGTAAATATAAAAAATATGTATATATGTATATATATGTATATATATGTGTATATATGCATATATGTATATATATACATATGGGTCGCGGTAGTCTAGGGGTAGAGTTGGACTATTAACTGGAGGGTCCTGGTGCGATTCCCGGGCAACCCACTCTATGCACCTGCAGCTCCACCCAAGTTTTGTGATTTGTCGGGTACCAGAACCTTCTGGGAAATCATAATCCGGCATAGGGAAAGGAACTGGTCACCCTGATGTGTGGATTTCATACGTCGTCAGGCTTATTACTGGGTGAACTCAACAATCATCTACCAAACCAACCTCCAGGTTGGTTACTGAATTTATGGTTTTTAAAAATATATATGTATACATGTATATATATATATATATATATATATATATATATATATATATATATATATATCGATGATGCGGAAGTACTCACGAGAGCAATATAACTTTTGGACGGCACAATAGAACACAGAATAAAACAGATAACACGTAAAAGGACACTCACACTGTAGATGATTTAAGCTTTCGGCCTACTCCGAGGCCTTCTTCTGGTCAGTCTGACCTGAAGAACTTCTGTCTGTTCTTCAGTCTGACCTGAAGAAAGGCCTTCTTCAGGTCAGACTGACCTGAAGAAGGCCTCGGAGTAGGCCGAATGCTTAAATCATCTACAGTGTGAGTGTCCTTTTACGTGTTATCTGTTTTATTCTATATATATATATATACATATATATATATATATATATATATATATATATATATATATATATATATATATATATATATATATAAACCATAAACACAGTAATCAACCCGAAGGTCGGTTTAGTAGGTGATGGTAGAGCTCACCCATGTACCAAGCCCGACGGCGTGTGAATTCACACATCAGGGTAGGGGGGCCAGTTCCTTTCCCTGTGCCGGTTATGGTTTCCCAGGAAGACCTGGTACCCGAAAAATCAACTAGCTTGGGTGGAGCTGAAGGTGCCCAAAGTGCCTTGCCCGGGAATCGAACCCGGGACCCTCCGGTCAGTAGTCCAACGCTCTACCCACTAGACCACCGCGACCCGCATATATATATATATATATATATATACGTGTATATACATATGTATATGATTCCGCGTGTATCGCAAATAACTGGACCATTACTTTCGGCCGATTTACCATCTTTACCTTCTTCAAAATCTGGTCGCCTTTAGAAAATCGCTGTTTCGACTATTTCTTTGTCTCTAGAGTGCAGAATGTTGTTTGTCCATGTTTCATGAACAGCTATAAATCGACGCTGAACTCGTCGGTACTGTGACAGAAAATCACCAAACCAGCCTCCAAATCGACCACACGATTGCGTTTATTCTCAATTGAGAGCAGTTGCGGCACTCGAGATTGCCGAGATTTTTTCATACCTAATTTTCGGTAAAAATTTGAAACATTGTACATTGTATATTCCTGTGTCCTCATCTATGTCACGAAGTTTGATTCGTTGATTACTCAAATTCAGATATTGGATTTGGTCAATCATTTTGGAGGAAGTCATTTTCCCTGGAGGCCCCAAACAATATTCATCATTTGTGGATGTCTGGCCACGTTAAAAATTATTTACCCAATTGTAAACAGTCGCAAACAAAGGAGCAGGTGTTCCATGAACTTCACCAAACTCGAATTTCATCTTTCACGGTGCTAGGCATTTATTAAAGGACTCACTCACAGCAAAAAACTCATTTGTTTACCACTATTTAAATTTGCAAAAGATTATTGTCTCAATCGACTATGAAAATGAAATCACATGATGGATATAGCTGAAGCCTTAAGGACTGCCCACTGATATATGAAATATAATAAAGTTAAACATTTTTTATGCTACGATCACCACCTATTGGGTTTCCTAAGAAATTGTTGAATGAACTACGCACATAAAGTTCTGGCTTACAAGCCATCTGAAATTACATTCCGAATTTTAAAATGGGAAATATTGGCTCTTTTGGAAAAGTATTTGGATGTGAAATACATTAGGTGAAATAATAAAAAAATTATTTTTTAGGACTAATAATTGAAATTTACATTACCTTTTTGCATCGCCAATGCCCTAAATTATCTATATCTATCACAATTCGTCACGAGATGGTATCACTGCTGACTTTATGCAGCTTTTCTATATGAGGATCAGTTTGTTTAAGCCTCTTTCGCGAATATAATTGAATTTATTTCGTTTTTATTGTGAGCTAACGTTGATTGAAAACTAATCTATGCAATATGTGTCGTAACAAGATAAACCTCTATAAACATGGAGGTCGTAATGCTTTATTTCATTAGCAGATCAATTTCCACGCTGGAAAAGGTAATTTGTCCGTCCCGAAGGACAAAATATTGAAATCAAATGTCTGTTTTAAGTTTTAAAAATCGAAAATCAAGCTTTATGCAATTACCTCCTCAGAAAGCCTTTTTCACCATTCTTACTCTTAATACTACATCCCTGTTGCTTTTTTTCCCCAGTTGATCCTGTGTCGCAAGTAGCGAAACCCTTCCACTTCCCCTTGCCCTATTCGGCGATTTTCTTCACTGAATCTACTTCATAGACCTCTACAACTGCAGAAGATTACCTTAGTTTTAATCCAAGTTTTACTTTTCCTTTCTCTATAGTGTCTAGCCTCATCAGGTCTTCTTTCTTCTCTGCAGGTATACTCGTATGTTGCCGCTATTCCCATTGTGTATATCCTTTCCCCGTGCATCCAACGGCTACATCTTCTCATTTCCTTGATCTCCTTTACTGCCTTCTCAATGTAAAAAATATAAATTGGGCTAATTAGGCATTTGTTAGAAATGGCCATTTATTTTTTCCTCAAAAAGTTTTAGAAAACAAAGATTTGTGTTTAAACGAAAACACTGAATGAAATGTTCAACTGATATTTGGTACTTTGAAGCTGGGAAATCGGTTTAAAGAGACAAGAGAGAGGGTTATGGAAATAACTTTCGTTTGCGACACAACTCACAGATTGAGTTTAAATGAATCCTTGCGCATTATTAACTCCAGAAAGAAATTGCCTTCAGGGTAGAATGAGTTAGGTGGAGTGGTAGAGGAGCTTTTCAGGTGGAAGTTCAGCAATCCACCCTGAAGTTAAGTCAGGGCAACATAGTGACAAGAGAATCTTTCTTTCGCATAAAAATATTTCTAATAAAGATTAATAAAATAGTAATTAATTCAATTAAAACAATTAATAATTAAAGAATAATTTCAAAATAAATTATATTTTCAAGTGATTTGAGAGTTCCATTTCTATTATTTGTCTCGGAGTTCTGGATCTCAGTTATCCATCGGTCTCCTTGTGACGCAACCGGCATCAACGTTTCAGTTCTTGTCGGGTTCCTTCCCGAAGGAAAAAGGCAACCTTCCCGAACTCGTTTGTTTTATCTTAATTTCTCAGAAAATCGTTCCATTCCAACCCGCATCATTCTCATTCCAACCCGCATGTAAATACTCTTAATTTTTCCAAAATTCCCAATATCAAGAAAATATAAATGACTGCACGTAAGTTGACGCTGATTATTTCTATATTTATTTATTTATTTTAAAATATTATTCACATACAGCAGTAGCGCCAATTTATAGTGAAAGTATAACAAACATGAGAGAAGACAAAAAGAATATAACAACATAACAATAACAACGAGAACCGAGCATGGACAGGGGAAAAATTTAATTTGTTGAAAGGTGGGATAAAGCTAGGGTGGCGAAATTGTTACATTATAAATAAAAGAATCGACAGTGTGAGGGAGTGAATTTAGTAGGGAGGAGGGGCGAAATAAAGGTAAGTGATAGATAGCCTAGGAATGGAAAGATGGAGTAGGGAGTGGCTGCGGGTGGATCGAGTTGGTATCCTGAAGTTGAAGAGAGAGAGAGAGCAGTTCAGGGCAATCAGTAGTCGAGTTTAGGGTGTTTTTGAGGAGTTTTAAATCAGCTTTAAGTCTGCGGCTTTGGGGACTAGAAATGGATAAGAAAGACAGAACAGCATTTGAGGACATATAGTATTGCCGAAATGTGGGACTCGGTGTTTGACTATTTTGACAAAGAAGTGAGAGATGCAATGAAGGGATTTTAGATTAGTTGGGGATGAGGTGGACCAAATTAGGGAGCAATATTATACTATGGGAAGGACAACTGTTGAGAAGTATGATTGGAGTGCAATTGGATCTTTAATATTTGTGAAGCGGTAAAGAAGGCCTAATAGGGACATTGCTTTATTTTTTAAAGTCTGGATGTGGTCGGAGTAATTTAGTTTATGGTCAGTTAAAAGGCCAAGGTTTCATGGTTGTTACTGTATTTTAGGGAGTTGAGTTAATTGAGTAGTTGAACGTCAGGGGTTTTTTATTCAGAGCAAGAGTCATGATATTGCATTTTCCAGGGTTTAATTTAAGCCTCCAGGTGTCACACCATGGGGAACTTTTATGTAAGGCAAGTTAAAGGTGAATACAGTCAGCAGTGTTGTTAATTTGCTTATGAATCTTGCAATCATCAGCGTAGAGAAGGGTATGGACCTGGGAGGAAAGGAGTCGGTAAGGAAGATCATTGACGAATAAATTGAAAAGATATGACCCAAAGACACTGCCCTGGGGAACCCTAGACGTGACAGGAGACCAAGAGGAAGAAGCATCCGAGAGTATCACACGCTGGGTTCTGTGAGTGAGGAAGCTAGAGAGAAGGCTAAGAAACATACCATGAATGCCGAACTGATGGCTGAGTTTATGAAGGAGGAGTTGATGCAGGGCTTCGAAAGTCTTGGAGAAGTCAAGGTAGATGGCGTCAAGTTGACTTGATTTGTCTATTGCCATGACGGCATGGTGCTAAAGACAGCATGATTTGTCTGGTATGATCTGCCTGGGAGGAAACCATGCTTCTGGGAAGAAAAAAAGGGAGAGGTAAAATAATAAATCCTGTTGAGAATAATGCGTTCACAAACGGAAGACAGGATTCGAAGCAATTAGATAGGGCGATAGTTTGAAATATCAATCTTGGGACCTGTTTTGTGTATATGAATGATATTAGCGCATTTCCACTGAGTAGGGAAGGTTCTTAGGGTAAAGCAGCGATTAAACAAGATCGCTAAAGGTTGTGAGAGGGCTGGAGCACAATTGCGAATAAATTTAGAGCTGAGAGCATATGGGCCAGGTGAGCGGTGGGGGCGTATTTTACATAGGTATTGAAAAATTTCCCGGGGGTCTGTCTGTAAGTGGGATAGGAAATGATTTATTTTAGGAAGGAGGGAATGGACAAAGGTAATACTGATGTTAGAAGCAGGCTGCAGGCAATCGGAAAAGAATTTTAGAAAGAGGTTGGGTCTATCTGATCCCGCGGAATTTTTGGTGCTATAGGAGAGTGCTTCGGGAATTTGAGGACGATTACGGCGCTGATTGATGAAGGATCAGAATTTTTTTGGGGCTAGAGGAAATATTGGAGGAGTAAGTCTGCGCGTAGTTTTCATAGTCACGGCGAATGAGGTATTTGGAATATCGGCGGAGATCAACGAATGATCGGCCGTTTCCACATTTGGGTCGGACTTAAGGAGGTACCAGCGCGATTCTTGTTACTTAAGAAATGTGTGGTATCCTGTTTAAATCACGAGGGGGATTTTTTTGTCTTGGGCTTAACGAGAGAAACAAAGTCTTTTATAACCTTTGATGGCTTATTTGCAAGTTTTCTTGGGCAAGACAACAAAATAATTAAACGTACTAAAAATAAGGTTGTGAAGATGAAAACTAAGACGGATATAGAGATTTTTTGCTGGTGGAACCATTTTAATTGTAATACTAAGATGAAATGAGTTGAATTACTCTACTGAACTAAGTAAGCCTATTATTCTTAGCAGTAAGCCCTAATTATGATTTCAGCACTAGTTGTTTTTTATAGACTATAAGGTGGTTAAAGTAGCCATTGATGCGACCTGTGCATTAAGGGAAACATATCGTTTCCAAGATTTTGTACTTTACCACCTCTTCGTAGAAATGCAGAAATATGGATTCATTCAATTTTGAATGCGTTGGTAAACGAAACTCTGTAGCTAAAGGCAATATTCATTAATAAATCATGAAACGGGTCCCGGATCATGCAAGTTTAGGATCTGGTCATTTATTACAGAAATAAATAGAGTGGCATTGAATTTGACGTTGTATATTGTAAGATTTTGGGAATAATGGAAATAAGCAATTAAGAAAATTTATTATTTACAAGAAGGGTAACACAGTTTACTTAATTTTACTCAAATATATTCTCCTCAAAGGTATAAGTGTACATGGAAAATGCCAGGTGAATCAGAAAAATATCAGTTAAATTATATTCTGGTTAGGCAATGATTTAGGAACGACGTGATCAATTCACACAGCTCTCCGGGAACGGATGCGGACTCTGACCACAATTTAGTTGTTATGAATATATTATATTGTTTCAGGCTTCACTTCGTGGAAGTATTTAATATCCATACTAAAAAGAAAGACTTGTACTTTTCCACAGATTTTATTAAATGGTACGACGCGTTTCACCGACTTGCGGCATTATCAGGTACGTGCATCAGTACCGGTCGGTGAAACGCGTTATACCATTTAATAAAATCTGTGGAAAAATACAAGTCTTTCTTTTTAGTATGGATAGTGGTTATGAAGTGTAGATTCCGTTTCAAAAAGATAAGGCAGGGGCGGCGGGTTAGGAAATGGAATATAGAAGCATTAAATTGATTGACAAGGGAGAAGTATCAGCACGCTGTAGAGAAAATCATTGATGACGGTGAGGAGCTGAGTACTATCGAAGAAAAATGGGAATGTATCCAGAAAGGGATATCGTAAGCCGCAAAAGACACTATAGGAACCGTTAAGGGGAAAGGACAAGGAAACGATGGATCACGGATGAGATAATTAGAAAGATAGATGAGAGACGAAAATGCAAGAAATTAAACACAGACTTAGCCAAAAGGAAGTACAAAGAGTTTAACAATAAATTTAGACGGGCAACAAACAAAGCTTAAAAACCATGGTGGAAGACGCAGTGCGAGGATATGGAAAGTTTGCGGAGGAAGGGTGAAATTGGTGCGCTATACAGGAAGGTTAAATGACTTTCGGGGAGTACGAGTAAGAAGAAATGATCTGAACAAACAGTTAGAGATAAGTCGAGTAAGATAATAGTCGTCACAGAAAAGATCTGTGCGAGATGGAAGGAATGTACAGATAAACTGTATGGTAAAGAACTTAAGCCAGAAAGGCTAGATGTAGAAAGAGAATATGATGTGGATGAAGATAGCTTCGGTTTAGGTTTACTCGACGGTGAAATAGAAAGGGATATAAGAGAAACGAAATCATGTAATACCATGAGGGTAGACAACATTCCTACGGAACTACAGAGATGTTTAGGAAAAAGTGGGAGGAAGACTATATGAAATTATTCGTAATATCAATGAGGAAGGAATCTGGCTGGAAGACTTGTGAAATCAGTGTCATTTCCTATTCCGAAAAAGATAATGGCTACATTCTGTGAGAACTAAAAAACAATAAGTTTTTTACCCCACGCAGCTAAAGTTGTTCTCAGGATCATCAGCAAAATGATAGGGAATAGGGTAAATGACTACTTAGGGGATGATAAGTGTGGATTTAGGAAGAAGAGAGACGAGTGATGCCATTGCAGTAATGAGATCACTAATCGAGAGGAATATAGAATACAATCAGGACGTATTTGTCTGTTTCTTAGATTTCGAAAAGGTGTTCAATAAAGTGAATTGGGAAACTAATGAGTATACTTATTGCAGAAAATAGGAATAGATTGGAAGGACGGGAGGCTAATCCGCAACTTGTACATGTCTCAGACTACCCAGGTGCGAGTGGGGAACGACCAAGTCAGGATGGGCAGTATTAGGAAGAGGTGCAAGGCAGGTGTGCCCATTATCCCCAGTACTTTTCATCGTATATGTTTAGGAAATGATTAAAGAGACATGGAAAGAACTGGAGGTAGGAATGAAAGTCGGAAGGTAATTCGTAAAATCAGTTTGGTTTGCAGATGACCAATCTTTAGTTTGTCAGTCTGCCAAGTGGTTGCAAGCATTGATTGGTAAATTCAGTGCAATAATTACTGGATGAGAATCAATATAGATAAAACAAAGGTTATGCGATTTTACAGAAAGAATAAGGCTAAGCTAAACATTAAAATAGGAGGAGAAAAAATAGAGCAGGTAGAACAGTTTACATATCTCGGAAGTGTTTTGGATCAACACGGTCAAGGTAGTAGGAACGTAAGTAGGAGAATTGCGTAAAACAAAGAGGCTTTCACAAGGAAGAGGCAGTTGATGACAGGGACGATGAGTAAGGGTGTTAAGAAAATACTCATTAAAACTTTGAAATGGAGCGTATCTATGTACGGCGGGAACACGATGTCACTGGAGCAGGAGGATAGACGTAGATTGGAGGATTTTTAAATGTGGGTGTGGAGAAGGATGGAGAAGGTGCAATGGACCAAAAGTAAGACAAATGAGGAAGTATTAGGTATGGTGGGCGAGGAGAGGGGCTTGTTGGGAGAAATCATAAGGAGGTAGGAAAAATTGAGAAATGGCATATTGGTAGGTAGGTGGGATTTTGAAGACTGCACTGGAGGGGAGAATGTTAGGCACACGAGGAAAGGACTGGAACAGGATAGGGATGTAGGACGGAATGAAGAGAGGAAGAAAGTACACAGCGATGGGAAGGGACTTGGGGTAGAGTAGGTTGCTGGATTGTGTTTTGTTAGGAATCACAAAATATTTATTTGGTAGTTGTGTCCATCCAAAACCTACCTTAACCGGTAGATTTTAAATAATAATAATACCCACTTTGTAAATCTTTGTACGGATGTGTAATACTGTACCTAATTTGGGAATCCGTTAAGATCTTGGTCTTGATTCCCCATGGCCCACAATCCAAATCGCAGCATCTGAGGTATCGCGGAATCATCACGCATGCTGCGTCACCGCCGAGTCTCAAGAGATCTGAAAAATATACAAGAAACTATTATCAAGTCCGTTGCGGTCTCATTTTCCTGACAAAAAATTTACTAGGAGGGGTTATATCACCCAAGTGATGGAATATCATGATTGTTTGAGTTTATACTTACAGTTCATTCTGGTATTAGAAGATAAGAAAACATGTTAATATCAAATTAGCCTTAATAAAATCTGGCATGCACCAAACGTTCTATAATAAAACAGGTGTTTATAATTGAATAAGGAAATATATTGCACCCATTCACGATTTCAGTTTAGATTGATTGTCTCGCCGTTCGGAAGAAAATACTAAATGGAATACTTCCTTGTTTAACCCAGGAATTCCGATATTAAAGTGAACGAAAAAGTACTGCTTCATTTAGTTTGTTTAGTGAAAAAACTGTTTTCTTCTCTTCTTGTGTTACATGAAATATATAGATACATTGTTGACTTATTAATGTGCGAGGGTCAAAAATAACTATATCCGATGTTAACCTATTTACTGACTGATATTAAAAACGTATCTTCTATCTTAAAAATAATTCCAGGCGTATGCATATAGAAAAAATCTCCAACATAAATATTTTGGTAACAATTTTCATCAGTAGAATGAATCATTAAACTCCAGTAATGCATCTGGGTATGAAAGGAATAGCTTGGCAGAGTATACGTTTATGAAGTTATAATCAAATAAGATCCCATTAAGAGATATTTAGTCATCAATACGTAGTTTTGATGATTTTGCTTTGAAGACGTTGTTTTGAGATATATCAACATAATCCGTTTTTTTCAGTGTACTGGCACATTCATTCGTAAGCTTTAATCATGCTTAGTTCGGGCTAATGGGTGCTTAGAAGAATTTTTTGATGATCCATCTCTCATGAAATGTTTTTGAGAGATCCATAAAAGTGTGTGAAATACCAAATTTTTACTCACGGGAACCATTCATTAAACATACTCAGGAATAGTTAAGTTAAAGCTGGCGTGAGCATTCTGACCGAAAATATTGACCATTAGTAATTAACGTACATATTATAATGAAATCTATATAATGCGAGTGAAACCTTCACTAGTGAAACAATTTTTTTATAAGGATCGGCATCTGTTGCATTCACTGTAAAAGTGAGATATCATTGGGTTTTAAGTTATCTCTCTGAGGTGAAATACTTCAGCATTTTTTCCCAATGAAAATGGCGAGCTTTTCTTTGTTTCCAATTACCCATTTTCTGCTTCACACGCAACCCTCTCCTCGAACGAGGGACACGGAGTCTCAAGCCTACTTCCTCAACGAGGTTTGCAATGAGCGGGGAAAGTGTAGGGGGCGTTGGAACGAAGCCACTCCGCTTCCACGTTTATCCCGCGCCACTCCACTCCCTCGTCGGCAAGCGGAGATGCTTCTCAGCCACGCCTCGCCGCGGGGCATTCCACTCATTTTCGCGGGGCAAAAGACTCTGGTATGAAAAGATTCGAGGAGGGTGAGAAATGGCGCGAGAGAGTGGATGCCTGTGGACAGAGAAGACGGCCGCGTTAGGTGGGTGGCTAGAGTAGAGTAGGGGCGGAGATTATTGGAGGAGTGAAGTGAGCCGGTTCAAGTGCCGAGTCCACTCCCCGAGACAAAGGGACGAGGGGGCCCTCCAGAAGCCAGAAAAAGCCTTTTCCCCACGCGAGGGAGCGTGGCGGACCACCGCCCACCCCTTCCCTGCCTCCTCCGAATCAATTCTCCATCCTTTTCAATCGTCGCCTCGCTCTCCCAAACCGCACTCTCTTCCTCGCTCACCCTTTTCTCTTTCCCGAGAAGGCAACCCGCACGAGTTCAATCGACTCTCCGCAAATCGGGCCGGAGCGGCATTTCCCAGCAGCCTCTTGAGAGGGGCGTCGCGCACGCACTCCCTCGATGGATAATGCCACCCCGCCATGGCTCTCCTGGCCCACGACCCACCGGCGAGTGCTCGCGACGGCCACTCCTACCGCCATTGTGTCCCGTCTTCCGCATATGGGCACTCTCCCTCTCTCTCTCTCAAATACGCACACACCCTCGCATTTTCGAATGCCGTCGCTTTTAAGATTCATACTCGGAATCTGGAGCGCATATTAAATTGTCGCCTGGTCCTTCTGCGACGGTTTCTCGATAAACTTTGCAGTGAGCCGAAGGGATTGAGAGGTGTCCCTGCAAATGTTGTGTCTCTGTAAGAGCCTTGGACTGTTGATCAAGTGCGAACTCGCCACTCGGCTTGTTACATATACCGGGGTGTTTATCTCGATACCAAGAAATGAATTTTTGGTTCTGGTAAGTAAACAAGTATATGATAACTCGGCCGCAGCACAATTACTTTTATGATCCGGTAAATATAATTCAAGGTTTCGGAGAATAACTCGGTTTCGAAATACGACTGTTTTAGAAGCATATCACATTGAAAATATATTTATGATATTAGAAGACTGAAGTACACAACGTGCTAATTTATTTATTATGGGAAGAATCAACCCCAGCCGTACTCTTACAAGTGGGCAAAGGATTGGTGGGCACAGCCCGTACCTTTTCCAAGGGGCGAGTCACAGGAATAACGTCGGAAGAGATTCCACGGTAGACCTGTGAGTGAGTGAGTTTTGCAAGGGTTAAGGCTTTTACGCATACCCAAGGAAGAGAGCGATTGGCGGGCCCCTGGCGCAGAGGGAAACCTCTCGAAAGCCCTGGTTGTGTGAGTGCCTGCGATTAGCAAGGATCAAGGCTATTTAGTGCATCCAAGCAAGAGAGTGCGCGATTAATGTGCATTTATTTATTATTTATTTATTTTATTACGAGCGATTGGTGGGCCGCTGGCGCAGAGATAATTCTCTCGTAAGCCCCTGACTGGTGAGTGCTTAATGACGGCGGGGTTCAATGCTATCTAGTACACCTTAGCCAGAGCGTTTTTTATCACTTTTATTATTGCTATTTTTTCATTTTTTATAATCACTTTCGGTTCCAGCCCACCTATATCATTTTACCTTAGTTTTATTTAATTTGACTTATTTATTTTTTTATTTATTTCTTTTTCTTCTCTAACTTCCCCCACCCATCCTTTGCCCATTTGTAAGAGTACGGCTGGGGTTGATTCTTCCCACAATATTCAAATGACCGTTCGCTTCAACATTGCTGTTTTATTTGTGAATGAAGCAGAAATCTACCTATTATATACTCGTATATCACTTTAACCGCCGTAACACAGCCACATAATATACGTGTATAAAGTCTGGGCAATAAATAATATTCAAACAGAATACACAAATAGAATATTAATACAAGGGTTTGGACATTTCAGCGCTCCATGCGGCGTCGATTGAACTCTCTTCTCTTGACGTGTGGTTACAGGGAGGGACTGAGGGCTATGAGTGACTGGAAAGTGAGGGAGAAGGCCGGATTAACGGACTTAGAGTGATAAGGGTGCCGTTGAGGGGTAGTGGTATGATAGGAAGATTCGAGTTCGAGGAGGGCGTAGTATTATACCAAATTAATACCTGGAACGTTTTAAAAATTACGTAGCCGTATGTGAACCACCGAATCAGTTCTCACCTGAATGCTACTTGCATCTTCGATGAGGATTTCAAGCACAATTAGGTGGAAACCATTATCAAAAGTGGCTTCAGGTTATAATTATACTCTGAAGAGGGGGTGGGTTGCAGATGGGATGGTTGGTGACGGCGTCGTATTAGGTAGAATGACGATGATTGGACGAAAACGGTGTTGGTTTGGTTCTCGTGATGTATCTCATTCCTAATTTCCTATTGCCATGGAACCAGTGCAATCTATTCAACTCACCCGGAGCAGGTTTACACCAGAAGAGTAATGTACAGCTCTTCTTGTTCTATCAAGCTTCAAGGTTTTTATAACTATCGCAGTACATTTAGATAGTTACTACATCGACTTTGTAAGGTCTGGTGACTTTTTTCTCAGTTTTTTACACTCGTCGATAGTTCATCTGTGATCTCTGCTTAAAGTTTTCATGGTCTTCAGCCTATTAAGCTCTTTCTAAGGAGATAACGGCCTCGGAAATAATTTATCTGGTTATTTAATATACCTGTTATATTAATCCAATATACGAGTATATATATATATATTGTAATTACTGGAAGTTTACCTCGTAAGGTAGTTTTCGGATAGCTAGAGTGTGAACACAGTAACATTTATTAGACTGTCCATTTCTCCCAACTACCAAAGTTTTAAACATTCCATTGCCGGTCAAAATATGCTGCTCCTACCTTTCCGACCACAATTCGATTTATTGCAACAATTCCCTTGTCTCTTGCTTTCCTGTTTTCCCATTTAACCTGTTACTTTCTTCTCCACACCGAATCACAAAATATTCCAATGTTCACCAATCAACTACACCCGATGACCATGTTTTCACGCCGCTCCAAATCGAAGTTTTCACTTCTTACCATACTTACTAATATTCTTTTCATCAATTCCCTCCTTGTGAAAGCTTCATTGATTAACACTATTTTTTTGATATGCCGCTACTACTTTTAACACTTTGATCCAAAAAATTCCAAGATAGGTAAACTATTTCACCTATTCTATTTTATGAACTCCTATTTTAATAATTAACTTATGTTAACTCTTCCAGAGTTTTTGTTCCGTATTTTATCGTTTAGTTTTGCATTTCTTGACCTCGAAAAGCTTATAAAATTTCTACGGTTTGCATCAAATTTCATTTTATATCTGCTTTTTCGTAGTGCTCGATAATATTTTTAATCTCATGGCTGCCTGTCTGTCTAAGTTAAAATTGTTAATGCGTTAAAAAACTGCTTTTGTTAATTCTCTAACGAATTAAATTTCTATCTTCCGTTCTTCCCATGGCTCTTTTAGCTATTCCTATACGCATACGCTGAGAATTACGAGCGACAACGGGTACCCCTGTCTTACTCCTCTTCCTCTCAATATCAATACCGATTTTCCATCCGCCACACGGACCTGAGCAGTCTGAAACATGTAAAAAATGTTTATAAGACTGATATTCATCTTAATCTACACCTATTTTTTGCAATAAATTCATTAATTATACCCAATTCCCTCTTTCAAACGACTTCTCGAAATCTACGAAACATATATACATACTCGTACACGTGTATGTACATCGTGATTGCATTCTATGTTCCTCTAAAGTTCTAGTTAAAGTACAAGCATTTGTGATCTTATTACTGCTGCAACACATGCATCTTTCTTTTGTGAACCCAAACTGATCATCCCATAAATAATCATTTTATTTCCTTTCCATTCCCTTATTGATGATTCAATCCACGTACCTACGCAGTTGCGTGCGAAATCAAACCCATTTTCCTCTAGGCCACACATTTCGCTACCTCTCTCCAGTATGATTTGGAAAGTAACAACGATCTCACCAAATCTTAGGCAAAAACATCTCTAATAAATAATACGAATTAAATCGTTAATTAATTAAAATCGGCAATTTTCCTCAAAAATAGAATTTTTACTAATACGATCGGTTTCAATGTAACTACATCATCTAAAATTACCAATTTTAATTAATCATGATATTCCACCATATCACGCCTGAAACGTCTCTTTTTAAATCGTTAATGTCCACATTCACGTTTTCCCAACCCCTGAAATAGCTCCGTGGTGATGTTGCGTATCATCAGAGCCTTATGTGTACTTGATGTCAATTCCCTTACTGCTCTTTCTGTCTTGCAATAAAAAATTCTAGGACCTTAGTACGACATTATTTTTCCGTGATAAAAATTACTGGCGCAATATATTGACCATATAGGTTCTTTGTATATTAATTCTATCTCTTTGGGATATTTTCTGGTTCAATTAATAATTTTCGTGCCATAGTGATCCAAGATTAACCCTCTATATTTCCTTATATTGCGTTCATATTTCTCGATAGTGAACCCATTTCTTCCTTTGCTTGTAGACTCATCACATCAGCACACTGTTTCTCTCCATCTGTATTATTCTTTTTTTCTCTATCTCCGTATTCCATTTCTATTATTAATTTTTCCATCTCCATATTTTGTTCTGCTCGTTTCCTGCCACAGTTTATTCTTTATCCCTACGTTACTCTCTGACCTTATTCTGCATTTACTTTTACATTTCCTTCTTTTGTCTATATTCGTAATAATCTCTAATAATCTTCGTAATCATCTAAAATCCATGAATTCTTTATCCCTTTCCGATTAAATTTTATCATACTTCCGTGTGTGTCTTTCCCTTACTATATAAAGTACATGTCATCCTTCAATACGCCATTCTCACGGTCCTCACGCATATATATTTCCACTCCGTCGTGGTACTAATTCTTTTCCGTACTGATGGATGAGTCTATTTTTCATTTCTTCATTTGTCTTCGCTGTGTATCTCTTTGAGTACAAGGTAACACTTTGTTATTCGATTTAATGATCTAAAGCGTCACCGCCCCCCTGTAATCTGTGTAAATAATTTACTGTGCTCCTAAATACGCGCACAACCCAAGACTAAGTGATATATTTCCGAATAACCAGGCATTTTTCACGGATATCAAAATCCTTTGTGATGATAAACCAAATTATCTGATAAACCACCTAGCTGTAGAAGGACCTCCGAGGACAAAATTCGACCCCCAGGGCCTGTCTTCTGGTAATCTCTAATATTGCATGCAAATTCTCGAGCATTTTGGGGAAACACAAAAGAGACATGAAACACATGCTAACTTAAGGCGGAAATCTTTTTTTAATCAGACACTAAGCATTCAATGGACCGTGAAAACGACTAGCGAAATGATATTAACCCCGTCATTGACAAGCATTAGATCCAAGGAAGGTTTCTGACGCGCAACGCATGTCAAAAATTGACAATTTAGCTCAACTTACCGGTTTGGACGTGCCCGAAAGAATTATTGCTGGCCAAGAAAATTAGGACTGCTTAATGTGATGAAAATGCCATTTTTATCAGGGAAAGTGATGATGGCGAGAAGGAACGGGCATCCGAAACGGAATATATTGGGTCTATTCCTACAAGAAATAAATACACTACCGTAAGAGTGATGAATGGCAGCACGAAAAGAAAAAAAGACCCACATGAAACATGGAAAATATTACCATCAAGCAAATAATATACCACCGGCTATCATAATACAGGACATTAAAAATTAAGTTGATACATTGTGAGCATCAATAATTAATGATAATCAATCTTTCGTGATTATTCCGTCTTAAGATGAGGCCTACATAGGTGGTGAGATAAGATGAGTTAAGATGAGGTCTAGGACACCTGGAGATTTTATTTCAGTTTTGAAAATTTAGATAATAATAAGGCTCGAGATAAGATATCATCTCAGAAGAGAGACAGTGTAAAAGAAATGTTCTCTCTGGCCTATTACATTGTGGAGTGTTAATGCAAAGCAACCCAATTGGCATCAGAGGACCCGACTGACGGTCTTGACTCTGAAGACGAAGACGCATCCGCGGGGAGACATGCTTGACATTACAACTGCTTGTGGTGTCAGGACTGATGTCAGGTTTCTCAAGTATGTATACATGCGTCGATTTGTCATCAGACCACGTCAATAAGATCGTATTCTCTGAGATTAGGGAGGTGAGGATTTATCTCGCCGTCCGCTTCCACCTTCCGGAGGTCGATTGATAGGCGTTCCACAGGATCATTGCTAGGAGGCTGCCGAGGAAACCGCTGTAGCCAACTACTTCGGAGATAGCTAACCACATCACCCACGGCCATCGATGCCATTAAGATCTCGGTATTAAAGAAGAAAATTCAACCACGAAATCTTCAAGTTCCGATTTCTTTCGCTGTTCGCGGTGTGATTGCTGGCCGGGGAATGACACCCACCAGCGCTAGCCGAAACATCAAACGCCTGACCATCCGCAACTGGTCATTACGCCGGACAACATGACCTGGAAGAGCAAATTGTGGATGCAACTCCTGTAAGGAACTCTGGTCGGAATCCGAAGTGGTAGACATCTGCAGCGCGTGTGAAAGTTGTGCAGCAGACTACCGCCCCATAGGAATGCTGATTCCGCGACGGTCGAGGAACAGATCGCGACGTCCGAAGAACCGGTGGACAATACGCCAATAACCTTTCGACGGAAAGAATATACTGGGCAAAAGGAAACGCCTCTTTATCCAAAGGCGAAAGCACACTTTTTAAGGTTCGCCAAGGCTGAAAAATATATAGTATACAAGTATTTGTAATATTGCGACCTTCCATCCTGGTTGGTTCAAATTATGCAGGAGACAAACCAGGTTTAGATGCTATTACTAACAGTATCCAGAATGAGATGGTTCCATATTGCATTAAAGTCATTATATAGTCACCCAATTAGGCAGGCACATTGCTTGTAACCTTTCCGGAGTCGACATTTATTTTTGGAATATTTTAAAATGGGGAACTTAACAGAAATTAAAATTAGTACATGATTCCGTGCAGGGTGGGTTCTACCCTGATGTGGGATGTACTCCAACCAGGTAGGAGGATAACAAGGGATATGGTGAGACCTGCCTATGTTTTAACAACTAATCAGTGGGGAGCAAAAATTTGCTTGGCCCGTAATTTTGGAGCACCGACCCTGGATGTGGTGAATGAAGGACCGCAGAGAGACATCACGCTTTGGTCACCAAAAAATTTGGCTGACCCTAACCATATACCATATCAACCAGGTCTGACGAAAAATCACCATAAAAATAACTCATGTGCTTATTAAGGTAGTAGTGCGTAGGCTATAAATTTTGTGAATTGAAGCACGTTTTTATTTTGTTTTAGCCTAAACTGTGAGATGAAAACAACCCAGCCTTGGTCCGTCAAGAACAAAACCTAAACCTCCTCCGAGAAATAATCGTAACCACTAGTTAAGTTTGGAAAATATTGATACAAATCGTGCTTTTATGGGAGAAAGTTATAAAGCTTCATTTCTCCTCTTGTAATTCACAAAAACTGTCATTGGTTATCTAATAAGTAAGTTCATATTTTTTTCGTTGAATTGAAGTATCATTTTTTCAACTTGATTAGATTGTCACTCGATGTCTGAACTTTTATTTTAATTATTCTATTTCCATTGCCATTTTGTTTTTATATGTTTACTATTTTCAAATATACGTTAATATGGCTATGAAGAAATAAAGTAACATCTACTATTGAAGCCATATTACCCCTAACATAAATAGTGATCACACATTATACGAGACATTAGCAAGCTTACAGGGCAAGGTATAAACGTTTTAGTATTTTGGAAAATACAAAATGCTAATTATTTCCGTAAATTTTAGAATAAATATTGATTTGACATTAGTTCAATATCCCTGCATTAAGCGATGAAATCAAGCGATTTTGATTTTTAAAGATGTCACGCATATTACCTGAAAAACATAATATATTAGCTAAGAATAATTAAAGTCTTCTCTAAAAATCCACACAACACACTTGTTATACTTTGGCAATTACATATGCTACATACATTAGTTCTAAAATTTTCCTCTTATTTTATCAAAGAATAAAAATAAACTAGTATGTGGGTTTATTATGAACTTTATCAAATGTAGTCATTTATCAGTTTGTAATTATCAGTGTTGATTTTAATATGCAAATTAAACATTAAACATCACACGAAGTGATCGTGATCACAGCAATTCATCATAACTGTCATAAAGCGTTGTCAAACACCTGAAATTATTGATGCTATGCAAAAGTTTTTACACACCTAAGAAAACCGTTTATCTCAAAACTAATACAAATATCATACGATTTTTTTAAAATCGCATTACTCATAAAAGCATTCGAAATCCTACGCCGTGAGGTTAAAGCCCAACTAGGTAGCAAAATTTTTCCTTTCATTCCGCTTTACAATATTTACTAGAGTGAGGCATGTAAAAGTCTAATCAGCGCTTGTCTCCTGTTTTTTCCTAAACATTCTACAATAAAAAGAATGAATAGAGCTAAAAATTAATGTCGTCTTATATAATAGTTAAAATTTTACTTATGAATTGATCATAAAGGCGTCGGACTCTCTTTAAAATCTATGTTTAAAAGAAATGAGAAATCTCAGCACCGCCAGGATCTACTTTGACTAAAATATTTACACCTGACTGGCACTCCTAAACCCGAAGAATGCAAGTTCTCTTGCAAATACTGGATCCAATTCTCTTTCGCAACGATGTTGACAACGCCTTAATGACCTCTTCGTATTATGTTAGGATAACACCTGAAATTAAATTAGAGGAATGCTCAGCTGATTTAAGGTGTTGTTTTTCCCGCGAACGACATAGAATCTGAAAAAATATTCCGAGTGGCATAGCATATTATAATAATTTTATAAATTTTATTATATTTCTTGCTTGCAGCAAATATGAGGAGAAATATTTTACCTGTTGATACCGTAGTTCATGTAGATTTTTTAATATTATTTTATTTAATTAAATTATTCAACATGTTATTTAGTAATTAAGATTTAAGCAGTACGCCATTTTCATGTGTCGTATCATCTGTGGAATCATTCTTGTAATGGCTTGCAGGGTAGTCTGCATATTCAGATAGATTGATTGATGAGAGCAGAGGACGAAAGTTAGTTCGCACCAAGTCTATGCCTACATCATACCTCTCACATTTAATTTTTGGATCTCAAAACTTGTCGCGTATTACAAATGACGCCTGACAATAACGAACTGCCTCAAAATTTAAAAATATTGATTTGCATTGTGCTACAGCCCGCTTAATTGAACGTACTATTATATATATATATATGTATGTATATATATATATATATATATATATATATATATATATATATATATATATATATATATATATATATATATATATATATATATATATATATATATATATATTTGTTTTGTATGCGCCATGTAAGGTTTAATGTACATTTATCAAATTATTTGAACTGTTCTTAGATGCTTCATTATTTCCAAACTATTTTATATTTTACGTCTTCTTCCACTTTTAGTCTATTGCAAGCCTTCAATGTCCTGAATTTACTCATATTCATTTCTTACCCCTTTGACTACTCCCATATTTTTGTCTAAATCCGAGAGTGTAGCCGTGTTTTTTTAGCTTAATTACTCCTCACCACTATAAAAAGAGTCGTTTCAGGCGTGATATGGTGGAATAACATGATTAATTAAAATTAGCAATTTTCCACAAACATAAAATTTTATTAATACGACCGGTTTCAATGCAACTAGATGATGTAGTTGCATTGAAACCGGTCGTATTAATAAAATTTTTTTTGTGGAAAATTGCTAATTTTAATTAACTCCTCACCACATTCAAATTACCATTTCATTTTTGGGCCAACTTCCAGTCACGGGTACTGAACTTTCTTCTATTGACTGGTGAAAAACAGTAATGATCATTGTTTTCAGAAACTCCCTTTAGTGTTCTAGTAGCGATTTCTTAACGGTCCTGAAATTTCATTTGTTCGTACAAGGATCTGTTTTTCTATTCTTTTCTGAGAAAATGTTATGTCGCTCGTGAGTTCTTCACATAATCAAGTGGATTCGTTTTGTGCGTCAAGACTTTTGTTCGAGTCATTCTGAATGGCTTCGTATATGATGTTAGTCCTGTTTATACTGCCTGTAACAAATTCTTGTCTTCCTCAGAAAATGATTCATCCCTTCCGGCGCAAGTGCACTGGAGGTATTTGTATTTTCTTATTTTCTCACGGAAGTAATTTATTGACCACGCCAAAATGTTTACAATATGAATTAGAAAAATCAGCATGGTAGTGTGCAAATGTCTTGTTTAAGGCATTGAATCTTGTTTTAGTACGTCGCGAATTCTGTGTAAATGGAATGTTGGACAGCAGGTTTTGTGTTTTTCGCCAAATATCATAAGGAATATTAATATTTTCTAATAATTCAACTATTAGAATTTTTAACTTTCACAGAATATACTCTGGTAATACTCAATCATTATCCCCATTCACAACCTTCTGTGACATATGTGCACTCTTTCCCGTCTCTCGAAATACTTTTAAGCAACAATTTATGTGCGCAACCTTTCAACAAATGCAATCAATGAGGTGATCTTATATTCTCATAAAGCTAAATCTTTTAAGTTAAACTTGATAAGCTCACGGCTTGTTTCAATGACCTTCACTGTCCTTTAATTCATATCTGTACACCGTGTGACCACCAATTTTCATTTTTCCGGCGGTAGATTTAAATTTAAACAGGTCCCACTAATAGTTACGTAAATACTAAACTTGCCATTTAGTGGCTGTTTGTGCACATGCCTATATCTAACTGGGGTTTTAACTATTAGCATCAATATACAAGAGATTATATGTTGTCCTAAAATTGAAAAGGAAATATTGGACCACATTGAACGAGGGAAAAATAATATGGTAAAACTGTGGTGAAATGATGGAGTGAACCTTTTCGCTTAATCAGCTGAAACATTTGTGCAAGATGTGAAAGTAGTTTTTTGTTGGCTAACATTATTCCACTGTGAAATTTATCAAGATTTTGGTAACCGGAAGACTGGAAATTAAATTAAAATAAGGAAGTTGTGGGATTGATCCCGCACCATCATGGCCTCAAAGAATTATGTCGAAAAGGAACAGTGGATACGACCCGAGAAAAATAAATATTAACAACCTTACTTTAAGAGGCAAGGCGACTTGTCACTCAGCGATGTACAGACCGCAATTCCATTTTTTCCCATAGGCCGGGGAGTACACCTTCGCAAAAGAAAGAGAAGTAAGAAAAAGATTTGAAATGAGTTAAAAAGTTTCTCATACCTGTCCGAGATTTTTCCTGCGACCATTAATTCCATTCTATTACGGGGATTGATTCGAAGCAAGGGGAACCCTTCATTCCTAAGCTTTTATCTCATAAACTCAATCTCCGGCTTGAATGTCAAAATGGGTGGTGGACTCCGCCTGTGGACGACAGCTTCATTAATTTACTCTTGCGGGACATGTCAGGGCCGAGGGCCTATCCAGCCCCACCCCCCTCCTCCTCCTCCACTCACCCTTCCCTCCCGACCCCCGGGCCCCTCACCCCTTGTCGCGGCCCACGCCACCACCACCCCACCTCTCCTCTCAACAACTCAGCCCCCGAGAATGTGGAAGACGGTAGTTAAAGGAAGGGAAAATCACTTGCATATGCCAAGCGTCTCCGTGCGACCCGACCAGCAGCCCCGTTGTTTTTCTTTGGAGCGGGAGCAATGACGGCGTGCTCGCAAGTGTTGTCCATGACAATGCGACGAAAAGCATTAATTTGGCTGAGCAAATTTTTAAACTCGAAAAACTTTGAATCCCCAGTGACATTTCCCCTTACTCGACCTCGTCCGCGCTAGAAGAAAGCAGGTGGAATGTGCGGTCATGGCCTAACTCGCCATAGCTCGTAAAAGGACTTGGTGGTGTAGCGTTGTGGGGAATTTTCACGGCTCTTTCACTTTCACGTTCATTTCAAACAAATATCTCATATCACTTCACCAAATTCTTTTAATGTGTCGATTGATACTACTGTTTCTGGAAAAAAGGGACATTAGGGATATTTTAATTTATTTTAACTAGACGATAATACGCATGAGTATGCATTTCCAATAAAAGATATGGGGAACATGTAAAGTTACGTTCTAATGAGAAAATTATAAGAAGTGAATTTCCGTGAAATAAATTATCCCAGCATCCAAACCGATGGCATCGTTCAACAAGTGGACCCGGAACTGCGACCGGCCAAATCAAAGAGAAATGAATGCTAAGTGGACGAGCTTTTGTGGACGATGTTTTGGACCTACGCTATTCCCAGCCCTAAACGTGCTCCCGGAGACTATTCCCTCTTCTTGCACTTTGGAGCAGTGGCTTGGTGGAAAATGATTTGAAGACGTCGATGACCCTAAGACCGCCATTGTCAACTGGTTCGATTCTCAGGCGGCGAACGTCTATGCTAAGCGATTAAAGAATCTGGCGCAGCATTACGAAGAGTGTTTAGATGTGAGCTGCAATTATGTAGAGAAGTATAGTAGGTTTGTAGAAAACTTTAAACATTAGGCAGTAAAAACTCATTCTAACGAATATATATTTATGTTACTAAACGGAGCTAACTAATAAAATAACTCTTGTCTGCCTGATGATGACGCCGAAGCGTTGAAACCGGTAGTACGAATAAAAATCGTGTGGAAGTTACAAAGTGTATTCATTTTAAACGAAAATGAACCTCCACAAAGTTGAGTCTGAAACCATAGAATTCACCTCTTGTCTGTGTATGTTCATACATATTTATATTACATAAACTTAAAATTTAAGTTTTACTTACAAACAAATTGTACTGCAATGGGTACGGCTCCTGCATACGCTAATCTTTTCATGGGCGAACGGGAACACACCTTTTTCTAACACCAAACCCTAAGAACACTCTTCTGAGCCAGCGACATCTTCTTCCTCTGGCCCAACGGGCGTGGCATTGTATCCCCGTTCAGTTAATCTCTCAACTTCTTCTCCTCAGTATATTTCACTTCGTCTACACCTCCGCATTCAACCGGCTGAACACATTAACATTAATCATATTACCAATAGTAACTTCATATCAACAGCGACCGCGCATCAAGCACGCCCCATTACTTTTTCATTGCTAGTCCGTGGCCGCCGTCTTTACGACAATACCCCCCTCTTAACAGAAATGCGTTGATTACTTACATAATACACTCAAGAAACGTGGGTCCACGGAATATCTACTCAACCACACTATTTTCAAGCTTTCTACCCAATATAATCCTCATTCATAAACAAATTGAACATAATACCCTAATCTAATCACCACATTCTGCCCCGAAACCCAAAAATCTGATATAATACGCGCACTCTACGATGTTATATAAAAATTGAGAACATCACTTTCATCCCATCTTTTCCCTCTGTCTTGAAAAGGCACCCGTAAAATCGCGCGATATTTTCAAATCTTCGAGGTCATTTCCTCTATATACAGGGTTTGTCCGGAAGATAAGTGTACTGATTTTTTCCGGATTTTTGACAAAAGGGGAGTCGTCCACTACGCATTTGTGCCTGAACGACAAACTGTAAATGCTGCATTTTACGTCCAAGTGTTCGACAGGCTTCGAAAACGAGTCGCCTGCGTCCGGCCAGCGATCAAAAACATCTGGCGGCTGCTTCACGACAATGCGCCGTCTCACACCGCGCTTGTCGTGTCGGACTTCTTGGCCAAGCACGGCGTGGCAACGCTGCCGCACCCGCCCTACAGCCCGAACTTGGCACCACCGGACTTCTTTCTGTTCCCGAAGATAAAGAGGAGTTTGAAAGGAACGCGATACGGGACTTTGGACGCCATCAAAGAGGCCATGATGGCGTGTCTTAGAGAGGTTCCCGATGATTTCTTCGCGGGAGCGTTCCAGAAATGGGAACGCCGCTGGAACAAGTGTATCGACTCACAGGGGTCCTATTTTGAGGAATATTAGCTTAAGATATGTAAAAGTGTAATCAATTTTTTTTCCTGAGCTCAGTACACTTATTTTCCGGACGAACCCTGTATTCCTGACCGCCCTTCCCATATTTTCCCCCTCCACCCCACCCATTATCACGAAGCTACCCCCGCTGCAAATGTTAATTATTTCCAACCCGCAACCTCTTAAACTACAGAATCCAACTCAAAAATCATTTCCTTGCTGCCTGAAGGTGAACAAACGTGTTATCTACCACCTTCCGAACTTCTGTCCGGCCTTCCATGCAGGTGAATGCACTAACACCCTTTCCCTGAGCATGAAAAAACACCGTTACTCAATTTAATCTACTGCCCTCCTTAGTTATCCCATCCCTGCTCACATTGTTTCTCACGACCAATCATTTGACAACTGCTTCTGTTTTTCGGTGATTGAAACCCCACTCGAAACCTCAAGTAGCATAGACATGAGGACACGCGAGATTGCCCACTTATGGGTACTTCATGCTTTAAAAATTCCTGAGCTTAATATCGTCAACAAAAACCTCCAAATATCCACCATCCTCTCATCTCCTTGTCCATTCACTCACCCCTTACCACCGTTTCCCTTACCCAAGTATCCTCTTCGAATTAGCTCAAAGAATGGTATTATGAGGATGAGGGTTTGACCGTTGAAATCAAGTGTTCTCTTTGTGTTTAGTTTTAAGGTTTGAAGTAGATTTCATACATATATTTGTGTCCCCTCTAAAGAGCGTTGGTTTTCAGAAGATAATATATATATATATATATATATATATATATATATATATATATATATATATTATTAGGTAATCTACCGTTTAAGGTAGGTTTTTGGATGGGCACAACTATCAAATAAACATTTTGTGACTCCCCACCTATCAAACTAATCTATATCAGGTCCCTCTTCATCTCGGTATACTTCTTTCCTCCCTTCATCCCGTCCAACATCCCTATCCTGTTCCTGCCCTTACCTCGCTTGCCCAACATTCTCCCCTCTATATATATATATATATATATATATATATATATATATATATATATATATATATATTATCTTCTGAAAACAATGAAAAAGGGAGAAATATATACATATATATCCCTATGAGAAAAAAAAAATATTTAATATATAATGTTATAAAGTGAAATTCTCATGAAGGTGAATAATAATGTACGAGTATATGAAATTAGCCCTAGCGGACAAAGACAAAAGCACAGAAACACCTAAAAAAGGGAAGAAACTCACTAGTTTTCGAATTTTCGTTGGTCCAAACCGCCTTTCTCAAGTAAGAGAAAGAAGGGACTCGAAGTTCTCTAAGAACCCACGTATACGTACGTATATATACGTATACGTGAGTTCTTGGAGTATACGTATGTATATAAATAGATACGTACAATTTAGCAACAGATATCCATCAAAAAAGGCTCTATTCCTTATTCTTTATTGTTCAGCGGTCATCGCGTATATAACAACGCCACTTTCCTCCAAATATACAATCCCGAGATGAAGCATTCCTTCATCAAACGCGGGATCCCAGAAAAAATACCCAAGAATAACCCCCCCTCCCTCCACATCCAACACATTGCCCAGTATCCTTCCCAGTATAGACTACGAGTATTTACTCGTAGTTTATGTCTGAAAATTTTCAACTTCATCACAACAGTGTTACATAGTACCCATGTATATTATAAAAATGATAAAATAGCTTTATTATTAAATTTGATTAATTTATGGCAGTCCTTCTGCCTTAATGTCCATTCATAACTTTCAGATGACCCCAGAACCCAAGCAAGCACTTTTAAATCAACGGTGCTCTTATTGCTCCCGCCCGCTCTCCTCATCAACGTGAGGTCGCGCACCATACATGCGCTCTGCCTTTCCCTTCGCGCAGTGCTCTCTTCCTTCACACCTAAGACTCCTCATCTCAACCTCATATATGTACAGCGCATACAGATCAAACACGTAATTTATCGCCCGTCCTGCAACTTCTCGCCAGCTTTTTATGAGGGCGAATGCACGACTTCTCTCTTAATCCGCATTAGCAACCATCATCATTCCACCATATCCCATTTCTTCTCCAATTATCGCATCCTCTCACATACCGCTTCCCACCGTCAAGCTTTTGATAAGTGCTTTTCCCTCTCCATAATCGAAGCTCTTCCGGAGAGTGCAGGTAGCATCGAGGTGAGAGATAATTGCCCACATTTGATCCTCCGAGCATTTGAAACTCCCCGTTAACTGAGTTCCCTGATGCCCACCCTATCCCCACCCTGCAACAGTGATTTAGGAATGAATTATCCGAGGACTGCGGGAGATATTGTGTCCTAACAGTGATTATTCAAATGAATTGAGTGGGTAGAGCATTCAACTCTGTAAAAGGTAGGGTTGAACCTCCTGAAGTATGTGATATTTTTTGAAACGCAATCGGCCTTTGAGGTTCCTTTGGAAGCAAAAATTGTGGGGCGGAAAAGAGGACAGCATTTACTCGATGTATGGCTGCATATCAAGGAATGTGGAAGAGAGGGTCCGCGTGGCGAAGTAAGGGTTTTGTTGATTTCATGGCACGTAAGAATACGGGACTTTCGAAGGAAACCGAGGGGAAAGTTGATCTCGTATAGGTATTTATTATTTTTTATTTTGAGGCTTAAGTACCTCCAATTTCTCTCGGCTTTGTGATCGCCAAGTAAATTTCTCACTTATAGTCACAAAAATCAAGAAACGACGAAGAACACCTCCTTTTTCACAGTTGTCACCATCCCGCGCCCCTCTACCACTCTCCCTACTTGCGCTTTCCACCCTTCTATGCGTTTGTAATGATCAATTTTACCGCCAGAAATGTTTGTACATCAAGTGTTTAAATATGGAAAATTACCCTCATATTGTTGTTGGAACTTTTCTTTGATGACCTTTCGTATTCATCGACGGAAGAAACTGGAGGTTGAAGGAAATAAAAGAGGTTAGGGGTGTGGAGAGTAGGTTCAGTGGTGGGAAGTGTGGATATAATGCAGAATTTACAGGGTCCGTTCTGAATGTCGTGCAGTTATTGTTTTTTTGTACTTTATTGAACAGATTTGGACAAATACTTAAAATTCCTCAAAGTACTGTTCTTGGGCCTCTACCAATTTTTTCAGCGACCCTCCCATGACCAGTACGCGACCTGGAAGGCGTATTTGGGGACCTTTCGCAAGGTCTTCGTCACGGCAGGCTGGATCTTTTCTATGGACGAAAAATCGGTTCCTTTCAGGACTATCTTAATTCGAGAGAACAAAAAGGAGTCAATGGACTGACGTCAAGACTATAGGAGGGTGGGGAAGCGTCGGCACCTGGTGTTTGGCCAAGAACTCACGAACTCGTAGCGCGTTTTCGTGATGGAGTTACCAGGTAGCAGATATGTCTTTTCTCGTCCTGATGGCCCTTTTTCGGAGAATTTCCAGTACATACACATAGTAGGCAGTGTTAACTGTATGTCCTTGAGGAACAAATTCCTAAGAGACCACTCCTTTGCTGTCAAAAAGACAATGATCATTGTTTTCACTTTTTATTAGCTTATTATTGCCTTTTTGAGCCCGGGGGACTGGTCGGTGTGCCACTCAGATCTTTGGCGTTCTGTTTCTGGGTCGTATTGAAAAACCCAGATTTTACCACCAGTGATGACGTCGCCCAAATAATCAGGTTCATTTTCAATACGTTGCCAAGGTTCACTTGAAATTTCCGCTCGATTGGTCTTTTGGTCGTCTGACAACACCTTGGGCACGAGTTCGGCGCGCACTTTCCTCCACGCTGAATGTTCAGTAACAATGCAAAACTCAATAGTAGACAATTCCGGTTAATTGGCAAACATCGTGATACTCAATTGACGGTCAGAGTTCAACAATTGACGAACACGAGCCACATTGTTGTCGGTTTTGCTAGTTATGGCCGCCCAGAGCGTTGTTCGTCGTGAACCTCTTTCCGGCCCTCGTTAAAGGCCTTTAACCACCTCAAAGCTTGTAAGTAGGACAGATCACAGTCCTCGTCAGCCTCACGAATCATTTTGTTCGTCTCCAAAAGAAATTTTTTTCAGTTCAACACAAAAATTTATCGCGTAACGTTGGTCGATCGTCGATTCCATTTTTTTCGTGACGCGGTCGGCGCGCAGAGGTTTACAATAGCTGACGTCCTGCCGCTTCCCCAAGTTGGAGAGCACTGAGACCGATTTTGCGGCAAAGCTTAGCCCGGCTCCTTCATCTCCTCAAAGTAGGTTGATCCCATTCCAATTGATAGGAGCGGCGCAGGAAATTTAATTTCATTGCTTTCGGAACGCACCCTGTAGTTGAGACCTGGGGGTTGGTAGGAATGGAGGGTCACATCCATACTCTACGCCTCCTTCTTAAATGCTGTTCTCCATCTCCTTCTGGAAGGACTCACCCACCCCTTTTCTTTCTCCTTCATCCCCTCTCTCTCTTTATTCTCCCGACCTTCGCGTAGTTGACAACCATCCTCTCGCGACGCATGGGCCTCCGATTTTTCTCAGACGCCAATCACCTCCGCGGAGGCACGTCTCCGACTTTTTCCCCGAATCCCCTCAAGAAGTGGTCAACGCATAACTGCCCTACACAAACACGGGATACCGTTCTTTGGAACAGGTCTCCCCCTCGCCGAAAAAATAAATTATAAATATATAAAGTCCCCACTGACGCTTTAAATTTTTGTCTGAATCAAGTTTGGCGAACTTCTAATGAGTGTCAATCAGAGTTCTTCAAGGAACGCCTCACCAATGAATTCCGCCAAATTCCTAGCCATGAATCAAAACCTTTACCCCCTAATCATCCGGAAAAAACTTCATTAAACCTTATTGTCACAATTCTTCTCTAAAAGTCCTAATGGAAACACTTAAACCCGAAAATAACCCATCAGCAAATGAAAGTAAAGCTCTTAAGTCATCGGGTTCCAATCCATATATTATAGTCACCACTGCATAAAAGGGTTTCTCATAGTGATACCCTAGCAGAAGGGTTTTATTAACTTGACGATACTTGTGGCGATATATCACTTAATGACAATCCTGACCACCGAGTTCAATTATATTTAAGTCTCTCTGTGTTTATACGGACCTGATGAAAGTTTCTACCAGCAAGATATTTCCTTTTCGTCATCCCCGAGCCCTT
This sequence comes from Hetaerina titia, assembly GCA_037158775.1. Classification (NCBI taxonomy): domain Eukaryota; kingdom Metazoa; phylum Arthropoda; class Insecta; order Odonata; family Calopterygidae; genus Hetaerina; species Hetaerina titia. The sequence goes on along the minus strand of CM073779.1, from coordinate 45,170,709 downwards.
GAGTTTCCCAAATGTACATTCCACCTAAAATTGATAAGGCCCATCATCCAGGCGGCTCCTTTGTTTTCAAATTTCAGTTCCTACGCCTTCGTAGATCATTATCCGCAACCCATGATCCGTTTCTAGTCCTTCTTCGTACCAGCTACGATTTTCTCAACCGTCTCCATCTGTCCCAATTCAAGCTTCATGGTTACTCTTGACTTTACTACGCTCTACGCATCCATCCCCCACGATTTAGGTTTACTCACTCTCCCACACTTCTTCCGAAAGGCTGACGCCTCAGCATCTTCCTGCACTGATTCTACTCAATATTTCAAATCTTGTATTGGAAAAGACCCCTTCCTCTTTAATAACTGATTCTACTTTCAGATTAAAGGCACCACTTTGGGCACTCGAATGGCTTCAAATTATGCCAGCATTTTTATGGGTAACCTAAAAATAGTGTATTTTCCGGCGAAACAATAACATCACATTAGTACATCCATGTATCAACGACATTTTTGTCCTCCAAACCTATTGAATAGAGTTGATATCCCTTCCTTACCAAAAGGTCCAGACCTAATTCACATTCATTCAAAGGGCATCCTGTTTAGAGGAACACACCCACTTTAAATAGGTATCTCGGTGACATATATTATGCTCGTATATTATATTTATTTATTATCGACTTAATTGGGCGAGGTTGAGACTAAATAGTCCCTTCTTCCACCTAACCCTTACATTACATACATAACATTGAAGACAATTACATACAGCCAAGCCCTGGATGGAGAAAAATCCACCCAGACGGGAATCGAACCCGTGACCTCTCAGTTGGTAGACGGGGACGTTACCCCGCCGCCACCGGGGCCGGCGGTTATAGTAATGATACGTGTAATATCATTACCTAACTTGTTATACTCCACATTTTTACTCCCTCCAAAGCGAAGAAATTAATGTATCAATTAATTTCGAATTGAGTATTTTGAGTGGAATCTTTACATTAAGGACATGAAAACACATTTGAAGGTTTTCCGTTCCCGTGCGTATTGCACCCTTGTATTTGAGTAAAGATGTAAGAATTAACTTTTGGTGATTGTAATAAAAATAAAAATATCACGTTCACCAATGTACATGTTGTACCTTAAAGACTAAAATGTCATGGCTAAATAATCCAACAGCAATTAATAAATTATGCATATTGGAATGTACGTATGTTCACGAGGGAATTTAATTCTACCTAAAAATATTCAAATAATGAACGAATATTTCCACATGTCAGCCTCCCACCCTGGCCCCCATCGAAGAACGGGATGGTTTGGAAGTTGGCTTCTCACACCGAAGGCACGGATTCGACCCCAGGCAGGATATTTCGCAATACTATTCCAATCCTTACTTGGTAAGAATTTATGGAAAACACTTTAGCGAGGATGCCGTCTGTCGTATAGGACATTAAACTGTGTTCCCCTTGGCGCATATTGTAAAGAGACGGCTAATATCAACGCTAGGTTTCTCTCCACCCTTCCTCCATTCCCTGAATATCCTAACTCCGAATGATCGACCATAGCATGTCTCCCCACCTCCTAATAGTTCTACCCTTCCACTTATTGTCTATTCCCTGAAAAGCCTATCCCTAATATTTCACACGCCTAACTCTAATGGCGGAATTGACCATAGGCATCCGACGCCTCCACTAACAAATAAGCCTAACAACTCCCGCTCCGCACCCTTGAAGCAGATTGAAAGGAATTTTATGGATGTAATTATACATACATATTTAAGGAGGACCTCCAATGGACTACAACCTTGATGTGGTGGAAAGGCTTGTGGGTTCCGATGACCCCCTAGAGCTATGCAGGCGGGACTAATAATAATTTCTTCTGGTAGGGTCACTCATCCAGATAGGTCGAAGGTTAGGAGCCAGACGAAAGCTAGTCCACGCAGCGTCTGTTCCTCAGTGAGGCGGCTGCAAAGGCGTCTGACCCCATTGGGGCGGCCATTGAGTGATGGTGTCACGTTAAAAACACTATTGAGGAAGGCAACGGAAAACCACCTCAATTATCATTCTCAAGAGCATAATGATGGACAATATAAAGAATATGAGTCCTGAAAACTACGGGACTCGGCTCAATCGGCCGTGTTTCTTGTCCGGTAGCGGTAGAGGCAAGGCTTCTGCGGTCGTCTTCTCACGAAACCCTTCAAAAAGGAAGCCGAGAGCAGCAGAACAGAAGGCGTAAAAAAAGAAGACCAAATTAGTTAGAATGGTAAATTGGAAGGTTAGAACCACGTTGATGACAAGAACAACAAAAATGCTAAGACAAGACTAAGAATACTAAGCGAGACATGGAGAGAGATGAAAATATAGATATTTTAGGGTTTGGCGAGGTGAGGCGGATGTATAGCGGGAATTCTGAAGTGATAGTTATAGAATAAGATATAGCAGCGAAGACGAGAGCAAACGAGGGGTTGCCGTAATATTAAATTATGGGTTAGGAAGAAGCGTAGTCAACATGGAACAAGCAACGGATAGAATATTACTAGTAGAGATAAAAGCAGAACTGACGATCTTGGTCATTGTTCAGGTATACATGCCACCGAGCAATCATAAGGAGGAAGAATTCGATAGGATATACGATCAGCTAGAGGATATAATCGCATGTACTCCTGCAGGGAAATATTGGATAGTTTTCGGGGATATGAGTGTGGCGGTAGGTGAAGGGAGAGATGGTGATGAGGTGGGGGACTACATCTACATCTGCATAAATACTCTGCAAGCCACCAAAAAGGTGTGTGGCAGGAGGCACTACAGTTTAGGCAGGTGGAATGACCACGGGAGGAAAGAAAGTGAATTATGCAGGAGACAGGGGTTAGTCATCAACAACAATTGGTTTAGACTCCACAAAAGGCTTAGGTATACATGGAAAATGGAAGGAGTGTCAGAGAGGTAGATTATATTCTGGTTGGGCACAGGTGTACGAACAGTGTGATCAATTCGTACAGCTTCCCGGGAGCCGATGCGGACTCTGACCACAAATTAGTTACTAAGAAGTGTAGCGTCCGTTTAAAAAAGATATGGAAGGGGCGACGGGTTATGAAATAGAATGTAAAAGATTTAAATGGATTAACTCGGAAGGAGCATCAAAAGACTGTAGAGAAAAACCATTGATGAGGTTAAATAACTGAATATTTGAGAAAAAATGGGAATGCATCAAAAAAGGGATATCGAAAGCCGCAAAAGAAGCTTTAGGAATGGTTGATGGGAAAAGGACAAGGAAACCATAGGTCACGGATGAGAAGATTAGAATGATGAATTAGAGAAGAAAATGGAAGAATGTAAACACAAGAGCTAGGCAGATGATAAGTCAGGTAGGATAATAGTTGAAACAGAAAACATCCTGGTGAGATGGAAGGAATGTAGACGAGAACTTTTGGTAAAGAACTTAGACCAAGAAGGTAAGACATAGAAAAGGAGTATGACGTAGGGGAAGCTAGCTTAGGTCCAGGCATACTCGACGATGAGATAAAAAGGGCATTAAGGGAGATGAAGCCAAATAAGGCCTTGGGGGTAGATAAAATTCCGGTGGAACTATTGAAATGTTTAGGAAAATGTGGGAAGAAAACTCTATATGGACTGATTCGTAGTATCTATGAGGACGGAATCTGGTCGGAAGATTTTGTGAGATCAGTGTTAGTTCCTATTCCGAAAAAGGTAAAGGCTATATCATGTGAGGATTACGGAACAATAAGTGGTAATATGCAGCTAAAATGGTTCTCAGAATCTTACACAAAAGAATGGAGAGTAAGGCAATTTATTATTGTCGGGAAGATCTGTTTGTATTTAGGAAGGGGAGAGTGATGCCTTTGCAGTCATGAGACCACCAATAGAGAGGAATATAGAAGAATACAGTCAGGACGTATTTGTCTTTTTCGTAGATTGCGAAGTGGCGTTCGATAGAGTGAATTGGTAAAAACTCTTGAGTATAATGTAGAAAATAGGAATACTTTTGATTGAGATGAGGCTATTCACAACTTGTACATGTATTAGACTGCTCTGGTGTGAGTGGGAACGGAGAGTCCGGATGGGCAGGGTTAGGATGAGGTGAAAGGCAGGGTTGCCCAATATCACCGCTACTGTTCAACGTATATGTGAAGGAAATCATTAAAGAGGCAAGGGTGAAATTGGAGATATTAATGAAAGTCGGAATGGAATTCGTAAAATCAGTTAGGTTTGCAAATGACCAAGCTTCAGTTTATCAGGCAACAAAATGGTTGCAAGCATTGATGGGTATATAAGAAATTCAGTTCGATAAATACGGAATGAGAATCAATATAAATAAAATAAAGGTTATGAGGTTTTCAAGAAAGAGAAGGGCTAAGTTAAAAGTTAATATAGGAGGGCAAAAACTAGAGCAGGTGGAAATGTTTACGCATATCGGAAGTGTTTTGGACCAATACGGTCAAAGAAGTAGGGACACAAAGAGAAAAATTACGTTAGGTAAAGAGGCTTTCACAAGGAGGAGGAAGTTGATGACAGGGACGTTGAGTAGGGATGTTAAGAAAAGACTCGTAAAAACTTTGATACGGAGCATAGTAATTTAAGGCGCGGAAACGTGGTCACTAAAGCAGCAGGATGGAAGTATATTGGTGGCTTTTGAAATGTGGTTGTGAGAAATCCTCAGGAGGCAGGAAAATGGATGAAGGCCGTATTGATCGGCAGTGGGATGTTGAAGAAGGCAATAGAGGGGAAAATGTTAGGCAAACGAGGAAAGGGCAGGAACAGGATAGCGATTTTGGACGGGGTGAAGGGAGGAAGGAAGTACACCGTGAAGAAGAGGAACTTGCTTTAGAGTTGCTTGTCTTTTTTTAGGAGACATAAAATATTTATTTGGTAGTTTTTTCCATCCTTCCGTAGATTACTTAATAATAATAATTTAAAGAGGACCCGAAAGGTATTCTTCTCCTTCGGCGGTAAACTGTATTCGGATTGGAGGTTCCGTTCATTGGCAAGTGCGATAACCTGCAAAACTTTAGTCCATGTACATTTACCAATCACCCATAATTTCATTATCCCTGAACCCCGAAAAACATATTCACCTGCGAGATAATTATACATTCTACAAATGTGTCAATCTACGTGTAAAAGAAAATTTATTATTACGGAAATGAATTGATGAGAAGTAAAATTCTTCTTACACCTAATACTTACCTCCTACTGTGGAATTCAGTGTTGCAATTTATGGATAATATGTACATCTAAGCATCTGATATATATATATATATATATATATATATATATATATATATATATATATATATATATATATATATATATATATATATATATATATATATCTGCCTTTTATTACTGAGACCGACGAACGCCCGGTTCCGTCTGCAGAAATAGCATGGGCAAGAATGGGAGGGCGCACTTTGATGCAGTTTAGGTTTAAAAGCTGTGATTATTCATACGGAAGGAGAATAAAGTTGTTTTCCAATTGATTAGAAGAGGAAAATGAGAATGTTGATGACAGTTTTGAAAAGAGAGCCTGCATAGGAGCGATGTGACGAAGTGACGTGATGGATGGACGAATGATGATGGTGCAGGGAGATAGTCGATGGAGGGGGGTTACAATAAGGTCTGAAAATGTGTTGGTGTACTTCAAGATATTTTAACGTTTTCGGTACATTTGAAGGATACAAAGGAGCACTGGGGTATAGGTATTGAGGCGGTTTTACTAAGTATTACTATGGGAGAGGATAATTTTTAAATTATCCTTTCCAGGTAAGCAGTTGATATGTAGATTGATTGTATCAGGTGTTGTGCATTAGGGGCGTGGTGAATAGTTGGTAAGAATGGGGAGAATTTTTTGTTTTAATTATTCTTTTGGAGGTTCACATAGAAGTAGGGTTAATTGCATGTTTATCTGTATGCTTTCCTATATTATCTATGTTAATATGTATACATGTGCGGTGAAAAAATGGCATAGTGGTTCGTTCTGACTTCTAACGTAAGAACATATTCTTTTGGAAAGGTGGAAATTAAAGAATAAATAAATAAATATTTCTTATATATTTATTAATTGCAAACACACACGCAAACAAATATGTAAAGAAAAATTGCATACATATTTTACATATATATATTTATATATATATAATTATTTATATACATATAAATAATTATATATATATATAATATTCATTCACATAGAAATAGAGATAAGGAAAGGTGAAAGGAACACTTATAAAGGACGAACACAGTAGAGGTGGGGAAGGCGGAAGGAAAATATTTTTACATTAGTGGTCTGCCTGCATCCGTCTGCCCAACCTCTACTGTGTTTGTCCTTTATGTGTGTTCCTTTCCCTTTTCCTTATCTCTCGATTTCTACGTGAATGAATATATATATATATATTTATATATAAAAAACTTAGACAGTAACACACAGCACGAGAACACATAAAAAGAACACTCACAATAATATCTTGTTCTCGTGCTGTGTGTTACTGTCTAAGTTTTTTATTCAACACTTCCGTGTTACTTCGAAGAAATCATCTATATATATATATATATGTCAATTTCCCATAATATTTTTAATTGTTTCAATATCAATTTTGCAATGTAGCTATATATTAAGAAAAAATACACATTGTGAAAATTCCATTGGGTAAATTTTTACCAATTCTAATCAAATTCTAAAATGAAATGTCTCATATATTTCAACTTTATTAAAAATATAAAAAATCCAGAATTTCAGGCATTTAGCTGTTATTTAAAATAATGAAGTCATTTGAAAATTAACTGCGCTTCAAGACAAGTATGCATTGCAAAATTCAATTTAATTTTTTATCATAAAAAATACAGAAGAGCACAGGCAGTTCGTAAAGTTCACATCGATAGACTCCATCTCTCATATTGGCTGCCTTGTCATTACATAAACGTCTGTGTACAATATAGAAATGCCTCCACCGTCTCAGGTCAATTCAATTTAATGCAATGTAATGACTTGATATTGAAAATACACTTAGCAACTCCTTTATGAAACAGTTTTCAATTATCCGCGGACTAAGCATAGGACGTGAGTGAATTTTCAGGTCCATAAATGGCTTTATTTTAAAAAGATATGAATAAGAAATTGAGATCACGTTGCTGTGGCCCGCCTCGGTCGACTGTATGCGTCTTTAAGGGGAGCTGAGACGAGGGAGTAGCGCGGAGCTAAGTGGCCACTCGCCGGGTGAACTCTTCCCGTGTCGACGCCGTTGTGCAACGGAACCACAGGTCACTTCCCTCGAAGCTCGCAAACTAATGAATTGCTCTCTTCGGGTGCGGTATTTTTCAACAAGCATGCTCTATGAGGACAATTACGAGCGAATGACGACAAATTATGTTTGCACCATTTGCATCAGGATTCAGTAATACTCGGAGAATGGCGGCTCGCTATATTTTGAAAAACGAGGAAGGATTGGAGCTGTTCCGACTCTAAAATGCTTTGAGTTATGCGGGAGGAAATCATGGGTGCGCATGGAGTATGCTGAAGCAAAATATGAAGCGCGATATAGTTTTGCATGGTGCCCGGTAAAGATGCTAAATTGGTAAAAATGGTGCACATGTCCAGTGGAAGCATATTCGTTCGCCATACCTTTTTACCGAGTTTTCCAATTCAAATCTAAAATAATCCTGGTAATTTATAATAGTTACCTTCCCCTCGACATAAAAAAAATTTTTCACTGATCACCATTCATGTTTTAATATGTCTAAGGTTTCTGAATTCACAGGTTTCACCGCGTTGTTGTTTAATGCTGACAACAGTTTCGCCGAAGTTGCATTCGGCGTCTTCAAGTCGAAGATGAGGGACTCCATCCTCCTCCTATCCTTATCCTACCTATGTACTTCAAGCCACCACCGCGAAAACCTACTCATATATGTCTTTAAGGTATAGAAGATAATAAGAAAAAGGATTATTCTCTAGATCCAATAAAGGACCAGTTTGAAACTCATTTCCCTCATCCATGTGTTTCCTCCTCCATTTTCTTGTTTAGCTATGCAAAAAATGTTCATTAAATATTAACAATTAATAATAATGAATTATTAATAAAACCCGTATTTTATAAACTGTCATTTTTACAAAAGGTGGAATTGTACACATGAAGTAGACAAGAAACACTAACGATACGACATCAGTAGAATAAGGGCAAGGGAGTATTTACTGCCACATGTACTCGTATGTATGTGTGTATTTTCTGACATGCAAAAACTTTGTTTTCGGCACTCTTTTGCGGAAGAATGAAACATTTACTCGCGTCACTAACAATACGAGGTGTGTTCAAAAATTAACGGAAATTTTAATTTTTCGGACAATAATATTTATTTATTCTTATACATTGATGCGCTTTTAATGTCATCTACGGCTGGAAAACGACGGCCCTTCAAGGTTCTCTTAATTTTTGGAAATAGGAAAAAGTCACACGGAGAAATCTGGCGAATATGGAGGCTGGGGCATCGTTGCAGTATTGTTCTTGGCCAAAAATTCACGAACAAGCAATGAAGTGTGAGCTGGTCCATTATCGTGGTGCAAAAGCCATTTTGGAACGAATTTTGCTGCCACGCGTTTCATACCCAAAAAATTAGAAAAAATGTCATGACATGATCCAACCGATATGCCAACATCCTCAGCGACCTCTCTAATTGTGATTCGGCGATCGTTCATAACCATTTCTTTCACTTTTTCCGCGTTTTCATCGATTGTTGATGTGTTGAGGCGTCCAGGGCGTTCGTCATCTTCAATGTCTTCACGGCCTTCTACGAAACGCTTATTCCACTCGTAAGCTCTTGATTTACTCAAAGCAGACTCACCATAGGCCTTTTTTGACATTTCACACACTTTGGTACATTTTATTTCATTTTTTACGCAAAATTTGATACAACTTCTTTGGTCCATTTTTTTAACAAACGAAAATCGCCGAGCTCATAAAACACGTCTAACCTTAGTGGCTGTCACAGACAAAGTCCACAATGAAAGCAGCTGAAAGTTTTATCATACTTCAGGGGCATGTATATCAACATAATAAAAAAAGTTTGACAATCGGACTCTCCAAGCCCGCGAAATGAAAAAATTACCTTTAATTTTTGAACACACTTGGTATACATGTATATATACTTTATATTTCTGTAAAAGTTTATGTAAGCACTTTTTATATCAATATATATACATCGATTTATTCATGATATGGTGTGAACCCTGGCCTGGTGTGTTAGTGACTCAAGTAAGCGTTTCATTCTTGTATTAATGAGTTTTACATCCTGGAATATAATTCATTTCTGTGAGAAATGTGTATTTTTGCTATAGTTCCATATTTACGCGGCTTGAAATTAAAAATAACTTAAATAAACAATACCCATGTCCATGTCATGCTAAATTTTGCACAATGTAATTTGAATTTTGCACCTTAGAGGCGAGGCATTATATTTTGGTGGATAAAGGTCAAAAGATGGCGTAACACAATTATTTTTTCATCGAAAAGGCCCTTCATTTATTAAAGTAATTTGAGTCATTAAATTATATGTACCTCATTTTTCTTCGTGGAACGTTCTTTATCTTCAATATACTTCTTTTAATTAACAGAGGTACACTAAAGCTTTGGTAGGTCTTTTGATGATTTACGTATAAAATATTTTTATGGACCAAATTATGATGTCCGAATCCTCTGAGGAAGGTTTTTATCTTCAATTCTCGGAAAAATGCCTACTAAATATTACCATTAGTTGAAAAAACTAAATAGCATTTGGCATGTTAGAATCAGTAAAAGAAACTAAAGCACCTAATTCAATAACCTTTTTCCAAAGTTATTTATTTAATTTTGGGTGCTTGATATAGAGGGAAATGGTTCTCATTTTCGGTAAATAAAATAAATAGGGCTGGGTTCTAGGAATTTTCCCTCATCTAAGATCCGGGGCGACCGACATAAGTCCGTCATTGTTTTTTTAAGTGTATTAAAACGTAACCAGCAAAGTTGTCCACGTAAAACTTTGTCGTATTATTTTACCCTATTTTATGTAGTCTTGAACAAACTAGCAAATTGAACAATATTCTTAATGAACATATGTATGTATGTGTATGTTTATATATATACATACATAGATAAACACAGTGGACATACATACACATATACCATAAAAACAGTGGACCTGCAGGTGCCCCGAAGGACCCTCCGGTCAGTAGTCCAACGCTCTACCCCTGGGCTACCGGGACCCCCCCCCATACACATCCACACTCACACACATATGTATATATATATATATATACTATATATATTTATTAAAAATTTATGTATTTATTTATATATGGTTATATATCTACCATGGAATATACGAGTATCCTCGTATATAGGTATATGTGCATATATCCCTCTATTGGTTACGCATATGTCAGTTTTAGTTCGAGATGAAGTAATTGGCTAGTGGTTGATTTAATCATGTCATCATGACAAAACGACAACACTGCGGGATTCGCCGGCTGTTGGTTTCAAGGAGACCTGCCTGTAGCACACCGAATCCAAACAAACCATGACCGATAGAAGGTTATAGAAAGAGCAACCATTACGTATTGAAGTGATAGGGATTGCGGCAAATGGAGGAGTGGGATACCCGTTGGCCAAACTCTAGTCCCTTGCCGGTCATCCCCTCGCCGTTAGTCCTACTAATCCTTCCGGGAGATTAGCCGCAGGCAATTACCTTCCGCGGAGTGGAACTTAAGGACACCGGGCTGATCAAGTGTGGCTTGGCGTCTCGTCTCCGTGGCAGTCCCGTTGACACTTGAGGACCCGGGCATGGGGTTGTCTCCCGTCCGCGCTCACCCGATTACTCACCCGACAATGCACCTCGCCCTCACGGGGGACAGCAACAGGTCCCCAACCACGGTCCGCACCGCCGTGTACTCGCCAGGTAATTTCCCGACATCATGGGGGTGGTGGGAAAATTTACTCACCGCGATAGTCGAGTTAAAGCAGCCAGCCGTGAGAGGGAGATGATAAACACTGGTCAGGTGGCTCTCCCCATCCCCTCCTGAGAGCGTCTCGCGATGGAAGCACCTCGCCACCCGCTCGTTGGGGTTCCCGCGCTGCCGCGTCCTCTTCCTCTCGCTGCTTGGGATCGACTGAGGCGACGGGGAAACCGATGGCCGGCCGCCTTCCCCATCGCTCGAATGCATTGCAGGGCGTCGCGTGATGAGCGTGTCTTTCTCTCGTGTCGGCCAGCTTTGCAGCAGATGGATTGGTGCACGAATCCGAGACGAAAAATTTGGGCTTGTGCTCAGGGAATAGGTGGCATTTGAATAACAGAAATTGCTCAGAACCCTCGTCAAATGCTGCCATCTTTAGGAGGATAGAAATGGAGACGGCTGATGGTGGGGATTTATTTTGGAAAAAGCGCTGAATGATAATTGATCTTCAGGCAAAATTGAATGCTTGGTGCACTCGAGGATGTAAATCTATGATGCATGAAGATTGACGAAGGAAGGGTTTTCATTTGTTGTCTTGAGATGAACAGTACTTTTCACGTGAGATCCTTTTTGTTTGTTAGAGTAATTAGTTTCGGACAACCAAATATTAAGGCTCAGTCGGTTTGCATATTGCTCAACTCCGGAGGATAAATAGGTTATTTATTGAAGGTTCTAATTGTAACCGAGAAACTGTAGTGTTTCTGTACCATATGTTGTCGTCCTAATCTGTTTATTAACCAAACATTTAATATTATTCCATTGACCTTAATCATTACTTTAATAGAAAAAGAACTGAAAATAGCAGTTTTTGGGCCGCATTTTTTAAAAAGTTATTGAGTGAAACGCAGGGTAACAATGGGCGTTTTTTTTTTAATTTGCTAATACTGTTTCATGGCCATGGTACCTTTACCACCATCTTGTAATAAAGTTTACAACAGAAATTTTATTGCTTGTGCTGTGAATGAATATTAGTTCAATAAGTGCATAATCAGTACAATTTCACGTAAATTATTTGTTGTCGTTGTTAAAATCATATTTTAATAGCACTCACCGGGTTCAAGAAAGTCTGTTCATATTTTAGTCTTACCAATGGAGCATGGCGCGTTTGAATCGACATAAAGAGTCCTAGTTTCTCTAGGTGAGCCTATCCGAGTCCACTGTTTGAACCAATCAAAAATTAATGTTCACTTCACTTGGCACGGCCACAACCGAAAGGCAGTCCAAATTTTAATAGCGCTTAATTCGCAGGAAGTCGGGTGCAAATCCGTGCACTCAAGAGGGTGTAGTCCTTTAATCGATGGGATCAAGAAGAAAACACTCCTAATAAATTAACGGAAAATATGTTCTTACTACTATTAATGCATTAAATAATGGTTGGTAGTAAAAACCGGGCATCAAAGCTTGACAGCTAATATATATATCCAACAGGGAACTACTGTTAGAATATGGACAAGGATAATATCTAGGAAGAAGTTGAAAAATATCAAGGTGGATGAATTAACGAGAGGAAATGAAGATTTTGACATGTGTAAATGGGAAGGAGGGAGTCTAGGGACCGACTGGGAATAATATTTATGGGATAATTTAAGAATATACTATGATATCAATAAAGCAGTAATGTTGAAAAATAAATAAAATAGAAAGTTAATTTTGAGGTGGTTTTTTAACCCTTCATAGTGTAGAATCACCTTCATAAAAAATGCATTCATATAGCATAATAAATCATAGTCAAAAGGAATGAAGAGAGAAATCGTGTGCTTTTCGGGTCGGATTTAACTGAGAATTAAGAAAACTTTCCAGATAGATGAGACTTCTAGGTGTTCCTGTCCAGATGCTAAAACCCCCATAACTCTCTTTTTCCGCATAGCTACGTTGGTGGCGATTCATAAAGATCTCTAAAACAAACATTTTTGATTGTTTTGAGATCATAAACTGGGATACGAACCTGGTATCTGGGAACACTTTCCGAATGGGGGATCTACAAACTGATCGTACGAAAAATTGAGCGCGAAAATACTTAAAAGAGTGTATTCGGCTGCGCCAAATGCGTATACCTGTCAAGCGTCTTCGTACGGTAGAGATATAGAAAAAAATTGTTGAAAAAGAACATATTAGGGCGAATACAAGGTTGGTGAGAATGGTGGAAGGGTGCGGATTTCAATCAGGAAAAAGTTTTATCGAGCCAGAAATCTTTGAACCTTGAACCAGGGATCTTTGGGATTTCTCCCAAGTCAACTTGGGAGAAATTTCTAGTACTGTCAGAGGAATGGGAGAACGCCCAAGAGGGAAGGATAACGCTACACTAGGTTGTGCAGCATTCCAAAATATTTTATTTAGCAATGATTGCTCCAGAGGAGACACCTGCAATACATGGTCTGTGTTCAAGTCACTGACAGAAATACTGGAATGGGGGTATTTTCTTCTTTATAATTTTACTGCCCCAGGATATTTTTCTAACATCACTGCTACCTTTTCGGTTTTTCTATCGTTAAATTATTCTTTTGATTCCCATTCTAAAAATGCTGTTAATTCGCAGTACAAAACTTCTCTTTGAATTCATGCCATGCAGTTTTTGAATTGGTTGATTCTGGGGAACTCTATCAAAAGCTGGGAATCGTGAAAAGGCAGTGGCTTCCTAATCCGAGGGTCCTAGTTTGAATGCCGATGGTAGCCTGATTGTTCAGTGGTATGCCGATTCGTATTTGGAGCGCTTTGTGGAGAGCACTTCAGGTTAGTACGCCGTCCGTCGGACGGACCGTTAAATTGTGGACTCCTTGGCGCCTCAGGAATGCCGACGCCGTGTTTCTCTCTACCCCTTCCACCGTTCCCTGAAACGTCCTACTAGAATACTTAGCTATTCCGAATGGCCAGAAGTGGTTTGAAGCGAATAGATTTTGCGAAACCCATTGGTCTATTTTTATTTACGACTTCCTTAAATCTAGAAAGCACAGCACTCTAGTAGATACACTATTCTTAGACATAAAGAACTCCCTTGGAAAGATCCTGCAACACTCACTTATGTGTAAACTGATAGCTTACGGTATAAATAAGATGGTATTTATTTGGATTAGAGAATTACTATCGTATTTTATTAAAAGTAGATATCAGGCGTAAGAAAGAGCTAGTATCTAAATCCAGCGTGCCGCAGGGAAGTGTTTTAGGCCCCATAGTCTTCTTAATTGACGACAAAGATATTTATTCCCACGTAATTAGTAGCATTAGTCCACTTGCAGAGGACACGGTATGATATAGAGAGATAAAATCCACATTCAACCATGGATTACTCTTCCCCAATTTAGACAATATTTCCGATTGGTGCAAGGGATTAATACTTAGCATGAAATCTTAAAAAAATGTGTAGTTACCACATTTTGGGGAAAGATGATTGGGATACGCATACTAAATTGACGAAATCAAAATATAATATTCGGGACAAGTGTGACTGATACTATGGCGTCGCTCTCGCAAAACATGTATGTCATGGAGCAAACACATTGGGGAGATTTATAGAGCCGTCTTGAAGAGGTTTGGATTCATTGGACGAGTTCTTGTAAAATGAAAGGGGGGTGTAAGGGAGAGGTATTAATTTACACTGGTGAGACCGTAATTAGAATACGTGGAAAGTATGTGAGAGCCGTCGGAGAAGAGTTGATAAAGGAGGTGGAAGAGGTCTAAAAAAGGCCGATACGTTTTTTAAGGAATATTACGGTAGGAAAGAGATCTTAGTGCGGATAACACGGGAATTAGGAAGTGAGCTCTCTCCAAGTACAAAGAGAAAAGACGAGACTCAGGGTCGTAGAATAGTAGAGGGCGCACGATTTTACTTGTGGCAGGGAAAAAATCATATAAACCCGTAATTTTTTCGGCAGATATAACAATTTGGATATGATAATGAACTGCAGCACTAATAGATTCATGGTATCTTTTCCCCCCTGAGGATTCGTGGTTTAAGCAAAAATAATGCATAACAACGAAAAATCTACGGTTAAACTAACTTTGAATATATCAATTTAGCTACTGAAGGCTGGTGACCTAAAACTCCCAATTTACACGCCTCCTGGGCAGTTTGGAGGGTACGGCGTAGATGAGGTGTAGAAATTGAAACATGGTTTCAGAGAAGGTATGTTCTAGATTACATTAAATGAAGCTATTAATAGAAAATGTTACTATGAATTACAACACCCATACATTTCGCTTCTAAAATTATAAGCACAGGAAAAACTGCTTGGCATTATAGGGAGGATAGAGGATTGTTGGTAGAGATCCAAAGGAGGCCGAAATGTGGATGACGAGCATTTTGATAGGCGATTGAATGTTGAAGATGGATGGAAGGGAGAACGTCAGTCAAGCGAGGCAGAGGAAGAGAAAGAATAGATATGTTTGACGGGATTAAGAAGATTTGATTCAAGCGGAATTGAAGTAGGTTTTGTTTCAGTGTAGGGTCAGACTTCTTGGACGGGGCTAATAAATGTATGGCTGTCCATATTGAAAGAGTTTGTAATTTTCCACGGAATTTAAAATCTGAAAGAAAGAGTCTGTGGAAAATTACAAACTCTTTAAATATGGACATCAAACAATTCGTCGAAGTAAAGTCTGAAAGTGTAAAGTATAATTGTAGGGGTGTTCAGTTTGTGTCCACACGTAGCCCATCTCAAATGGAGTACCAAATGATAATAATGCCAAGCTGAGTTGAAATCCGAAGCAGTTCAATTGAGGAATCGTGACGGGTACCACAGGGCTCTGTCATTGGTCCAATCCTTTTCAATATTTCTACTACAGGTTACCTAATAAAAATGAATGCAACATTAAAATATCGTGTACACTCATGAAGCGGTGATATTATCTCGAGGTTATAGAAATCACAATGGAGAATGCCAGAGAGCTCTGGACAATTTCGATGCATGGCATTATAAATTGAGAATGCTAATAAATCCATCAGTAGCGTAATGGTTGACATTGCAAAGGCCTGTAATTAGGTAATAAAGAGATTGATGGGATCATTCTTCATACAGAAAACTCAGAAAAATATCTTGGGTTTGTACTAAATGATGAACTTGATTAAAAAAACCCAGTTCTTGCATTTATTTCACATTAATCCGAAAACATCATTTCGGCCTTTCCATCGGACTTTAAACAATAATGTAACAATATCTAAATACAAACATTCAAACCCTAAATGGAGGATAATCAACCTAGGCAGGAACCGCACCCTCGACCTCTGGGTTGGCGGGCGAGGACGTTACCCCGCCACCACCGGGGCCGGAGAAACGTTATATATAAGTTAAATGTATAAAACTGATGGAGAACTCCATGGCATTCCTGATTCTAAGAAGAACAAACATACTGGAAGATATCTAGACGATGCCGCGTACATGCATTGTATGACCGATACTCACACATACTGCTCCAACGTGAGACGGTCAACTAAACGTAACTGGAAGGACTGAAAAGAAGAAGACAACAATTATTTAATAAAATATCTAAGATGATAAGGCGACACTGGAAATGTTTCAAAGCGAAGGGTCATGAAAAGGACCGACGGGGAATATAGATGGGCGAAGAATGGATACATTTCAAAAACGGACAGGCAAGTCAGAGAGACGGTCAGATCCATAAACCAAAACCTAGGTTAGAGGGGAATCCCAGAAACAACCCTTGTTCATCAGAATGGAAAGGGATAGGGTGCATCCCCTGATGTAAAATGCAGGGCAGGTTTTCCGCGACAGGCATAATATTTTATTTTTTATGTTTAGTCAGTTTTCAAGTCAATATTTCATTGAAAATAGGAGTTATTGTGACTAAAGGGGAGCAGCACTAATATCTTCGCCTGATGGGTGGTGCATGTAAGGCTAATCCGTAGGAATAGATGAGAAAATTAATATTGATTTATGGTGATCCGTTCAGTTTTATGGAACGCTTGAGTGTGACATAGGGACATTCTTGAAGTAACGGTGGTGTTCATTGACTTTCCGAAAGAGGATAGAAATGTTTAATTATGTGTCTGATTCTGTAGGTGTCAGGGAAAGAGGTGATGATTAAATTGAAATTATCAAAGTTATTTGACCAGTGGCAGGGGTTGTACTGGGCTTTGGAGGATATATTTTCTGGTTTATACATATCTCTAGCCATCCGCGTTCTGGGCTTACGCGGCCTTTAAAAAGGAAAGCAGCTGATAAAAACGTATATATGAGTTTTGTGGTGGAAACACTTAAAAAGTACTTGTTATTTATTGCAAAGCCATCTATGTAAATAATTGAATTGCACAAATAACTAGCGACCCTACTCTGGAATACTTGGGGTGGGGCATATCTCGCTTAGGGGTGGGGAAGGTTCCAGGTATCCCCACTTTGGAAAGTGGGTGTGTAGGAGGTCCTCTAAGACTCTAATGACGCAACCCTCTCCTTCACCCAGCCCCCTATTTGACAGGTAATATTGTCCTCCTTAGCCCTTTGCCACCCTCAATTCCCATACTTTCGGCAGTCTTCAGCCTGTCTGTTTTGACCCAAACTTCCAGCTAAGTGATTTGGGAAGAGTGCTAAATAAGTTTTGGGTCATTTGACGTATGTGCAAGCCGGACTTTATGTATTTGTATTCTTTTGACTTCACGGTGGGCGTGCAATTCTTCAGATAGGGGCTGACGATTACAAAGCGAGTGCATAAAAAAGTTTATTTTCGATCACTGTATCACCAATGAAATAAACAAATATAGTGGTAAATAGAATTTGAAGTTCGAATATAGATAACTGAAAGACGGCAGTTTTTTACACATGTGAACAAATTGCATTCATTATATGGTTTTCTTGTGTGGCACATCGTGATATGGTCCACAACAAAGTGCTTTCCGTCTCAGAGTTGAAAAAGAAAACAGATTTCCTAATCCGGATGGACAAGTTCCCTTGCGTTAGTCATAGAACCGAAAATTTTTCCCACGGGGATACCTATTTCGGGTCTCCTCCTTGTAGCTCGTACTCTAACGTAAGGTATATTAAAAATTTTCTGGGAGTAGGCAGAACGAATGTTCTGCTCTTCCCAGCGAATTAAAACATATTCTTCATAGTTTTGCAGTCTCTGCCAGGATGATAGACACATATATGATCTTTATTCGCTTCCGTCAAAGTTATGGATTTTGTAGATCGTCGATTTTGTCGAACGTAGATTTAAATTTCAAAAAACACTTTCCAATAGGTTTGTTTTATGGACTCGTGTTTTTGAAAGGACATTGTTCTTCCGTACTATCTATTTAAATGTGGCACATGCAGGCTAAAACGGGAGACATTTGGAGAGATTGTTTGAACTAAAAAGTTGTTATTACATATGAAATATTTCCGCTGTCCTAGTACAAAAGAGAATAAAAAACAATTTAAATACACTGTTCTTTCGATTCTTTTATTTTTTTTATGGAAAATAATAACTAAATAGTTCCTCATAAAAAATGTAGGGCTACTTTAATATGACCACTGTCATTAACGTTCATTGTCAGCCAGGGGGAAAGTGGCATTTCACGAATATAAAAGACTGACTTTGCTGCTCAAACGTGTACCTGAATAGTTACACTATTTACTACTTAAATAGTTACTCACGAATCCGTCGACTATCACAGTTTTAGCTGTGCTATCCACTTCAACACTCTCTGTCCCAAAACCGCTGATGTTCAAAATTACCGTTGGCAAATCAAGCATTTCACTCCTCCTATGAATGTATAAACCACTGCATTAGTCTCCCGAGGAGATTCAGCCCTGCACTCCACCCATTTATGACATGATGGCTTTCCTCCTGATGAAATATTTAGGAAGCTAATTAGTCCCCCAATCCTATCTCCGAGTGGGAACCACTGGGAAGGGTATCGTACATCGGTCAAGAAAGACAGATTCAGGATAGGGACATGGAATGTAAGGGGTGAGCGGAAATCTGGAGGACGCCAAGATAGAAATGGAGGACCTGTGTATAGACATCCTGGGAGTTAGCTAGATCATGTGAACGGGAGCAGACGACTACTAGTGCGACGGAAATCGAGTTATACTCGTATACTCGGGAGACGACCGGAGGATCGCAGGCGTAGGCATCATACTGAAGAAAGAATGGGGCGGAAGAGTAAAGACAATTTTGCCGTACAACGAGAGAATTCGGATGGTAAAGCGGGAAGGAGAGCCCGTGGACACCGCCTTCGTGCAAGTGTGAATGCTGACGTCTAGCCATACAGAAGAAGTATGCGAGCAAATGGAAGAAGTCCTCGGACAGGTGAAGGGGAAAGAAAATCACATCATAATGGGAAACTCGAACGCAGTCGAAGGAATACAAGGACGAAGCGTCCGAAATTTTGGGCTGGGAAAACGGAACGCCAATGGAGAAAGAATAGTCAAGTTGAGAAGAGAAGAATATGGTATTAGCGTACACCCTCTTCGAGCAACATCGATGAAGGAGGTACACATGGAAGATGCCAGGGCATATCGCAAGATACAAAATAGACATACTTGTAGGAAGGAGCTACGAGAACCAGGTGTAGTAGGGCAAGTGCTACCCGGGTGCAAACATCTACATCTACATTTACTCATATACATCTACTCAATACCCCGCAAGCCGCCGCAAGGGCGTGTGGCAGGAGGTGTTAGGGCACCACCCGTAATTTAGAAAAAAACGCATGCAGAAGCCACAAATTTATAGAGCATAAACCAAACATGGTAAAAATTCATGCAAAAACCCTTTCACCCCAACCCTTTCACACACATGCCAGCACACAAACTACCAACAAACCACACAAACCACATGCACATTCTTTGAATTTTTAATTTTGTTCCGACTTCTAATTTAAATGTTTTCAATATATCTAAATGGACTTCGGTTTCTTACTATTATGATTTCTGATTGTTCTGGAGAAGAATGAGGATTTGAATCTATCTGTATTGGAATCTATCTCCCTTATTTTAATTTTGTGGTTTGATCAACCTAAGTAGTGTGGGGCCATTACAATTCCTTTTGGGTCATCGTTAAACTCGCTGGTTCTGAATCTTTCTAAAAGTCTAAGTCTCGCTTGTTCTCTTCGTATTTCAAGGGGCTCCCAGCCTAAATCCCCTAAGAGACCTATTACACTTGTGTTCTTATTATAAATATTTTTAACGAATCTGGCGGATTTTCTCTGTACTTTATCTAATTCTTTTTGCCAGATTTTCTCCCAGGGATCCCAAATACTTGCGGCATATTCCAAATGTGGTTTAACTAGAGCAAAATAACACTTCTTTTTAACTTTCTCATTACATTTCCCCACCACTCGTTTAATGAAACCCAGTTTCTTTAAAGCGGATCCGTTTATTGTCCTGATATGTGTTCCCCATGAAAGGCTAGGTGTTAGAACTACCCCCAAATATTTTACTTGTCTGGCCGTAGTTAGTAATGAGCCCTCTATTTCGTAGTTTAAGTCCTGTTCGCCACTTCCTTTGTTCCAAAATGTCAAAACTGCGCATTTGTCGAAATTAAGCATTAATCCCATTTCTTGCACCAATTCGAGATGGTGTCTAAGTCTCTAGAGAGTAGCTCGCAATCTAGTTGGCTCCTTATTTCCCTGTATACCACTGTGTCATCAGCAAATAACCTGAGATTACTACTAACATGTGCGCTTAAGTCATTTATGTATATTAAGAACAGAAGAGGCCCTATTACACTTCCCTGGGGGATGCCCGAAGTTACATCTCTTTCCGTTGAGGACAACCCATGGATGACTGCAATTTGTTTGCGATTTGACAATAAGTCTCTAATCCAATTAATAATTTTCTCAATGATCCCATAGCATCTAATTTTGTGTAACAATTTATTGTGTGGGACTCTATAAAAGGTTTTTTGAAATCTAGGAATACTGCATGGACTTGTGTGTTGTTTTCTCCCGATCTAAGTATATCGTGAATGAAAAGACCTAATTGTGTTACGCTAGTTCTGCTGTTCTTAAACCGTGCTGGTTTTGGCTTAGTATGTTCCTATTATAAAGAAATCTCATTATGTTACTGACAATAATGTGTTATAATATTTTACAAGAGATCAATGTCAAAGAAATGGGTCGGTAATTGGTTGGTTTGTCCCTATCCCCGACTTTATAATTGGGAGTTTCTGGACTATCTTCCAGTCACGAGGTACTGAGCCATCTTCTATCGATTTTAGGAAAACAATTTCTAAAAACGGGACAATGTCTTCGGCTAATTCCTGTAATATTCTAGCAGGTCTTTCTTCCGGACCATGAGGTTTGTTTGCTTTGATGCTACATAACAGATGTTCTATTCTCTTCTCGGGCAGTGTTATATCGCTCATGTGCTCCCCGGGTGGGTGTGGAGGATCGTTTGGTAGGTCTGTCTTTATTGTAGATGCTCTGGAAAAACTTGTGTAAAATGTTTGCTTTTTTCACGCTGTCTGTAATAATTTCTCCGTTTTCCGTCTTCAAAGAATGTACAGTTGGACGTTTACCCTGTATTTCCCTAACATAGGACCAGAATGACTTTGGATTTTCCTCAAGTTATTCGCTTAACATTTTAGATTTAAAAGAGCGTAGAGCTATGCGCATGTAATTTTTTTTACTACGACATTCTTTAAGTTTCTGATTGGATGTATTCACATTAACAATATCGTTACTTTTTAAACTTTTTAAAATTTTACTGTAGCCTTCTTTGCCTTCTTAATGCCGATCTTACTTCCCCGTTGTATCATCTAGGTTCCCTATTGTCGCATTTAAGTTTGGATGGGACGTACGTCTTCATTCCGTCGCGCAAAACATTTAAGAAATAACTCCAGCTGTTCTCTGTATCGGTTGTCAGTGTTTTTGTCTTGTATTCTGGCAATTCTTTTTAAAAATATTCTCGTAGTCCGTTAAAATTCTCCTTGTTGTAAAGGTATATTTTACGCTTTTCTTTGTTACTTTTCACGAACTTATTTTTTAACTCTACAAAAATTGCTTTATGGTCACTAATTCCGTCCATTATTTCAATGTTTGTTACAATTTCGGGCGTAGAAGTCGCGAAGATATCAGATATGCTGTGGCCCCGTGTGGGCGATTTAACATTTGTTCTAAGGAGTGATTTGTGTATATATATATATATATATATATATATATATATATATATATAGGATTTTTTGGCATGAATTTCTGTTTTTGGCGGAGTTTCCTACGCAGTACTTGTCCCTGTCAATTGACGGTAGATTTGTGTCACTGGCGTTTACAGTAATACTGTTGCTGTGTTGGTTACTAAGAGAGGTTATCTGATCGTCGAGCTTGTGTAGAATATCTGTACTAGAATCTGGGGGTCTATAAAATGAGCACACGAATAGACTTCTGTCGTTGTAGTCCTTTATGTTACATCACACGCTTTCTATGCTATTTTCGTCGCATTCGTATCTTTGGCTACTAAGATGTGACTTTACAGCTATGAATACTCCCCCACCCAATCTATTTGGTCTGTCCCTTCTGCAAATTGTGAAACCGCTCGGAAAAACTCCATTGTTTGCTATATCTCCCGTGAGCCAACTCTCCCTCCCCTTCCAACTACTATGTCTGCGTTTGTACTTACAAAAACATGTTCAATATCCGATATTTTGTTTCTAATGCTGCGGCAATTTAATGTTACAGTTTTATTTGGCCAATCAATTTTTCTTTTACAGTTGTATGTATGCTCAGAAAACTGTTTCGCGACGATTTGTGGTTAACAGAGGCAGAAGTATTACACTCGCACGCATTACTATCTATAATGTATTTTGAGGCTCCAGTTTTATTAACTTAACATGGTTTGTATGTTGTATTAAAGTAAGTTTTTGTTTGTTCGGTTATTTTTGGCATAAAGAGCGATCACAACCTTGTAATAACGGAGAGCCAACTTCACTACAAGTAAATTAAGAAGACCAAACGAAAGCCAAGGTTGGACTCAACATAGCTGACGGAAAAGACTACAGAGAAAAATTCGCCACAGCAATTGACAGTAAACTAGGTCATGAAGGAGAAAGGAGCACCGAGGAGAGATGGGATCAGCTGAAGAGGGATTCGCAGAAGTTGCAGAAGATCAACTGGTGAGGAAGAGAGCCCACACGAAGAAACCCTGAATCACAACGGGGATAAGGGAACTAATAGAAGAAAGAAGAAAATACAAGAACGCCAGGAATGATGATAAGGAAAGACTCTACAAGAAGCTTAAGAACCAAATCAACCGAGAATCTCAAAAGGCTAGGGAGAAGTGGATAGAAGGCTGCTGCGAGGAAATCTACGAATATATATGAAGAAGAGGAATACAAACACAGTATACAAACTGGTGAAGAAGCATTTCGGAGAAAGGAAAATAAAGAGTAACAACATCAGGGATGAAAACGGGGATATACTAATAGAAAGTGAAGATATTCCAAGAAATTGCGGGAGATACCGCAACAGTGACTTTTAACGGAGTCATCCGCTAATATGCATTTCAATGTAACAATTTCAGAGTGTGAAAATCATTCGCCTTGCTCGGGATTCGAACATCGAGGGATCCGGGTGCAAATCCCGGTCAAGGCAAATGATTTTTATACTCTAAAATTGCTACCGTGAAGATTTTGGCCATAGATGGAAGCAATAAAACGAAGAACTTTACCTAGGTCCGAGGACGCTGTAAGAAAACCTGATGAAGGACGAGAGTGAAACCGATGACAACAACCAGGGCCCATACATACTGAGGAGCGCATTCAATAGAGCAGTAAACGTCCTTAAGGAAAACAAAGCTCCTGAAGAAGACAAAATCGACGTAGACATCAAAGCATTCGGAAACAAAGCCAAGGACAATCTTTATGGAATAATCAAAGATATATACAAAGATGGCAAACTTCATGAAGACTTTTAAAGGAGTCTGATGATCGCCATATTAAAGAAGACGAGGACAGAGAAATATGAGGAACACCGAACCTTGAGTCTTGAGTCACATGCATCAAAAATACTTACCCGAAGAATAAGTCGAAGGATGGAAATGAAAATTCAAGAAAACCTGTCGGAAAACCAATTTGGCTTTAGGAAGAACAGAGGAACCAGGGAAGCCATGCTCTGTCTTAGTATCATGATAGAGAAAACATTACACATAAACAAGCAACTGTATTTGGCATTCGTGGACTTAGAGAAAGCCTTCGACAATATGAAATGGAACAAGATGTTTGGATTACTGGAAAAACTTGGAATAGATTACAACGACGGAAGAATAATCTAACAGCTATACAAGAAGCAAGTAGCCACAATGCGAAGAGAGATGGAAGGCTAAAATTAACAAAGGATTTAGACAAGGATGCAATCTCTCACCTCCATCGTTCAGCATGCACTTGGAGGAGGCAATAAAAGAAGCATAAGGCATCGGATTAAACGGATTTAGAATCAATGGAGAAAGGATATACATGCTGTGCTTCGCCGACGATGTTGCAATGCTAGTAGAAAACCAGGAGGATCTTCAAAGGACAATAAACGCATTGAATACAGTTCTCCAGGGATGCGACACGAACATAAACAAGACGAAGACTAAAAACCTAGTATATGGAAGAGAGAAGCGGAATACAGCAGTCACCTTGGAAGGACAAAAGTTTGAGCAAGTGGACCCCTTAAACCTATCTCGGAAGTACTATCACATGGGACAGAATAAATACGATAGACATCAAGTAAAAAATAATTCAAGCTAAGAGAGCATTTACAATGAAAAAGCAACTGCTGTGTACAAAGAAGATAGAACTACAGACGAAGAAACAATACGTGTAAACATTCCTAAGGAGCGTGGCACTCTATGGATCAGAAGCATGGACCATCGGAAAAGTGGACCAGAAAAAACTAAAGCCTTCGAAACCTGGCGCTGGAGGAGGACGGACACTTATGATCAACTGGACCGAAAATAAGAAATAAAGAAGAATACAGAAGAATAGACGAAGAACGGACCTAATGGAACACCAGAGAAAGGAAGAACCAGATGGATTGGCCATAACCTGAGACACAAGAGTCGTGAAGAATATAATATAAGGAAAAATAGAGGGAAAAGTCCCAAATGGATGGCAAAGGGATAAATACATGGGAGAAGTAAAGAAGAAATTACATTGCAAAAAATACCAGGAAGTAAGCGAATTAGCATCAGGTAGGGTAGGATGGAGGGCTGCAGTCAACCAATCTTAGGATTGAACGACTAATAATGATGATTAATGTAGAGAAGTATAAACGAATTAAGTAAACGTTGTTTCGTGGGATAATTGTTTCTCAATATCATTTGCTCGTCAAGAAAACATTTGCATGCATGACTTTAGCCCTGGTCTTATTTCCTCAAACTTCGATGTTTAATCCGGGTGGTGGAATAAAATTTTCACCATGTACATCCAGAGCCACAGTCACAAACTCCGCGATAATACAATGGATTTTCTTACTGTCTCTTCGTCTTTATTTGGGAATTGTCAAATTTAATCTAAAAGCAGGTTCTTTAGCATTTGTACATGAGATGCTCGAGTATTCCTGTCCTTCTGCCTCAATTTTATGAACTTCTAATGATTTTAAATCCCCAATCAGAAGATTTTTATCTAGTTAGAGACCAGATTGTTCCCGTGTCTAAGTTGTCAAGAGCCAAAGACATTGTATCAAAGTTAATTTTAAATTTTAAAATAAGATTTTTGAATTTTAAACTGCGTGGCACTTTGCCTTTGAAGAAAGACGAGGATTTGTTTCCATCCGTTCACACCAGTTTGAACAATGCAGCATAGCCAAATAACCACCGACTTTTATAAGGGTGACGCAGTCCCAAAAATAAGTAGAATACTCATAAATTCTGGGAAAAAAATCATTGCAAATCAAAATACGAATCACTCAAATTCTTCATAAAAGCAATCTAGTGCGTAGACATACTGATGCCAGCGCCTCTGCCAGCCGCGGTACGCTTCCTGGAAGGCATCGACGGGAACCTCTTTTGGGCATGTCGCAGCGGATTCTTTGACGTTATCCAACGTTCCAAAATGGATACCTTTCAAATGTCTTTTTATTTTTGGGAACATTAATAAGGCCGGCGGTGTCATTTCTATGCTTTAGGCTACTTTCACATCGGTCCAAGAGATCACGCGAGATTGCCACAAAAGCAACCCATCTGATCTTGCGCCAACACCTTGGGGAACATCTTGGCACACACCTTTCTCATAGATAAATCTTCTGTAAGAATGCGATGCACTGTGGCTTTCGGAATATTGCCCACTTCTGCTAACATTCTGACGCGTCGACCGGAAATGAGCCTGCCTTTCACTTTTTGGACATTTTCGTCGCACTGCGTCGATGGCGGGCACCCAGGCGCGGGCCTTCACCACAAATTGCCGCACTCCGGCCGTCCGAGTCGGCAGAATAATACCATTCTAGTTATTTTTGTAGCAAACATTGTGTGTAGAAAATAATCGTTTTTTTTTAAAGATCCATACTGATGAACTCACGTTTATAATCAATTGAATTCAATTTCCAATCACATTCGAGTAATCCAAATTGCTCAGGGCGACGGCTCCGTGACTACGCTTCTTGTCCGGCGTCGTCTTCTGCCATGGTTGGAAGATCTGGTATAAGTTAGGGGTCGTGAAAAGAACGCTGACATTTCTAGCTGTACGAAGGCAGAGGGGAGACCTACGGCAAGAGGTCTCCCGGGCGCTGACCCCTATCTTTGTTCTGGGTGGATGTTCACTTGATGCCATCCACGGCTGTAACTGACTCTCCAACACCTTCGTCAGACGGACGTATTTGCACCCCCATTCGGAAGTCCGGTAGAGAATCACTGAATTGAAGGAAGCGGATATCGTCGCGTGACCCTCCTCCATAAAGGTTTGGCTTCAGCCACTCCTTCATTAGAAGTCACGTAGCCCTCTAAAATGACGTGCCGGCGAAAGGAATTTATAGGTCTTGGTTCTGCGAAATTGTTTGGGTCGTACTACATTTACATCTACATAATAACTCACAAGCTGCCGCAAGGGCGTGTGTTCATCCACATCTACTTAATACCCCGTAAGGGCGTGTGGCGGGGGTTGTTCGGTCAACACCAGTAAATGACAGTAAAACTACGTAAAAAATCAGCATATTTATTCTACCCTACACCCATAGTGGCGTATAAATTCATGCGAAAACCTTTCTAACATACACGCACATGAATATATTTACTATCCACTAAAAAAACATGCACCTTAGAATGTAGTAAAAATTTATCCGATAACGTGCAAACTAGAATATGAAAAGTAAGGATGAGAAATTCCACTACCACATGCACATGCAACATGCAATGCTCTCCGCCAGTAAGGACACAGGACTGTATTCTTGAGGATTAGTGAGGACTACTGTTAGCACCATATTCGTGAGGACTTCCTCTGAATTTCGAAAGCTTTATTCACCCGCGATATGCAATATCAAATGTAAACCATATGGTTCTAAGCCTGGAATGGCATATGCTCATATTAGGATAAATTGCATTTTGGAAACAAATTTATTCATTGGAATGAATTGTTTGCTTTAGTAAGCGGAGTAGATATCTGTTAAATAATATTGATTGAATATCATTTTTATAGAAGAATTCTATGATTTTTGGCTCAACTTGGTGGAACTTCATGATGAAAAGTGAATGATAATAACTAACAAAAGTATTATTATTCAATTTCCATCTTTTTTATATTTTAGTTTATTTTTATTTAGCCTAGTCAGGGAGAAACGTGCCAACATTTAACCTTTTGAGTTTCGCAGTCTTGCTTATCGCGATTAATACATGTGTGCCATTTAAATAGTCTATTTATAAAATAAATAATCACATTTCCTGAAAGTAGAATAAACACATGAGCTTTGTATATCGCATATATCCAGAAAGAATTTATTATTAAAGAGTAATAATAAAGTTTTATAAAATAATGAACACAATCATAAAGCAACACTTTGTGACAGAGGAAGTCAACGAATGTTCGAGTTATGCATGATTTTTTCCGTGCAATGAATTATCAAGATCTGCTTCGGGCGGAGAGAAAGTTGTCGGCATTGAGACATACTCAAATAGGAGGAAGTATTTTTCACAAAAGTATAGCATGGTAGCAGTAAATACGATTCAGATAATCGAAATTAAAAAGATTTATCAACCCCGAATAGAATTATAAACTTGATAATGATAGACAGCACGCAGTAGGATTAACAGCAATATGATTTAAAATTTATTATGCTTTCTTTTGGATTTTCAAAAGTGGCCCTTCTGTAAAATATTCATGTCGTTGTAAATACGTTCTTTTAAAAAAAAATTGCACTGGATAATTTCATCTAACAAAACTTGCTCCGACGTTATTGTCATCTACGAGAGAATAGTCATCATCTGTCACTTGAAGACACTGTCCTTCAAATTTTCCGTCCAGAGGTTCTCGATCTTTTTCACGTTGCCCTTTTATATT
This sequence comes from Hetaerina titia, assembly GCA_037158775.1. Taxonomy (NCBI): domain Eukaryota; kingdom Metazoa; phylum Arthropoda; class Insecta; order Odonata; family Calopterygidae; genus Hetaerina; species Hetaerina titia. Next base: position 45,142,345 of record CM073779.1, on the reverse strand, counting down.
CCATTTCGTATAGAGTCACTGCTTTTACTGAATTTACGTCAGTCGTTCTAAAGCAGGTTGAATTGAGATGCGTGGCACACGTCATCTTCATGAAATTTTCCATACTCGTAGTCGTGTATACTATCAAAAAACGCTGATGAAATTGAATCTTTCAAGGTTAATTTGATTAAAAATATAAATTATGGTTCAAAAGATATTTTAAATGGTTTTATGGCAGTGGGGGACATTCACAAGAAGAATTGTGGGTTAATGGAGGAGTACTGCATGTCACTCTCACCAAAAAAGGTATCATGTGTGCCAATAATTAAGAACTGTAATAGCGTTGACATCCCCCAACCCCATTTTTTAATGATCTTAATTGATTTATGGAAAAAAGGGTAAAAATCGCCATGTCCAAAACTGTCGCCGCACAAATAGGGCAAAGAAGTTTTTAGGGCAGGTGTAAAAATTTCATCAGAAAATACAATCATTGAGCATTATAGAGTGCTTAAAAACGGTTTAGTCACATGATAACTGCTTACGAATCACGTACGGATGGGTATAAAATTATTTGTCGTCACTGGCCATTGATACATGAGCTTAGGCGACACATTGGCTTGTGAGGTCGCGATCTGCCCTCATTTACACTAAATGCAGTGGATACAGTCATCGAAAATGGAGGTATTCAATTTTTAAAATCCAGCTACCAAACTATTATCGGTATGCATACCAGGGATCTTCATCAGCGCCCAGGAGCCTACCGCAAGAAAACCCTAGTCCATCAGAGGTGTGAAACTGGTAGGGGACGAGTTTGTCCGTGGAGTAGACCATAGATGCCATAGATGTCTGGCCCATGGACCAACTCGTCTCTCCCGTATCCCGATTGAATCTTTTCGATAAAGGTGGTCTTCGAATTCGGAATCCGAGTAACATTTCGGGTACCTCTACAAAAATCGAGCGGATAGTAAATGGAAGTGCTTCTACATTAAATAGTTTAATATCTTTTCATACTCTCAGCGAAAACATTAATGGAAATAGCTTCCCGTTCATCAAAACGGAAATAAAATTTGCGCGCTTGAGAAAGTAATAGAAAGGACTGGGTGGGGGACTGGTTTTGATCGGGAGAGTTCGGAGTGGGGGTATCTGGGATTCCCCCCACAACCTTGGTCCAGAGCGGTGCTTCGGGTAACCCCCTTCCCAATGCGGGTACTAGTGGTAACACGAATGACAAATTCACTCCAGCAATTTAGTGTGTAACGAAGCATAATACTAATATACTCGTATATGTTTTTTTGAATAGCAATTTCATACATTAGCTCGAGGCTACGTTTTAAATATTTCTTATGTAGCATATGGAAAACTTCCTATAACAATAATATTTATTCCATTCTAGCAAAATTATTTTTATGTTCTTTGAAAGCATGATTCCATCCGTTAATTAATGGTGTTTTGGAATACCTGCTCGTTCTTGCGATGAAGTAAAGTTGATACTTGACGGAAATGGTGCTTCTATTTTTTATTGTTCCAGAAGTAGTTTTTACAACATTGTTCACTATTTATAAATCAAATTTGAGGTTTTACTATAGCCCATTTTTAGGAACCTAAAACTTCATTTAGGCTAATATTCACGGGTTAGTTATCATATTTCGATAAATCCCCAGGGACTTACGTCTTGAGTTTCTTGTTTTTATTTTCCTTTTTTTTATATGAGCTCTAAATTTACTAGATTTCCAAAGTTAAATTATTATGTTCTTATAAGACCTATCACGCGTCTTAATGCAAACTCGCAGTGTTACATATGGATTTAAAATTTTTCTGTCCGCCGCTGCTGTATCTGTTGGTGCAAAAATGATTACTTTCATTGATCAATATTTTAAGAAAATAATATCACAAACTATGGATACTTTTGCTTTTGGAGGCAAACAGATGAAAATAGTTGAAATAAAAACATTTTATCTGAGGAAAAATTGTCATTAATATAGCTTGACCATTATAAATAACGATATTCAATGTGATAAGATTGAGAACAGAATAAATTTAATTTTATTGGAGTTCAATCCATGAATATATAATAAGGATTCGCAATCGAATCATTAAAAGCCATTGCATAAATTTGGCCACCTTCGAATAAGCATCGGACATGCTAATAAGGCCAATAACATTATTAAAACACGACCGAATGCCATTCTATCAGCGGCGATCATTAAAATAAAGGGTTTATTTCTTGACCTTCTGACTATGAGCAACTATCGGTTACTGTGTGAGAGATACCTTTCTTGCTTGACGAGTCCTCCATAAATAACTCTGAAAACTTTTTTTTCTGAGGTTTTCTTAAGTAGTATTGTGAAAGTCGCCATTTAACATCCATAAAAACGTCTAAGTGGAATGACAGCTAATAAAATTGTAAATGTTTCTCACTCCTGATGAACAGAGCATTTTCTTTGCTTTCTTGCCGTTGTTAGTGCTCTATAAAATATCTAGAATTTTTTATGTTCTGGGTATCAAAAATCACTTCTGTTAGTTTAAGTTATTTTATTATACTCTCTTTAAACTGTCAAAGCAAACTAACAGTTTTTTGCCATCCTCTTATTGTGAAATTCAATATCATCGAAAGGTTAAACCACATGCACAAGACCGCTGAAAGGAGGAATAGCTGCATTAAATGAAGAAATTACTTTTCTCGAAGGTAGGCAATAAGAAACTTTTTTAATTAATCTGATCCTTTTTGGCCTGTGAAATAGTTTTGTGTACGTGAAATCCAACCCCCATGCATATCAATTTACTTTTAATGTATTATTTCCTCCTATTATACAAAAACTATGTTTCGCATCTTGGTCAAAAATTACCTAAGAATATTGATGTGCCTTTATGGACAAGGTTTATCCCAAAACATATGTAATTAGTACTTTTTCGCCGCCTCTCGATTCACCTATTGGCACACATGAAGCTATTGATAACCTTGACAATACGAGTATTAAGCTCTCGTTTGGGTACTCCGATAAAAATTTAATGGGCGATTTTTCATCATCATTTTTAGTATATATTTGCAGCTTAAACAGAGTATTGATAATTATAATGAGAATTGAAATAATTTGGCATGGTCCAAATTAACATACGTCATATCACTTAGGAATTTTGGGAAAATTCTTATATTTTAATTTGTGAGCCCCACCATACCCCTATTAATAATTCATTGAATTCTCGACAGGAGTTATTAAATACGTAATAAGCAAATAAAACTTCAAAATATGTGATAACTGAGCAGTGAGTATTTACTTGTGCAATACTAATTGGCACGGTGAACAGGCTGACCTTTATAATATTTGAACATTTGATGACTGTATTGCATTATACACTAGCACATACAGTTATGTTCCACTATTACTGCGCCTGGATCATGCAGTTTCCCTTTATGGATTGTGTTCAACCTAGAAGATAAATTACCTCAGTGTAAAGTTTGCTTAAAATTATTAATACCATCGGTAAATTACAGGTAAAAGTAGGAAAAATGGAATGCAGCCTATATAACTGTTCAACAATACATTTCCATGCCTCTCCTAACAAAATAAAACCTTGCATCCGACTCCTCAAGAAGACCCTCGTCTATTCCACATACTTCTTCCTCCATTTCGTTCAACAAGCTTATCCTACCCCTACCCCTTCCTCGCTTGCCTAACGTTCTTCCCTTAATCACTTTCTTCAACATTTCAGTTCCATGATGAATAACGGAAAAATAAAACATTGTAATTCCGCATAGAAACACACTGGATAATTGGAATTGTGGTTTCTCTGTGGAATTGAAAAGTTTTATTTTGATGTAATTCATCATCGAACAATTTCACAAAGTTATGCCCGAAACGATTAATTATCCCAATATCAACCAAAATGCTCCAGATGCTTTTCTGCCTCCTTTGGATTTTTCCAAACAAAACCCTTTCCTAGCATTCCCTCGTTTGGTTTCCTTTCTGTCCACGTCACCTTCTCCATTCTTCTCCATGACCAGTTTTGGCCAGTCTTATTCTAACATCCTAACTCGAAGTTCCTGTCATCAATTCTCTCCTCTTTGTGACATCTTCTTGGCACAATGTAGTTCTTTTTCTTATGCCCCTACTATTTTTACGCTTTCCTCCAAACACTTCCGAAATAGGTAAATTGTTTCAATTGTTGTAGTTTATGAGGTTCTTTTTTAATATTTTGCTTAACCTCCCTCTGCCACGTAAATATCATAGCCTTTGTTCTATTTACATTTATTACATGGCTTTTCACTGCGCTCATCAACGCTTGCAGCCCCTTAATTGACTGGCAAACTAAAACCTGATCGTCAGCAAACTTAACTGATTTTATGTATCCCCCACCGACTTTCTATTTTCAGTTCTTCCCATCCCTCTTTAAACATTTGCTCCACATGTGCGGTGATAGTGTACACCCATCTTATTCCTTATCCTAATACTGCCCATCTAGACTCTAAATTCACCACTCCTACCTGAGCTGTCTGAAACATGTACAAATTGCGGATCAGTCTCACATCACTATACTCTACTCCTATTTTCTGTAATACCTTCCTTAATTTAACTCAATATACTCAATCAAACGCTTTCTCGAATACATAAGACAATTTATTTGCAACAAGATAATGATACAAGACATCTCTTGATATTGGACTAAGTGTGTAAAAGATATAGAATTGGTAGAATAATCATCTAAAATAATTTTAAGTCATTTTACGTGGTACGATGCTTGTATGAAGCACTATTGGAAGCATTGCCTAATATTTCTTGGAAGCCTAGCCTTGCCTTGGAAGCATAAAAGGCATTGCCTAATATTTCTTTGATCTTCGATTAAAAAAATATGAAATAATTTCGCATATAAAATTTGATGTCTATTCAGAGTGTTTATAAGCTCTAATAATCATCTAACGAGTCATTATTCTGATTCCACTGCAGGTATTAAACATTTAGCTATTTAAGTAGAGAAATTTCAAGAAACTGTAACAGTAACTTTAACGGAGTAACTTTAACTTCACCCGCTATGTGTGCATTATAATGCAACCATTTTCAGAGAGTAAAAATCATTCGCCCTGACCGGGATTCGAACCCGGATTCCTCGATATCCGGCCGAGTGCTTTAACCAATTAGACGTCCTCTTACACCCTGAAATTTTGGGGGCTTTAAAGGAACAAGATGTTATGACGAAATACCGAGTGCTTTAACCAATTAAGCTACCGAGACGTCCTCTTACACTCTGAAATTTTGGGGGCTTTAAAGGAACAAGATGTTATGACGAAATACCGTACATACAATGTCACAGGCATGTCACTATTTAAGTAGAGGACGTTGGAGCTTATAGATATTTGGCCTCAATTTAAAAAATACTGCTGTGGACCTGACAGAATTAATTCTATCATCCTTTAAATATGTCTGGAAGTATTGTTGTGCCCTTTCTATAAGTTTGAAGAAATCAATTATAGATTAAAATTTTCGGACCATTTTAAAACTAATGGTATGGTATCAACATAAAATCAGATGGCATCACGTCGCTATAAATATAATAATTATTACAATTCCAGGTAATTATTCCAATCCAAAAGCAGTTAAATTCAGATAAAATAAATTTGTTTAGTTCATTGCCTTCCTGGAGATCTCTCGCTTTCTAACTCTTCATGAGTTTTCGGTCCTTTTATACGACTTCCCAAACTTTAACTGGTTAAACAGCCTCCCTCATTGGCCCAGATTCATTCATATCACAACAGTATGCCTGCCGTAAATATAATCTTTAAAAAGGAAGAGGCTCGCTCTTAAATTTACTCTATAAAAAATTTGACTACGTAAATTATAGTAGATCCTTGCCCTATTTTCTTTGCATCAGGCATAAATATAGCCTCCTTATAACCGCTATGCTTTATATAATATATGTCAATGACCCCTTAAGCGAGCATCAAGAAATAGCTGGAACCTCTCAGGGACGCGGTGTCATGATTTATCACTTCGATTTGATAAGCTATACATTTAAATTAAAAATTCTCTCTTATAATATGAGTACTGTGACTAAAATCACGACTCTCGTTTCCCTTGTTTGGGTTTTATTATCATTATATGTTATGACTTATGTATCCTTTGTCGTGTCTGAATTAATTTTAAGTCATATCGATGATGTATTGCCGTTAGGAGTACACTCGACAGTTAAAAATGGTAAACGTCCAGGACCAGTGGTGTTGCGGCCCTATAGTTTGAAACTAATTTATCAAAATTATTATTAAGGAATTCCTAACGAGGCCTCTTGAAATACGCCTATATTGCATTTAGTTTAATGCTTTTTACGTACACAACTGAAGCCGCTTTACCGCCGGACGGAACATGATTAATGCCTTGGAGAATTGTTGGCAAAAGAGTGAAACGATAATTTCACAGAAACAGGTACTCAGTATTTCGAATCGGCCTCCATGTGTAAATGTTCGTCATTAAACTTATTCATTATGGTCGAGCAATCTCAAGACGTAGTGAGCCAATGATTTACAATCCCTCTACGAAGTCATTATGCAATCAAAATCATCATTTTTCTTTCCAGTTCAAGCTCTTTTCTGTGGGGAGAGGCGGGCCCATTAAACCACTGATTCTGAGATCTACACGGGAAGTGACGTAAAATGACCCCGTCCCCACCGGTCGTTTCTCCATTCCTCGCCTTTCACTGGCGTTTCCCCCGCCGCTCACTCCATTACCCTCCCTTCTTAAGTCCAAAATCTCAATATTTAACTCCCATTTATTTGCCAACATATCCCACGCATCTTTGGAAGTTTTGCTTTTGTTTGGGTATACACCGGGCCTCCTGTAAAGCCCAGCAAGCGGACCACGTTTTAAAGCGTTGACCGAGACAAACATGCGACTACACCTCGATAGGCACTGGAATCTCACTTGTCAATATTAGCTGTTCTCACGTCATTAAAAGAACCAACCACCGACTTGAGGAACCACTAAAAGGCGTAATGGGTTTTGGGGCGAGGGGCAAGAATCCGATTTTGGGAGGAGGGAAACGAGGCGTAAGGAACCTGCCTGCCATTAGCAGAAATATCCTCCCGCCCTCACGAGTCTTCTTCGAATCCATCACAAATCTTGAATCGGATGATTCTTATGAGTTTTGCTACATTTGTTTCCCTGAATTGTGTAAAAAATTACCCATTCCGAAAATAACTTTCGTAATTTCATAAATTTACATAGTGCAATTTTGGGTAATATTCAGCATTCGTCAAATGCAAACTGTACTGATTATTTTACTCATAATTCTGACGCAAAATGCTATATATTTATTCACGTTATTTACATTGCCCTATCGTAGTCAAAGTATAAACGGAAAATAACGTTCTTAAAATAGTAGGGTACCAAATTTTATAAAAAAATTATGCCGAAAAGGAAATTTTTTGCTATTTACGAATAAAATGGTTATTGTTATGCCTAATACGTGCACTGCCACACGACGGTAAATAACTTAGAGGGAGGGAACAGAGATTAATTTTTATTAAATATACTCATTTTTTCTGTAATTACGTGCACCTGCTGTTCGAAGAAGTTTTTTGCAGTTAATTTTAATCGAATATGATTTTTTTGATCATTACTATAACATAAAATTTACCTAATCTAACATTTTTCTACAGTTACAAACGTAATCATGACATCAATCTGAGTATATAAGGCTACCGTAAATATATTCTCTATCTAAAAAAGTATAACCCATAATTGTATATTGAGACATGTTTTTCTTGATGCAGTAATGATAGACTTCTAAGGAACTTGAGGAAGGCGCTGATTGAATTCTGGCATTTATTTTCGTTCTAATTGAGATTATTTGCATGCATCTGAAAAATTACAACTTAAAAATCAAAATTACTGAAAACCTGTTTTATTTTTTTATTGCCATTCCTCATCGTGATGATTTAGCTTGCATGAATATTACGGTAATTTTCCCATCTGTATTCACGTCGCGAGGAATTCAAAGGGCAGCACGACACTAAGGTACCTTCCAAGAAAAAACCAACCCTCCTCCCCCTACCTCCTCCATCTTCCCTCTTTCTGCTTTCCCCACTCCTACCTATCCACACTCACGTACCACACCGCCCCCTTATGGGAAGAGAGAGAGAGATACGTCTCCTTTAAGAATGCCGATCCCAGTTTTCTAACCTGCGTGCAAGCTATGTCAATCACTAGTCGTCTGCGACTGTCCATCACTTGCTTGAGCTGTCCATCGGCTGCGCGATCGTACATTTGAATGCTTGACTGTGCGTCACTTATTCCTCTCCGTGCCCCACCCTCTCCCTGTTCGCGCCCTCCCACGGCTCTCACGCCACCATCCCCCTACTCCCTCCCTTCTTCACATCCCCACTCCCCGACTCCACCCCCCGCCTTCACCCCCCGCCTCCACCCTGCCTGCATCCCCCGCCTGCACCCCCCGCCTCTATCTACTTTGCCCGCGCGCCTGGACTAGGAGGGACATGCTACTGCATCAAAGTTTTCCCCTCAGCCCACGACTGATCTCAACGAATCTCAATAAGTACTTCGTACTTTTATTTGAAGAACATTTAATTCTGATTACGCAGAATTAGATGTTCTTCGGTGATGTATATTGAAGAAATTTCACACTTTTGGGGTTCATCATTGGTCAATGCGGATGCATAAAAATTAATATTAATTTAGCAATATATTTAAAATTTTGAGATGAGTTATATTTAGGTAATCCCAGAAAACTTCATTGGAGTACGAGTCCTCGTGCTGCGGAGGGGGAATGAAAATATCTGAATATTGGGGTAATAAATGTATAATGTTAATATCTGGTCATTCCAGGAGTTAAGGAGCCAGAAAAATGTCTGTTCTATTGTTTTGAAAATTCTATTTGATATTTCTATGAATATATGAAAATTAATACTTATATTTGATTGTTGTGGCTTTAGATTTTTGAATACATAGGGTAAACATTTGCCAAGTAATACAGGCTAGGTCCGATTTTGAAAAACGTTTTTGGAATTTTTTTGAGATCGAAGAAGCCAATTTAAAAAGAAACTTTTTTTACACTCAGGAGGCAGCATATGTTTCACTCAAAATTAAGATTTCAGATCATCTACTTCAAATGGGTAGTGACAATTCAACTGTTTCATCCCCTATCTAGCAATAACAAAATTTACAAAAGTTTAATATGACTTATGCTGAAAGCTGGGAAGACTACAACATATATTTTAAACAGCTGCTGCAAAATTCGATAGTCTTAGATTCCCCTATCAAGATTCATCATTTATTTGGGAAACAGCTACTGCAAAATTCGATGTTTTGGGATTATTTCTTAGAGATAACTTGTAAAGTGGATGACCATTTTTTAAAAAATCAGTCTTCATTATGCCTGGTGAAATTGTCTACTTGGTTCCCAAAAGCAACCACTAGGGTATGTGACAGGAGATGATTACACATCAATAATGAAATATAAAAAAATAGGTTTTTCTTTACTTTTAGCTTGAATAGAGTTTTGTAAAACAATTCATATAGTCTTTTATGTTAATTACTTGAACATACACTGCGGTATTAAAGTTAGAGCTTAAAGCTCTGGGGTTTATGAGAACAATCACGCAGTATGTAAAGGTTTTAGTCCATTTGGGGGGGGGAGAAATCCATTCACTTGGTAATTTATATTTATGTCACCTATTCCTCAAAGCACATTTATTTCATTATTAAAGATCTTAAGAAATTTTTCATCCAAACAAGAACATTGCAAGCTTAATTTTTCAGTGAGATTATTGCAAATTAAAGGAGCTTCAAAAAAATGATTAAAGATTAGGATTTTCTGAATGGTTACAAGAATTTGCAAAAATAATATACAATTATACCATTCGTGTGAATTTCCTCAAAGAAGTTTTTTTTTGTTTTTAGGTTCTAAAAACTATTTATATGGTACTCTGTCCTAATGTTCGAATTTATTTTTAATTTCTAAAACTTTATTTTATCGTCAATCCATTGAGTTCTGATTTAAGTGTTCGTGGCTATGATTAAATGTCCCGGGGAGACATTAACTAGAAAACATTTTAAATTTTTTAAGACTCATATGCAATAATTACTTAAAGGATAATTTCTTAATTCCGGGGCGCAGTAGTCCTCTGAGCTACTGAATAAAGGATATGGGTTCGGTTCAAGGTGATTAGTGCCCGTTGGGCACCATCAGATTCTGTCTACGTGGTAACTGATCACCACCACTAGGCGTGTGGAAGGGGTGACTACACACTAAGCATGCGACATTTAAACATATAATTATGTACAATTTCTGATTTTATTTTATTTGGCACGGAAACGTGAGGCAAGCAAGATAATTGGCGTAGATTTAGGTTTTTGAAATGTAGATGTGGATAAGGGTGGAAAAGGTAAAGGGGACAGAAAGGAAAACGAAGAAGGAAGGGTTAGGCATGGAAGAGGGGGATAAAGGATTGTTATGAGAAATCCAAAGGAAGCAGGAAAGATGTATTCAGAGCTCTCCGCGATCAAATCTCGTTTGTCCAAAAATTCTGCGACATCGTGTGCTCTCAGACAACACCGTGGTACAGAAACTGCCCAAGTACATAAAAAGGTCTTCATTGAGAATTAAATCCAGTTAAGGCTGTACGGATAACTTTTGCCGGGAATGCTGCGCATAGCTACTAGCATATATGGTATCTATACATTTATTTTTTATTATTAAACCTCTGTACAGCGTGATTTAAAATTTTTTAACTCATTGGTTATGGACACATTTATTTGACAATAAAGGGAATATTTCATCTTCATCAAACGAAGGGAAGTTTCCCCATTAGGAACTGTTCTCCAGGTGGGGTCTAGGGTGGGGGAGCAGGAAGGAGGAGGAGGGGTAGGGCGGGTTGAAGGAGAAGGGGTGGGGATGAGAGGAGCACAGTGAGAGATGGCCACTATGGCGCCACTGCCGCTTCGTGAACCCTGTTCATGCCGGACGGCTCCAACGCGCGGAGTAATCAGCTGTATTATGTTCTCTCGATGGTAGTTGCGGATGGGGGAAGGGTTACGAGTATCACCCCGGAGAGCCGTAATAAGGCTGACAGTAGAAGGCTGCGTCTGGGGATTGGATGGTCAAAGAAAGCAGCAGTTGTTGTGAAATGACGATCGTTCCTCATCACGATGGAAAGTGGTGGGGTGCAATATCTGATGTAGAATACGAGGTAAAATTTTCACAATTGGCATTCGTTCAGAGTTTTGCAGTACACGAGGACTACAAAACTAGTTTTGGAATGGAAGAGAAGGATATACCTGTACTCATGTATTATTTGATCAGCATATAGTAACGAAAGGTTTAATGGGAGTGACGAGAATTTTAAGGGTGCTCTGGATTTATATTGTTCTGCAGGTTTTCTCTGCGTTTCAATGCAACAGGAGGAAATTATTTTTGCACTCGTGGTGCTCATTGACTTTCCAAAAATAGATGGAGTAAATTCATTTATCAGCAAATTCTGTGGGTGCCGGTTAATAGGTGGTGATTAAAGTTAAAATATATGGATATTTTTTTCTGGGAAAAATGCGGCCCATGGGGGATAATATTTTCTGGTTAAGGGGAATCTACAGATATTCTCGTTCTCCGAAGGCGTCGAACTAATTGCTGATGTACATCTAAAGGGAGAGGATAGTGCAGCAAATTCAATGGCAGCAGAGGGATAGTGAAAATATTGAGGATTTTGTTTAGGCAGGTTGACAGGCATTGTATTGGAGTTAGGGTGCGTTTATGTGACCAAAAATGATGAATTTGTTAAGTGGGGAGGAAAGGGAAGAACGAATTTATAGGTTAAATATAAGATGGTGCATTTATCTTGTTCGTGGGAAGACAGGAGAAGATCATTATAATGGACCCAGGGAAGTTTGAGAATTTTGAATAGGGAAAATATTTTCAATAAGGCCTAAGATTCAACACATTCATTCACAAAAATTATATAATATATGTATGTATATATATGTATATATATATATATTCACAAAAATATAATAATATATAAAATTATTTTATATATAGATACATTCAAACACGAAATCCTGCCGAACGGCGAACAAACATTCATTCACATAGAAATAGAGATAAGGAAAGGGGAAAGGAACACACATAGAGGACGAACACCAGAGAGGTGGGGAAGGCGGAATCAAGCAGAACGCTAATTTAAAAATATTTTCCGGTTACTAATGTAAAAATATTTAATGTGTCCCGGTCGAGGAAAATATTTTTACATTAGTGGTCTGCTTGATTCCGCCTTCCCCGCCTCTCTTGTGTTCCTTTCCCCTTTCCTTATCTCTATTTCTAAGTGAATAAATAAATATAAATAAATAAATAAATAAATAAATAAATAAATAAATATATATATATATATATATATATATACACATACATAACTTTTGGACAGCACAAAAGAACACAGAATAAAACAGATAACACGTAAAAGGACACACTGTAGATTATTTGAGCTTTGGGCCTACTCCGAGGCCTTCTTCAGGTCAGACTGAGAGGTTTTTAGGGGAGAGTGCCTGGAGAGGGAAGAAGGGGGGCGGAAGGTTTCGTCTCAGCCGTCTCTAAACCTTTTTATCTGTTTTATTCTGTGTTCTATTGTGCCGTCCAAAAGTTATATATATATATATATATATATATATATATATATATATATATATATATATATATATATATATATATATATATATATAACACTTAGACAGCAACACGCAGCACGAGAACACATACCTAAAAAGAACACTCACAATAATATCTTGATAATTTCGACGAACTCGAACTTCGTCTTCTTCGGAAGATAAGATATGACTGTGGAAATGGGTACGTGGTGCAGAGAGAGAAGGGGACGAGCGAGGGGGGAAAACAGGTGGTGGGGGAGGGGGCAAGGAGGCGGTTATGGAGGAAGAGAAGGTGGAGGGGAGAACAGGTGGTGTGGGAGGGGTGAAGGAGGGGGTTATGGAGGGGGAAAGGGAGGCCAGAGGGCAGCGGAGATGGAATAGGGAGGATGCGGAAATAGTAACAAGCGACACATAAAACTAACAATTCATCCACAGATACCACAACACCCATGACCAAGGCGTCAACTCACAAAGTCATCATAAGGGCTCGACAAGTCAAAACCCAGGACAAGGATGACAAAATGTATGCGAATGAATAAATTGTCCCACCATCTCGCAAGAAACATATCCACACCCATCCACCCCAATCCCCCCATTTAGTGAACGACATTGAGACCCGGATGTTGATAGGCTTTACACAGCCATATAAATGCCAATTCCATTGTTTTTAATTTTATAGGGTTATCGGATGGGGGAAGGGATGCTAGCACGGAAACATTGTAACAGTGGTTGAAGGGGGTATTGTGGTGGGAGGCATGTTTTGGGATGGGAAGACCCGCGGACGGGGAAGAGGGATTACATGAGGTGCGATGATTGTTCAACCTGAGGTTCAGGGGTGTAGAGCATTGGCCTGTATAAAATGCCGGGTAAAGTTTGCAAGTCAGAAGATGGATTACATTCTGAGATGTGCATGAGGAGTGGCGGAAGGGCGGGAGAGAGTTAAAAGGTGGGATGGAGAGGGGTGGCGTGGTGAAAATAGGACAAGTTTATACATATATATATATATATTTGGATATGGGTAAATATGATCCCGAATGACAATTTTGTAATTATGAATTGTGATAATGATATTGATGATATTGATCAACAAGTGTGAACTGCTCGATTTAAAAAGATAAAGCAAGGAAGACCGTTTAGGAAATGGAGCGTCGTAACATTAACTGGATTGACAAGGAAGGAGTAACAGTAGGCCGTAGAGATGATCATGAGCGAAGAAAGACAGCTGGATACTATAGAGGAAAAATGCGTATATTTAAGAAATGGATATTGAAAACTGTAAAATAACTATAGGAACTCTTACAAGGAAATGGACTAGAAAACAATGAATATTGGACGAGATTATTAGAAAGGTAGACGAGAGAAGGAAATGGAATATTATATACAAGTATGCATGTAGAAGGAAGGATAGAAAGTGAAATAATAAACTGAGGAGGTTAAAAAATAGCAGAAGAAGTATGGTATAAAACGAGGGTATGGAAAGTCTACAGAATAATGTGACTATACCGGAAAGCTAAAACCCTTTCAGGAAGTAAGAAGGAAAAATTGAAGCAAAAATTTAAAGATAGGCCAGGAAAAATATTAGTCAAACCAGAAGAGATCCAAGATAGGATGAAGGAATATAGAGAGGAACTATATGGCAAAGAAATTGGACCAGCGAGATTAGACAGAGACAGAATATGGCGTGAATTCGGATAGTTTAGGTCCAGGTATACTCGATGGTGAGACGGAAAAGGCATTGATAGAATTGAATTCAAATAAAGCCGTGGTCTAATCCCAGACATTCCTGCGGGGCTATTTGAAGATTTAGGCAAAATATGGTAGGAAGAGTTTTGATGTAAATATTCGTTGTATTTGAGGGAGGAATTTGGTCATAAGGCTTCGTCAGAACAGTTTTAGTCCTATTCAAATAAAGGAAAAGGCTGCAAAATATGAGAACTACAGAACAATTGGTTTTATTTTGCACGCAGTTTTCAGTATTGTCAATAAAAGGATAGAGAGTGGAGTAAGAAATGATGTTTGTGTGGATTGATTAAGAACGCGTGACCTCAAAGCAGTAATAATGTCACTCATTGTGAGAATCACAGGATATGGCCACGATTTATTTCCTCATTTAGTAGGTTTGGAGAATACGTTTGATGGAGTGAATTGAGTGGAAATCATCAATCTATTGCAGAAAATAGGGATAGATTAGAGGGTTAGGACACTTATCCGCAACCTGAATATACCTCAGACCACTCAGGTTTGCATGGGGGATGGAAAGTGTTGAGAAGAGAGTTAAGACAGGGGTGTCAATTATTCCCTGTGCTTTTCAACATATTTGTGTAGGAAATAATGAAAGAGGCATTGAATATACTGAAGGTGGTAATGATGATGGATTGGGCATTCATAAAATCTGTGAGGCTAGCTTATGATCAATATTTAGTTAATCAGTAAAACAAGGTTTTGCGAGCATTGCTGGGGCCATTGGAAAGACGATTCGATAGGAATCGGATAAGAAAAAATAACAAATAAAACAAGGATTATGCGGTTTTCGAAAAGAGGAAGGCTAAGTTAAATAATATAATGCGAGTTCTTAAACTGTGGTAGGTGGCTGCGTATTTCGGAATTGTTCTGGACGATATTGGTCGTAATATTAGGAAAACTAACCTAAGGAGAAGAATGACGTTTGGCAAAAGACTTTCACAGGGAGGAGGAAATCAAAGAGAGTGATAACGAGTAAGAATGTTAAGAGACGGCTCGTCAAAACATTGAAATGGCGTGTGATTTTTACAGCGTTTAAAAAAAGCAATCGAAACAGGATGATAGGCGTAGATTGGAGGTTTTTGAAATGTTGTTATAGAGAAGGATTGAGAAGGTGGAATGAACAGAAATGAAAACGAGGAAGTGCTGGGGAAGAAGAGAGGATTGTTGGAAGAAATCAAAAAGAGCAGTAAAAATGGATGCGGAGTGTTTTGAGTAGCATTGGGATGTTGAAGGCTGTAATAGAGGGGAGAATGTTAGGCTACCGAGAATGAGATAGGAGTAGGATAAGGATATTCGACGGAATGAGGTGGGAAGGGAGGGTGAGTAAGGAAGTGTGTGGAATTGAAGACGGTTATATTGTAAGTTTGAAAGTTGGGTTGTGTTTTTTTTCAGAGAAACAAGGGCAATCTCACTCTACCGTTTGGTAGCTTGTGTCTTTCCCAAAACTCCCTTAACCGGTCGATCACCAATATATATATTTATAATATAGTATGTATATTTATGTATGAGGGGTACTATATCTCATTACTTTTAGACACTAAGAATCACTCACTAAGATTAACGCAATACATGTATATAATTACAGGAGATTAATATTGATACAAAGGAAAGACATAAAAATTATACTCCTACACAGGCTCACTAATATTTTGGCCAACATATTGCTTCCATCGGTGAAAGAAGTGAAGCTCATGAGGAATTGTTCTCTAAGCGGGGTTAAGGGTTGGGGGGATGCTTGAAAGGAAGGGGCAGAAGGGAAGGATGAAAGTTAGAGATGAGAGAGAGAGGGGCGGCGGGATATATGGGGATTGGGATTAGGAGTTGAGTGTGGAGACTGGAGGATGGAGAGTAAGGCGGTGGGAGGGGCAGGTGAGGGGAAGTGCAAGTGTTTGATAGGAAGGCGTGGAGTTACCTGCTCACAACACTAATACCTGGGATAATGAAATATTTATATCACCGCATGTGAGACATCTCTCAAGTTCTTACCTGGACATGCTTTCGGATCCAGGAAGGATTTCGACTATTATATCTAATCTGGAATCAAATGTCGAAAGATTGATTTCCGAGAGTAATCTGTTTTGACTTAGAATAGTTAATGAAGGCGGTGAATTTTGTGGATCTACGGTGAAAGTTCACTTATACGGAGATTTACATAGAATACAATCTGGTGGTGCATTCGCTATTGTAGTAAGAGGGCCAACAGTTACATGTAAGTTAATAATTTTTTTGGCTCTGGAAGTGACTTGAGGAGAAGTATTGGCATAGAAAAAGATCCTTCGTGGTGAGGTAACGGCAGCCCTTGCAATGAGGACTTGTGTGCGACAACATAGAGAAGGGCGATTTGGGGGAAATCGTATGGTAGTTCAAGGGCCCTGTGGATCTATTCATGACACCCATGTTTATAAAGGACACCGAGGGTCATTATGTGAAGTTAAATGAATTGGACACCTGATTAATAGTGAAAGAGTATAGTTTTTTATAATATAATAGAATTGATATGCGTCGGAAAAGTAGGCGTTGGTTACACTAAAATTTGATTTGCGGACAATGCTTGGACTTGAAAGAGCAATGGAAGTTGGTGGAGGATTGTTTAGTGAGCAGTTTTTCCGTATTCTCAAAGTCTTCTAAAATATTATAGTTCAAAATGGATTATTCAAATTCTTACTATATCCGTCCTATGAAGGCATCGTCTCCGTCCTTTTCATTGGGTGGTGATCAATATTTAAGAGTTTAATAAGACATTCATCGTTACTGTTTTGCAGTATTGATAGTGTCACCAGAACTAGGAAAACCCACTACTTGAATTTTCATTCTTCAAATATTCTTGCCAAAGTTTACATCTTTTTGCGACGAGTTGGTATAATGTTGCATGCAAATTCTCGTGGATGATTTTTTATATTTTTTCACGGATGGAATTATTTTTTAAACACGTAATATATGCGTGATTTTAAACCGTATTTTGTACGAGTAATATCACTCAATGCTCCGCTTTTTTCTTCCATCTTCTTTACTTTCTATTTACTCTCTTTTTTCCAGATCAAGACATAGGGGACACTAATAAATCACCCTCTTTCTGTCACAGGTAAAAAATGGGCAAATTGTAACAAATGTGTGAATAGTTTTTAAACAGGAGGAGTCTGAATAGTTTATTAGAGTATAACTTGAAATGGAAATTAAAAACTTGGAAAAGCACAGAGAGCAGTCCTGTCTACAACAGCAGAAGTGGCAGACTGAAATGACGTTGCGGTTTCAGTTAACACCTTGAAGCATAATGTTAGTTGGAAATGTATTAGAAGTTAAAATTGAAGGGAACTTACCGAAGGGACGTGGGCATAAAATTATGGACGCGAATTAAAAAATAGTAGCCATCAGCGGGTGAGGGAATTGAAACTATAGAGAAGAAAGGAGGGATAAAATAAACCGATATAAGGAATAAAATACTTATGATGAGACATATACTATAAAACATAACCTATTTTCAGCGTTACGCATTCAATGGCACCCGTATTGAAACTTTTAGTAAATGAGAGTTTCTATGGTTTTTATTTATTTATTTTATTTTAAAACATTATTAACTAACAGCAGTAGCGCCAATTTACCGTGAAAAATATAACAAAAATATGGACAAAATTCCGTAATGACATAAAACTAAACAAAGAGAACGGAACATGGACTGGGGAAATATTTAATTTGTTCACAGGTGGTTTGAAGTTTGGGTGGTGAGAAGGATCGTTAATGTGAGGGAGTGAATTTAGAAGGAAGGAGAGGCGAAATAAAGGTAAGCGCTTTGTGATAGATAGCCTAGGAATAGGCAGATGGGGTAGGGAGTGGGTGCGGGTGGATCGAGTTGGTATCCTGACGTTGAAGAGAGAGAGCAGTTCAGGGCAATCAATAGTCGTGTTTAGGGTGTTGTGGAGGAGTTTTAAATCAGCTTTGAGTCTGATGATATGGGGGCTAGAAATGGATAAAGAAGACAGAGTAGCATTGGAGGACATATTGCGGAAATGTGGGACTCGGTGTTTGACTATTTTGGCAAAGAAGTGAGAGACACAATCGAGGGATTTTAGTTTAGTTGGGGCTGAGGTGGACCAAAGAAGAGGTTCGCCTGACTGTTAAGTGGATACTGGAAAACTGAAACTCCACAAGAAGGTAATATCTGGTTTTGGAACTTTGTCGTGAAAACAACTATTTTGGAAACTCATGAATAAACCCCCCCTCCCCCCCTTAGCTTGAAGGGTGAAATAATTGTCAATAAGCAAAGGTATTAAAGCTCGTAGGCCGTTCTAACTTTTGTTTATGCGGCGTTTTATTTAAAATATTATATATATGCTAATGTACCACAAATGGTAAGCAATAAAATTTAGTTTAAATTGTGGTGGAAAGACAAAAGATGTCGTACCTATGAAATAATATATCCCCTTATTTACGAGTTAATTTTATTTTTTTCGGTTTTGAAAACTTCCTACAATAAATGCCTTCTCTCTTCAACATTAAATAGCTAAATAATGATAGGGAAATTATTTGAAATCGGAAAGGTTGTGTATGTTACTGTTTTTCTCATTTCTGAACAGTCATAATTCATGATCTCTACTTGCGTGTCAATTTAATTTCATTTAGAGTTCCAGCGTCGCCTATTGAAGTCTCTAGATCTCCACTACGAACTTATTTAGGTGAGGGATACCCATCAGCATCCATTAAGAGTATTGAAGGGGTCTTCAATGGCCGAAAGCGAAAATTCTCTAACGTGTCAGCCAGTTTTCAGCATGCAGAAATAAACGGTGCTCAGTTACCTCTTCAGATTAAGACTAAACACAGTATTCTGTAGTAAGGAATAGAAAAATGAACTGATTGGTCAGGTTATTTGGGAATTCGCCATATGTTATATGTATTTTTTTCAATAACCATTTTTGATATTTAAAAAAAGAAATTCCTTATATTTAATCAAAATAATACGTGAAACTTTATTTTGAAAGAGGAGGGAGGTACCTTTCCTATTTTGTTGTTTATTTGGGAAATCATATACCAGTACCTTTGAAAAAATTTTGCTAAAAATAGAGAGTGATGCAGAAATATTACATACATTTTTTATGGAATTTTTAAAATTAAACTTGTCTATAGTGACGTTGTGTATAAAGTCAGCAAAAATTGTAGTTAAAGTTTGAAAAATAGCGATGCATATTTGTTTTATTCTTTCGATTTTTTCAATATGGTTTTGGGAAAGAGTTCATAAAGGAGTATTTATATTGTCACAGTAACTGCAACAGAATAAAAAGAGCCGTTTCAGGCGTGATATGGTGGAATATCATGATTTATAAAAATTGGCAATTTTCCACAAAATAAAATTTTTATTTAAACTGCAACAGAGTTTTGACAAATTTTATTTTGAACTAGGGTATCACTATTGTTACTTTTTAGCATCTGTTCTCACATGCTAGTTAAACGCTCTTCATTCTTATTTTTTCCGATATTGAATATGAAATAATACCTAGAACTCCACAATAATTTCGTAAATAATGTCCTAAAGCCTATAAAGATAAATACCTCGCCATGGCATATTACATTTATTTTATTTAAAGTATATTCACCTTTAATTTAATTAAGCCTTGAATAAGGTAAATAAAAGTTATATAGTAAGTCCTAGGGTACAAAATTTAATAATATAATAATAATAATAAAAGCGTACAATCTGCTATTCTGATTAAATGCTGATAAGATTAACTGATTTCAAACTATTGCTCAACGTTACAATTTTACGAAGTGTTTTTCAAAACATATCAGTTGTAAATCTATGAAGAGTACACTATTATAGCAACATAAAAAGTATGAATGAAAACCGAATCCCGGACGTACCAATTACAAAAATCCAAATTACAAATAATTTATAATCGTTTGAATAATTCAATCTGCTTTTTCCTGCTTAGATGTTTAAGTTGGCTATCTTATGATGCCATTAAGTTTCGACAAATTCTTTTAAACTGTTCCCTGGTTCATACATTGACCAGGGCATTCTCACTTTCACATCCAAATTTCAAAATTGAGACACATGTTGTTGACCCTAACGTTGGGATTGTCCTGGAATCGGGTTTAGATGTGAACCCAAAGAAGCATGGAATTCTGCGTGATGAGGTCTCACATCAAAGCTTTCAGGTTTTCAATTCGAGGATTGAAACAAGCAAAAAATAACCAAATCATTTGAAAATGTACAGGGATTACATCATCAATTGGACAATTCCTTTAACTGAGCGTCATTAGATTTAGTTCCACTTTCTATTAATTCGAGTGTCTTATTTTCAAGATAGTAATTACATTTTAAAAATCAATTTTGGACAAAGTTTAATTTCAGTGCGAAAGGCAGGGGTAGCCATATCTCGGCCCCCGAGCCGCATGCAATTCTTAGCTATCTTGATTGCGGCTCCCAACCATCAACAGTTAGCAATTGCTATGAGATGTTGAGTTTGTTTTCAGAATTTTTCTTGATTTCTGAAAAATTCTCAGATGCGACTCAGATGACTTGACGTTGCACTTTGAGACTATTTCATCTTTCTGCTCTTGGCTCAGTGGCTTAGAGGATGAAGATTTGAAGGCGACGAGGAACTCAAGACCAACGCTATCAACTGGTTCGATTCCCAGGAGGCGAACATCTATGCTGAGGGACTAAAGAAGCTGGCACAGCGTTACGAAAAGTGATTAGAAGTGTACGACGATTATGTAGAAAGTATAAAGTAATGTGTCTTGTAGTTTCAATATTTGGAAAGCGGATATTTCACAAAATTTTAAATAATGATGATTATTGGGACCATCTTCTACTCTCATTGTCCAAACAATCCTGTCGAAGAGTTGAGAAGAAAAAAAAAGAAATTTCTTTAAAAAGGAGTTCCTTGAAATATTTACCCGGGTTTTTTTTTATCTCAGTCTTATTTTAGTGCATCGTTTTATTAGATATTTAATCAAAGTTAATGACATTCATATCAATGTTATTTTGTGTAACGGAAAAAGAAAATAATAGACGGCTATAACAAAGTGGTTCGTTATAGATCGTCATGAAATTTCTCCGTTGAGTATGAAATAAAATTTGAATATCAGCTAGAAAGAGATCAGTATGAAGCGTCTCAAGTTTCACAGCGTTTTGTTTCAGATTGACACCTTAGGTAGGAATGCGAGTAAAATAAAACAGTACACTCCGTTAGAAGAATCGTCAAAGTTTAGTTTCATTCAATGCCATCCTTGTCTACTCATGATGATTTATCACCTTCCGAGGAAAGTGAGTATATTTATTCCTAATTATCTTTCAGGAAATCGAAAATAATTGTGATCGATGTACGTGAATCGGAAAAAAGAGATTTTGAGATCTGGAATCCACAAGGGATATACATGAAGGAGTAGTTATATTTTTTACTCACATCAACTGTTGTTCAAAATTGTATTTCAATGTTTATTTGTGGGTTTTTCACATATTATATGTGAAACAGATTAAATTGACTTCACTGTAATATTTCTTGAAGTGGGAGCCATTACAATTTGAAATGTGCTCAATTCGCCTTTCTCTGGTGAGGGTAAAAGAAAGAGAAAAAACTTAGCACTTCCACACACTTTTAATACAACATGACCATGGTTTGGTCGTGTTGTATTAAAAGTGTGTGGAAGTGCTAAGTTTTTCTCTTTCTTTTACCCTCACCATGAAGGAATTCCACAAAGTTAAGCCTGAAACTGTTAGCTTTCGCCTTTCTCTGCTTCTGATGATGAAAACTGCTTTCCACGAAGGTGTAGCTTCAGCTTCATTGAGGTACAGAAAAACGCCATTTATATGTGGATATATGAAGGACGCGGGACACATTTAGCACTTATTATCACCAAATATTCATCAACATTGGCATGGCTCAGACGTGAATAACATAATACTGCATCCAGACCGTTGCTTTGAGATGTGGCACTCTTCGTTAAATACGATCTTGAGGAAATCTTGGAATATCTATATAGTATGCATCATACACTGTTCTCTGTGTCAGTACGATATGCTGGTGCACCAATTCCTGTTTATTGAAAAATAAATGACTTAACTTTTCCAGCAAAGGTTTTTGGGGTCGTTGATACCGGATATTTCCACACAGGGCTTTGATGTTTACTATAAGGATCAATGACATCTAGCCAAGTAGCATATGTATATATATATATATATATATATGTATATATATATATATATATATATATATATATATATATATATATATATATATATATATATTTGCTCGGAAGGGGAGAGAAAAGGGGAATGGATCTATACGTGGATTCACGAGTTTTCACCTCTACATTGGTGGCTAAATCGGGTAGGATTCTAGAATGGTTGGGGAGAAGAACTGATCGGAGAAATGGTTTTGGGAATTCGCGTATGAAGGGATAGGAAGGTAAGAGAGTGAGGCAGAATAACCGGAGTGGTTGTTAATGCGGATGGGTAATGCATTCACTAATGTAATATGCATATATATATATATATATATATATATATATATATATATATATATATAGTGGTCGCGGTAGTCCAGGGGGTGGAGCGTTGGACTACTGACCGGAGGATCCCGGGCTCGATTCCCGGGTAAGGCACTCTGGGCACCTGCAGCTTCACGCAAGCTAGTTGATTTTTGGGTACCAGATCTTACTGGGAAACAATAATCGGCACAGGGAAAGGAACTGGCCCCCCTACCCTGATGTGTGAATAATCTCACGCCGTTGGGCTTAGTACTTGGTTGAGCTCTACCATCACTTACTAAACCGACCTTCGGGTTGATTACTGTGTTTATGGTTTATATATATATATATATATATATATATATATATATATATATATACTTTCCCCTTCCGTCCAGCGTTTCCAGCCTCTTCTTTCCCTCAGTTCTTGCCTGCTCCTTGAAGAAGGTAGCGCGGACCAAACCTCTGCTCGAAACTCGAAACCTAGTGAGTTTCTTGTCTTTTTTGTATGTGACTCTCTTTTTGTCTTTGTCCACTAGTGTTAACTTCACTTATATTATTAATCACATCCGTGAGACTTTCACATAAGTGATATATATACTTTCGTGATCTGCTCAAAAACCGCCTTCCCCACATGTCCTGTGTTCGCCTTTTATGTGTTTTCCTATCCCCTTTCCTTATACCTATTTCTATGTTTGAATGAATATTTGTGCGCCGTATGGCGGGATTTTCAAGTTTGAATATATATATATATATATATATATATATATATATATATATATATATATATATATATATATATATATACATATTCCGCACAATAAAACACACAAATGTTCATTTATATATAAACTGGCATACACTTCGATCCAACCGAAGTCTACTGCGAGTTCGGAGAGCAAGTGTATGAATGATGCCACATACTCGTAAATAAATTTAGAACTTGCGAGCTGAATGTAATTCTCGGTGACGACACTGTCTTTAGGGATGTTTCGGAATGTTGATGGCCATGTCAACTTCCACAGAGAGGTACGAGGGATGCGCAGTTTTTCCGCATGTGCGTTTCATAACCAAGTCGCCCGGCTGCGACGTTCTTCCCGTGAGCGCGAGAGACGACCGAGTCGGAGAAGCGAGGCACGCGCTGACCCAGGCGGGCGAGGGTGGATGGCAGGGTGGCTGGGCGGGGGGGGGCTATGAGACATAGGCATCCATCCTCCCGAAGCCGGGGCGAATGTCCCCCAAGTCCGCCCACCCCCTCCCCCGCCTGTCCGCCCCTGCAACCCAAACCGCCTCCCTCCGAGTGATGGCCCCTTTGTCTTCCACCGCCCCTTTCAGCCACCCCAAAATCACCCGCCGCTCCCCCCCTTCCCGCATCTCGTCTACTCGACGCTGCTGCTAACCAATCGCCTGCGAACAAAGGGACGGGACTACTTCCCATTAAAATGCCCGGCGGTGAGTCTCGCTTTCATCGTAATCGTGAGGTCTTGCCGGCAGCGTGGTCGGGGAGGGCCACGTCAACGGCATAAAACCTAGCCTCGGCCCCTTGCGCCCCCTTCCCGCCCCTCTCCCCAACCACCCCCTCCCCGCATTCACATTCCCGACGCGAGTGGAAGGGCAAAGGATTCCCTTTCATCCAAGCCTGGCTCTTTGACTTTACCGCCGGTTCGGTATGCGAACGCCGGAAGCCTCGACGTGATTGATTCCAACAATAACATTGACTTCTGGGCTGCGGCGGTGACGTCAATGCACCCCTCCATCCCCCTGTCATCCCACTCTCGTCTTGATGGACTACTCCACTCGTCCCATCCATACCCTTGTCCCATAGTTTATGTGTCATGTCCCACCCCTTCCCCATTTTTATAACCTCCCCGACAGAAATATGTGCGTGTCTTCGATGTGATTCTCCGACGTCAGTGGGTCTTTTTCACTTTTCTGATAGCCGCACCTACCTCGATGTAGATATGCCCTTTTAGGATTCAGTTAGCTAAGGAATCGGTCCCATCTCCACGGAATACACTGCGGAGAGAATTTGCATTGCCTTCAGGGTGATTTTGCGCCATTTCCTAGCTTGTTTCTTTTTATCTCCGTTCTGTGTAATAGATCAATTTTTACTGAACCCAAATGAAACAGTTATTGCTCAACCTAAGAGGGAATCATTGCAACATGCATAGCCTTTTACGTCTCTAGTCCTTGGTTGAAATTACTCAATATACGTGTACTTTATCCCACAGGGACATGTTTAGTCTAGTGGTTGTTCGCAACGGGATAAGAAAAATATTTTTCTTGGAAATGAAGTGTACTTTGAGATACCAAGTGTAACTGCTTTTTAAATCATTAAATACGGATCAAAAACTTCGCGGGAAAAATAAATGGAAAAAAGTGGTGAGTTGTTTATGCAATCCACTCGAATTCCTCTTAAATCCGATTCCTTTTCTTATCTGATAATAGATTTCGCAAAGGCCTGCTAAAACGAGATATGCACACACGCGACATATTAAATGGGCATAGAGTGTAACAACATATAGTGACAAGTATGTCCGGTTAGACTAATAGCAGTAGAACGAAACTCAGCGTTACCAAAAATAAAAATAAAATATCTTAAAAATTGATAGAGAAATGACATTCTTGAATATGATCGCATTTCTTTAGAGTATAATTTAATTTCATCATGAGGATCATCACTCTTTTGCACCAAATGTAAAAATACTGAGTTTAATATTGTGCATTAAAACATCCTTATGCAAAATTTCTAGGGCATAATGAATGCTAAAGAAGACTAACGCAACAATCTAAAATGTAACTCACGGCTTACACGTTTTCTTGGCCATTTTAATGTTGAAATCACATTGTTGTCACCTAGTTGTCGACTAATTAGCTCTATGTTCAATTTTTGATGGTGAGCATTACCCTTGAAATGACTTCTTCTATCATTCATATAATAAATAGTTTATTTATCGTAATCATCTTCTCGCCTAGCAATACTTTCTTGTGGCTCAGGAAAAGTAACTCCGCATTCATTGAAGAATAAACTCTGACCAGAGAACTAAATGCATACAAGACTGAATCTACAAAGGGAACATTGTGATTTAATATCTTGAAAAAAAATTTAGTTCATTCCTCAACTTGTCGAAAGAAAATGTCAACCTTGAATATTTGAGTGGTAAAACTTCAAACACGGCATTTTCAAAGTGATCAGTTCTATCGGAAACTGTAAACAATTGTGGTATCTGGAGATATCAAATAAATAGCTATCACTAGGGCAGTGATTACAGCAACAGATGGATATATAATAGAAATGTAGTACCAAACAATTAGGACGTGGTATTCTGCAAAGTATAGTACGAAGAACATCTCACAAGTCGATGCAGTATCCGTGGTACAACTTCTCGAGTACACTCAGAGACACGAAAACATATGTAAACTGTTACATACTGAACTTGTTAAAAACATAAATTGAAAAAATATAGGGATTCAGTGGTGTAACTACAACCTAAAAATATTACTGGTGAATCAAAAAGCATAACTACACTGGTCAATAAAACATTCCGACAGATAAACACATTCCAAGTAATCAATCGGATATAAATTAATAAATGAAACAAAAAACGAATACTTAATCGATAGATCAATGTCCAAAACATTCAATATGCGAGAGAAATATGAAAAAAATACCAGCTTCTAGCTCAAGAAATAAAATATCAATGTCAACAGAACCATGTTGAAATTGTAATAATAGTGAAATTAGTAACAACTATTATTCCTGAAAATTTTCAAGGCAGTAAAAATGAATTAGAACTTAACGATGATTTGCAAATAAATATGAAGAAAATAGAAATAATGAATTCGATAAGTATCGTAGGAAACGTACTTATTGACCTCTTATAACATAACACACGAGAATCTTTAAAAAGATTTTTTATTGTGATGGACATTAATGAATGAATCCGTTAAAAAATTATGCACGCACACATATGTGTGCACATATATATGTATATATGTATATATATATATATATATATATATATATATATATATATATAATATGACGATATACATGTACATATTATATGCATTTATATATTTCAATATATATACATATATATACATATATATTTTATTTGTTTCAGGAAATCAATTCTTTCCTTTTCTCAGGTATTAAACCATGTTATGAGAAAATCATCTGTGTAATTATCTCTTCATCGCATATTATTTATCCCCAACTAGTTAATCTTTAATATTATTCGAAATCACCGTATTTACATTGCTTTCAAAATTCACATAGTGCTACTGTTGTTTTTACATCACCGACATCACCATCAGCATCACCGACAGTATTGATTCAAACAACCTGAAATTCGATTGTATATTGTTATAATTACTCCTATTTGTTCTGTAATCTCTAAGAGTTCTCATTCATTTATCGTTATCGACGCTTTCTCCATGCGCCAAATTGACGAATGCAATCAACTCTGAATCATACCGAATGGGCTCTTATTAAGAAATCTGTGGTCTATTTACCATTCTTCCGTCATTATAATAGTGAAAATAAACAAAAACCTCGTGGTAATCTTTAATATACTATTATGAGCCATTTTCTTCTAATTCTACCTTCTCATTAGGAATTGAATCATTTAGTATTTCTTAAAATATTAGTGTTTTCAGCTGAAAAATGCAGCACATTAGTTTATAACATGTGTCTTGTATCTATCGTTGCAAACAGATAGGCTGTTAATTGATTTTTCAATTCCCACCACACATACGTACATCATGTATCCATAGTTTCAGCATTAAAATTCAAGGCGTAACATTTTGCAAAACCCGTTGACCATCGCGCTTCCTCCCTCGGACTCGGATCGCCGCAACGAATTCTGCTACTCATGGGACTTTCACACCTCAACCTTCACAGTTTGACACCTGACCCTAAATTCCTATGCTGTCATATGGGCGAGTCTTTCTTCTCAGTGGGACCCCTCTTCTTTTCACTCCCAATCCCAGCTCGTACACCTCCCAACTTGAGTGTGTTTCCCGCCGTCAAATTCAGTCGACCCATTTCCCAACGATCACTGCCCCAGCAGTTCCCCTTTCTAATTAATTATCTTGCTGTCAGCAGTTATCTTGCCCTAGTAATTGGCGTGCTAATGCATGAATGAATACATGCATATTTAAAACCACGACAGCTTGAAATATAGGCGACAGGCTTTTAAAATAACGGACAAATATGAGGGGAAAAGAATCTTTATTCCCGAAACAATGGAGTGGGTGGTGCAGGTGCACCCACCTCATGCAGCTAACTGATTCAGTATCCTGTGTTTCTCGTTAAATGAAATTGAATACAGCCTAGTGGGTCTGAGAAATTTATTACTTCTCTACTTCCAACCACCACATAAAATTCTTATGTGGGATGGGAACACTCAAGAGATCCCGTTATCCAACGGAAGGGTGCTCTTAGGATGAGACCTCTAGAAATGTTACTTTCTGCAGCCGATGAGACTCGATAAATGTCTCAGGTTCGAACATAATTCATCAGAGACTGAAAAATCCTTCCTTAAATGTTTTAATCACGGGAGGTGACTAATGAAGAAGTGAACTGCACGAACGGGATCAACTTATATATTAGCGAGTAGTAAGTAAAATTTATCAAACGTTTGGTGATGTGGCTAAACTTCCAGATGTAACATGATTTCCATCAGAATGAGTAATCGGCTTTTCTGTGCTCATGCGGTTTTGACGACAGAGGTTCCCGTCTGTCGATTCTGGAGTCGAAAAATGTGGCAATCGGTTTTCTCTTTTATAAATGCATTATTTCATCCAATGTGCAAATGAGTTAATTAGATATCGTTCGAGTTTCACAGATCCACAAAAAAGGATCAAATGAAATGTTGCTTGAATATTTGCTATTATTTAATGTTTTTTGGAAAATAAAATACATCACTCATCACTTACGTTAGTATGTCTAATACAAAATAGGAGGCAATTTTCATTTGAGTTGCAATTTGCACTTTCAACTTTTTTCTCATTAAATGCCAGTTATGTCACTGCTTTAATCCCATATCACTACTCTATAATTTAGCTGAAACATGAGTGCACTTCAAAAACTAGGAAAAATTAGACAAGTATGTGCCATTATAAACAGGGTAATGAGAGCTTTAGATGTTAGTTATGCCTGTAGGCATCTGTTATAAGCATTGAATGGCTAAAATTAAAACGATATTGCCAACGTTCCTACACCTTGTACATGCCTCGGCAGTAACCATATTGGGACTACCCTTGAGTTACTACTTGTTAAAAAAAATTTTGAAACATGACCAACTGGACATAACTTTTAAAAGTTACCAGAATATTTGTATTTACTTGAGTCAGGGTCTTGGTTTTAAAGTTTATTATCGTTTGTGCTGGGAGTTAAAAACGCAGTCCTAATTCATAATGTATTTAGTACCAACAACAACCTCCTTAACAATAAGGCTTCGATTTTAAAGCAGTTATTTGTAATGAATTGATACTTCAGGTTTTATGCATAATCTACCATTTAAATGAAATATTTTTTATATAATAAAATACGAATGTGGTAAGGGAGGTTTGGCTGACTTTTTAACGCATTTTCCTTTCCATACTTCCGAATTTGATTTGTGTGATTCAAACCCCCCATTGAATTATACATGTATTACTAATTTAAAAGTAAAACAGCTAAGCAATCTTGTCATCCCTTTTTCCGCATTACCTAACAAATGCTCACATCGGGGTCTTTCACAGTCAGGCTTCCACTCCTTCATTCTCTCTTCTGTCATTGCAGCGTGCCACACGCCAACCTTCTTCAGTTGATTAACTTATATTTCCAGTTTTGGAAGCATTAATTAATCCTTACTTATCATTATGGGCTAATCAGGCGATAGATTCATCGGATGTAGCATTCTACTTGATTCTCTGCATATGTAGCATTTTCTCATCTAAGCCATTCAACTCTTACCCAATGAATAATATTCAAATCTCGTCAGTTTTATTGAAAATATATAAATAAAAATAGTCTAATATGAATTGTATCAATGAATATAAAATAATTTCTATCAATACGGTATCCTTTAATATTTGCAAAAATAAAAAAAAACATTAATGGCAAAATAACATTGCATCTCGTACGTACTTAATGCCGCTGTTAAACTTTAAAGGGCTAAATTAAAAAAAACATTATCGAGGCGAAGGTTGTTTTGGTTGGTGACGGTGGAGTTCACCCATTAGTAAATCCTATACGGCGTGTGAAATTCACACAGGGTTCCTTTCTTTGTGCCGTTTATGGTTTTCCAGGAAGATGTGGTACCTTTTCAAAAATTACACAGCTCGAATGAAGCTGAGGGTGCCCAGAGATGACCCGAGAATCGATCCCGGGTCCTCCGATCAGTGGTACAGCGTCCAACCTAATCGAATAACTTATTATTTATTATTTTTTTATTTTATTTCTTTATTTTATAATTTTATTAATTTTTGTATTTATAAATAATCTACCATAAAATAAAGGAACACTATTCCTCGTCAAAAACACAGATGCATGATTTGGAAAGTGTTTTCACACACAATTCAAGCTAAACATGAAATTAAATCACCGCTAGGTTATCTAAATATAGTTGTAAACAGTGTATTCAGGAAATTAGTCGATGATGGTGGCTCATTCATATGAAACCGCGGTATTTAATTAAATTCCTGATATTAATGGTTGGCGGTGTGTTATTACAGAAAATTTTACGGGTTATTTTTCCCTGGAGTCAACGCATATCTCCTGAAATTTCATGTGCCGACCTGTGCTAATAGTTTCATTTCCTGCCGCTTGGAGCTCTTCCACCAGTCAGAAACATTTAATGAACTTAGTGGCAGCTTGTCTCCCTGGCTGTCGAAGGAGTCCTGTCTCTTCAGTGGGCAGGTGGCGTCGATCAGTTGTCACCATTATCCCAGACCTCACGGTTTACTCACCCACCCACTCCACTTGCCCTTCCTCCTTTGAGCGTGCCCCACGCCGACCTCTCCTGCTCCCCTCCCTTCTGCCCGTCCGCCAGCAAACCTTCCCATTTCCCCGACTCCGATTTTCCATTCCCTCAGCCCAACACAGTTTCCGACTCCACCTCCAGTCGTTTTGTTCGTGAGCAGGAAAGAAATAGAAGGTAGCGCCACGTCTAAGCTTGGCTCAGGTTCCGTCGACAGACACGAGTCATGCCGATCCGCGACGAACGTTTCATTTAAGGTCTGATGTCTGCGGCAATGGTGGAAGCGGGGGAGCATCATGTATGTGACTTCCCCGCGCCCCATCCGGGCGATTAAAAGTAACAGAGCTCAAAAGAGGGGATAGGGAGCGCACGGAGACCAGGATTCTTTTCGGTTCTGTAAACTCAAAAGGTTTAGACGTAATTATTAAGAGAGGGAAAGAGGCGTGAAGGAAGGGAGTGAGAGAAGAGACAGGGCGGGGGAGGAGGGAACGGGAAAGGGGGTTGGGCTCGGGAGTTGGATGGAAGCTGGTGGAAGAGGGGGAACTTGGAGGGGGGGAGACACGTTCACCGTAGAGAACTCTCCCGCACGAATGGGTTTATCCAATGTGCCTCACAGACAAGGACCCTCCACATCGGCCATCCAGTCGCCCTTGAGCGGCGATACATCCAACTTCCTCTTTTCTTCCCTCACATAACTCTCTTCGTCTCGGCAGCACGGGGACGGGCCTGGGGAGGGGCGGACGCAGAGGCCACCGTCGGGACTAGAAAGGTGAATCTTCGGAACCCACCAACCAACAAGCAGTGACTGGAACGCGCGGTGAATGAGGACGAGTTGAAGTGTCCGTGGAACAATGAAGCCATCCATCATTTGTCCCGGTGACGGATGGATTGAGTGCTTGCGGCCCCTTCCTCCCGAGCCCTCATCCTCCTCGGGCCCTCCCTCTCTCCCTCCTCGGGCCCCCCCGCCGCTCCCGCCTTCACCGCCCGCCCCGTTCCGCTACATCCGGCCCCCCCCCCGGTACCTCCCCCTCCGTCTATCCTAATCACTAAAAGCTGCCGCCGCTGTAAACGAGTCGCCGGCTCCGCCTACCGTGCAGCCCATACTCTTCGCGAGGAAGCCTTTCGGAGATGCTAGAATATAACCATGGTTCGTGAGTTGGCAATGCAATGAGAGCCGTCTCTGGGAACCCCTCCATTCCTCCCTTTCCACCCGCCTATTCCTCACTCCACCACGACCACTTTGCAGTCGCTCTATCTCGCTGCCCATTCTCTAAGCCGTCCCCCTCAACACGCTCCCCGCTTCCAACCATTTTCCATTCTAACCTTAGACCATATCAATGGCAACCATCTCGAGCAGCATTCTACTACAAGCTGGCCACGGCGGCAATTCCGCCTCGCATTCTAGTCGCCGGCGTCGGCAGCCATCGGACGGGATGGCCGCCGCCATTCACGCCCTCCTAAGCCTCCTTTTCTATTCGGTGCAAAGCTTTCGGGGATTTGCCCGTTCCACTTCCCGCTCGCCTCCCTCCTTCCTCGCACCACTGGCGGCGAAGAGAACTGCGATACCTCCAGAGCTTCACTTAAATCCATGATCTGATTTGCATCCTATTACCATGGCTTCGGATGCTGTCGTAATATCGGCCTGGTTTGCAAGGGTAGAGTCTGTGTGTACAGGGAAGGGATTGGTATTGAAAGGGGGGTATCTTGGAGGAATTCGCCTGCAGAACACCGCCTTTCGATTAAATTCTTTCGTTTTGGTCGTTTGATCTTTCGGATTGGACTGAAGTGACACTGATAAGGCACTCCTCCTTCCATATCTCGACTATTTCTCTAAGTCCGTGCCGTGAACGTTTCCGCAACGTTTTTCTGCTTGATATCCCTTGTCCCAGATGGAGATATCGCTTACAGTGAGTTGTCTTTCAAATGCATGTCTGATTGGAATCGGGTAACACCAGGGTAACAAAATCAGCTTGGATGTATCGTCTGCCTTATATTCATTTTGCACGTTGTATAGAGCAGTTCCTTATTAAGTATCATGATGCATGGAGGCACAGATATCTTTGAAAAG
Organism: Hetaerina titia; assembly: GCA_037158775.1. Taxonomy (NCBI): domain Eukaryota; kingdom Metazoa; phylum Arthropoda; class Insecta; order Odonata; family Calopterygidae; genus Hetaerina; species Hetaerina titia. Next base: position 45,109,487 of record CM073779.1, on the reverse strand, counting down.
TGGCTTAAATATTGAAAGTATCCGTCATGACGTAGCCATATGTCTTTGTGCATTGTCATGACCAATGATCGTTTCAACGTGAACTCCTCCGAGGTCTATACTTGTGAGAACAATTGTTTTACTCATGTTTGGTGGGTGTAGTTCAATAGATGGCTGTTATTTTAACACTTTGGTGAGCAAGATTTTCAGGTAAAAATAATGTAAGAGAACGCGGACCAGACATTGCGAAGAGTATAGATTTAGGCAAAATATTTTGGAGAATCGTTCAAATAAAATTGTGTCTAACAAAGAAAATACAAAATTTTCGGATAATTGAATCACGATGAAGGCACTGTGTCCTCTGTTTCGATCCGATGAAACTGCACCTCCCTTCCAAATAAGGTTCTTAAATTTCACATTACTGACAACTGAAAATTGATGAAAAACATTACTAACAGTCTGCATTTTGGTGTTTAGTTTTATTTTAGAAGGTTATATCTCAGAAAATATGTTTTTAAATTTAGCTACAGCTGTGAGGTAAATGCAAAATTTTGGTCAATAATTTCTAAACCCACGAGGTTAAGGTGATATATATTAGGGCATAAAACGTTTCATTACCGCGGACCTCAGCGGACCCCGAATAAAAAAAATTATTACGAACTCTTATATCTCAAAAATCATGTCAGTCGAATTGGCTAGTCAGAACACTAGTTATTTCCAAAGCCTCTCATTTGATAACCCCTATATAGGAATGAATTATGATGTCTTCCTAAAAAGGAACCGAGGATTTAAACTTGCCTTATTGTGTTTAAACCTAAACCGCTCAATCATAACTTTATAATATATTGAAGTGTGTAAAATATATTTCTTTGGAAAACTCAGTTCATATAAAATTCCTGTTGATAGGAAATTGAGCTAAATGTTTTTTCGTTCTAATTACTATGTGCTTTAAGGGGAAAATATGTTGAATTATAGTGAAAAAATCAGGGAAGTGTGGACGAAGAAATTTTGTAAAATAAAATGATTGTAATATGATAAAATCACCGTCCCATTTTTGGGGATAGTGAATTTCCAATACCCTAATTCGCGTTAAAGAAACTGCTAAAGAAGATAAATGTTGATATATTAAATTTGCGACAACAATTGTACTTTATAATTGCAAATGATAAATAGGTGAATGAAAGTAAAGAATATTTGGTACCACTTTAAAATATATGAAAAACTTAGAAAATTTAGTAGAGGGTGGTAAAAGTTACAAAATTTATTTACAGAGCATTTACAAGTGGGACGAAATTTTTATTCAGGATGAGTAGGGCTCTAGAGAGAATATTCGAGTAATTACAGGTAAGGCCTGGTAACTAGTAGAAAATAAAATTGAAATTAATGAGCAATCACTCAAGATGAAGGAAAAGAATTCTCAAAATTAAAATAAAATCAAATTCTCCCAATCTCAAAATATTTTGTTGTTCATTACAACGTCCTAAAAAATGATAAAAATAGCAAAGAAAAAACTGAAAAAATATATCAAGACGTACGACCTTAGCAAGGGTTAATCCTGATCGATAAAAAAATAATGAAGAATTAAGACAATAATATACTTTCACATTAATGTTCTTACATGTCTAAACAAGGAAAAGAATAAATTAAATCAGATGATAAACTTTAGGATATGATGAAGAAAATTAAATTAACGGTGGAAGGTGAAGGGAGAGATGGAAATGATAATTCTAGAATATGGTTTTGAAACAAATACCCTTGAGGGGAAAGCTGAAGTTTTGTTGGATAAATAGTTCAGTAACAAGTGACTCCTATTTCAAATACCAGGGCAGTCAACAGTGGAAAATGTCAGGAGATACAGGGAGAAATCGGTTAGGCCATTTTATGGTTAGGCGTAGACTTTAGAATAGTGTGAACAATGCCTACAGTCCCCAGGGAGGAGGTGCGGATTCGGAACACAATTTAGTACTAAAGCATATGAATATTAAATTGAAGAAAAGGGAATGAGGGTAAGAACATGGACTGTAAGACTTAACTGGAGCGAAAAGGAAGAGTGCCAGAAGGCAGTAAATAAGATTCTGGGAGAGGATAAGGGAAGGAGAGCGTATTATAGAAGAAAGAAGTGAATATCTCAAAAAGGCAATCTGGAAAGGTGGGAAGAGGAAAATAGCGACGTAAATAGAAAAGGGTTTGCAAGTTGGATGGGAAAAAAAATGAAGAGGAAGTGAATGAGAACTTGAGCATAGAAATTAAAGTTAAGATAAATTCAGGAGAGAAACAATAAACGGGCGAGAAACCAATTGGACAAAGGAAACTTACTGAAAAGAGCAGTGCGAGTTATGGACAGTTAACGGAAAAATACGAAATGAACCTATTATAAAAGAAGGTTAAGGAACTCTAAGAAAACAAGATGGGTAATTCCGTTATCACTATTAGACATCTAAGACTTAAAGCTTTAATTGATGAAGAAGAAGTTCATAAAATTTGTAAATAACATACGAAAAAAGGAATTACATGATAATGATAATATGCCAAATAGTTTGGATATAGATTGGAAATATTGTGTTGATAATAATAGCTTAGGACCAGGAATACTTGATTGCAAGATAGGAAAGGCATTAGATAAAGTGAGATCGAAAATGGCTGTGGTAATAGTTAACATCCATTCAAAAATACCAAAAAATGGGATCTAAATGGGTTCATTCGCGACATTTATGAGGAAACAATTTGCCTTAATGACTAGAGAGAGATATGATCTATGCACCCATCCGATGAAAAAGAAAAGAAACAGTGAGAAATAGATTAGGGGTTTAAGTTTCATTTCAAACGCAACAAATTAGGACCTTGAACAAAAAAAATTATAAAGAGAGTAAATGAGTAGTTTGGCAACGCATTTGAAAAGGCCGCTCTAGAGATGAATATCATAGAGTCCAGCCGAGATATATTTGTATAATTCGTGGAATTTGAGAAGTCATTCGATAGAGTAGACTGATGATTATTCAGTGACCATTGTGCAGAAGAAAAATGTAGACTGAAGAGGTAGACGACTTATCCAAACCAAATAAGAATAAGAGAGGGATAGCGCACAACAGAATATGTGTGATAGGTAGGAAAGGAGAATAAATTATTTAAAAAGTGAGACATTGAGATACTCAAGAAATATTATGGCTTAGGTAATTTTTAAAAGAAGCCGCAAATAAATTTTGCAGACATAAACTATAAAAGGAAAATTTACTAACCTATTCACGAAGTTTTTTAGAAGAAATTCAGCACATTAGCAAGGATGTTAAAGAGCAATTGAGTTAGGGAAAGAAAATTTAAGTAAGAGGCGGAAGTTGATTACGGGGAACTTTTTTTCCCCTATTTTTCCTATGTGCCAAAGTACTTAAACTGACAAGTGAAAATTTAATAAGAAATTACAACAGTTATATATATATATATATATATATATATATATATATATATATATATATATATATATATATATATATATATATATATAACTTTTGAACGGCACAATAGAACACAGAATAAAACAGATAACACGTAAAAGGACACTCACACTGTAGATGATTTAAGCTTTCGGCCTACTCCGAGGCCTTCTTCAGGTCAGACTCACGTCAGGTCAGAGTCTGACCTGAAGAAGGCCTCGGAGTAGGCCGAAAGCTTAAATTATCTACAGTGTGAGTGTCCTTTTACGTGTTATCTGTTTTATTGTGTTCTATTGTGCCGTCCAAAAGTTATATTGCTCTCGTGAGTACTTCCGCATCATCGATATATATATAAGGAACAGTCATATGATTTTAAATGAAATAACAGGAATGATAACTACGGCCGTATTAAATATTATGGGAAAGATCAACACCAGGCGTACTCTTATCTTTGCCCACCATTAAGAGTACGGCTGGGGTTGATCCTTCCCATAATGGTTTAGAATGTTTGTCCTTCGGGCAGGAGGATAAGAGGAGGTTTCTGAACATTGGGTGTGAAAAAGAACGGTGAAAAATGTACTGGATGGAATGTAAAACCAAGGATGAAATTCTAGGAATAAGAGGGCAAGAGAGATAGAGAGGGCTGTTTCCATTTCTTATATTTTCAATGGCTGGCTTTCTGCAATGTTTGACATTTATTTTCTCCAAATAAAAACATTCATTATCAAGTTATGAATTATCTATCCACTCAAGTTCTCTTCATAGAAATAAGTATTTTATATATTTCGTTCCTTGATGATTTCCTCAAGATCATTTAAGATAATCTAACTTGAACATTCCGTTTACTCATACATTTCAGAGAATTTTTGCGTTCCATTGAGTTATAGTAACTCAGCACGCGATCAAAGCCAAACATTTGCGTGCAAACATTCGTGTATCCTTTATTGCAATGCGGCTCATTCGAATGAAATGGCCATCTAAATACCATTAAGGAATTTCAGACGAGTTGGGGAATGGTCGCTGGTGATAGCAAAAAGAAACCTCCCACAAAACGTCATGCAAGCCGTTTTGAAGTCCCGTTGGGATGCCCACGGAATGGAAATTCGTTGCACCAAAACTTAGTTTGAACTATGAAGAAAAACTACAGCTTTGATTTCCTACTTGGAGTGTGGTCCAGTTAATTTTTCAACGACCTTTTACACTTCTGAAAATTAGAAAAATGTCACTTGAAAGTAGCTACGCAATTGTTTTTTGAAATGTTAAAAATTGTATTCTGCTCGATCATGAAACTAATGAGGGTACTTTGAACATAAATCAACTACCAATAACGGCTATCTCCACTACGGGGATAATCGTTATTGTGATATGATATCATGGTAGTTAAAATCATTGCTAGGTTTGATAATTTCTTACGACAATTTTGAATGAGAAATCGCTACAAACCAGCAGCGGTAGTCTTTCAATGAAAAACTCTTGACGTTTGAAAATGGGTGGAGAATCGGTGCAGATGATGCACTTGGAGGTGCTGCTTTTGATCAGATAGAAACAGGAGTGGAAATAGTATCAATTAAATGAAGTAGGTCATAAACAACAAGCATGTGCAATGAACTGATTTTCCATCGCACGTCATTAAATCTTGGTCATTTACATTGTAGAATATTTTCTACGGTGATTTATTTTAATCAGTCTTTTCTTGTTAGTTTATGAACCCTAGTATGGTTTAGGTTATGGCTAGTAAAGAAATATATTGATCATAAGCTGAGAAATTTCATGAGTGGGAACAAATATTAACTTTCCAGTTGCGTTTCTTTATGCACCATCAATCTATTCAACCAAGTTTCAAAAAGTTTTAAAAATATAATCGTAATTCATTTCTAAATATTTCCCTTTGAATGGAAGAGATGATATACTCTACATATTTGCAGGCGATTCGGATTGTTTATGCTCATAACTGGTCAAAAGTTTCTTGTGTCATTTAGTTTCATTTATTGACGACTTAAAGGTGTATATCCCAGCTTCTGTTAATGTAGGTATAAATTAGTTATGTCACGTCCTATCTCCTGGTACCGATTACGCCTGCACACCATTGCGACTTTTAATGCTCTTTCTTAGAATAACGATTGCCTCGAAATAAAGTCACTATAATTAATCAAATAAAAATCATTGAAAATTGAAGACCACCAATCATGACTCGCTAATGATTATGTCACTGGTGGTCCCCAAACCAAAGTGGTTGAGGTTATGTTTGGTGACATTTTTAAGCTAATATGCATTACTAAGCATTGCTGAAAATATTTTGCATTTTATTTAGTTTATGAAATACTTAATAAAAACTTCAAATTGTCAACTAATAGGAACGAAGAAGCTTTAGGATCTAAGGGAGATCATTATGTACGACGGGTATTAATCGGGAATCACGCATGTCAGTTTGTTCGAGGCTGCAACGCAAGAAACCTGGGCCTTCTTCAATTCAGACTGCAGTCTGACCTGAAGAAGGCCTCGGAGTAGGCCGAAAGCTCAAATTCTACAGTGCGAGTGTCCTTTTACGTGTTATCTGTTTTATTCTGTGTTCTATTCTGCCGTCCAAAAGTTATATATAACTGACCCCCCCTACCCTGATGTATGAGTTTCACACGCCGTCGGACTTAGTACTGGGTGAGCTCTACCATCACCTACCAAACCGACCATCGGGTTGAATACTGTATTGATGGTTTATATGTATATATATACATTTATATGCACGTAGTATATATATATGTATATACTACGTGTATTTTGAAATATAAAAACTTGCTTAGGCCATTGGTCCATACAGCGAAATAATAAGCAGTTGAGAAACGGAAATTTCTGTACTTTTTTCAATATTTTTCTTTCTTATTCCCGGGAACACGACTTTTCCTTCGCGTCATATGATTCAGCTTGTTTGTTTGTCATACGAATAAGCGTGGGTTAGCAAGACCTCCTGTTACGAGCTAAGGATGCTCTCGCATTATCTTTCAGCCCGCACCACTCCAAGAGTCTCAACCTTTCTTACGACAATGTCTAACTGTTTTAACAGTTATCGCCGTGTTACGAATTGTAAATTCCACCAAAAATAACTAAGGCCATATTTCATTTGATTGCGCAGAGACATTCAATAGAGGTTTACCTCCGTTTTATCACCAAAACCCGCCCTTTTATTTTGCGGCTTGTCTACAATGTACCCATTTTAGAAAAAAATGAAATTTCACTTCAGAGAATCGCTTAAATTAATTAATTCACATATAAAAATTACTTAGCATCTTCAATAACTATGGTGGACCAAGAGATTAATTTAAATGTATTTAGTGAAAAGCATACAATGTTACAAATGAGATATGATTTCAATTCGAAACTCCGATCCACTTGTCGCAAACTTGTAAAGAAATTTGAGAAGCCCTTGCGGAAATCTTCTCCCTTCTTATTTCTGTGCAGTGCAATGCAATACTAATGAGATACGAAAAATCTTATTTAATGTTTGTATTCAGTTAGATTAATGTGTTATCAGATAACGATCCCTGCTGCTTCATTTCGCTTTCATCAATAATAAACATTGTGTTCTCTCCTTTTGAACCACTTAGCATTTTTATGAGGAATGATTGACTCCTGAATGAAGCATTGACTAACTTTGTCTTTCAATATGGACGCATTATAAGTAACTCAAACTAATGACTTTCCATCTCAGTAATGGAAAAATGCGGATCTAAGTATCACTTCCTAAGACTTGCAATTTATTTTTATTGGATAAAAAATTTCCTCGATCAGGTTGGTAATGTTTAATATTAAGAAAAATATTTAAAAAAAATATCAATACTATCGGACTTCCCGTGCATTTTTAATTCCGAAAAAAATTATGGAGTTCCATTTTCATCGGTCTGTATTTCATATCAGTTTAATTTCGGTATGAATGGATTAACATTTTGGAGCATTCTTCTTTCTCTTGGGAAGGTGTAGGAGCAGTAGTTGTATTCCTGTGCATTTAAAAAATGTATTAAATCACTTGCCGGCGTCATAAAAACATCGCCAGACTTGGTGCTTGACGCTAACATTGCGATTGTGTCTCGCTACGGCACGATTCTTATGGTGCACGTAGAAAACCCTTTCCCCTTCCCGGCTATTTGCATATGGGTTGGTTGGTTCTCTCGGAGCTGGCTGGGCCCGGCGCGGCTTGCGGAGGAGAACAGTACCGCCTCCGCCCTCGGAGGGCACCTCGTGCAGCGTTGCCATCTCCTCCGTTGCCTTTCGTGCCCTTCCACTGGAGATGCAATCGCGGCCCCTTTGCGTGGTGCTCACGCCCCCCGCCCACCTAAACCACTCTCTCGGCACCGCCTACGAGGCCGAGAGAGAGAGAGAGAGAGAGAGGAGAGGCGAGGCGGTAGGTGGTGGGAGGAGGAGGAAGAGGAAAAAAGATGAAGAAATCTTTATGTACACCAACCCTCGAGGCAAACTGCTCAACCACTTCGTTAAGGGCCCCGGCGACACATGCTTCCTCGTGAAAAAGCATCAAAGGGGAAATGAATACTCACTCCCCCATCCCCGACAAACTCCCCCCACCCGCCAACTTGGATGGTGTGAGACTTAAAGTATTTATCGTACGAGCGGAATAATTGCATCGAACGCGACACCTGAGCACTTTTCATACTTTACACATTCAACAAAACGGGTTCCGATACGTTTGAAACATGCAATCTTATTGTGGACGGACAGCGATTAGCGAATTCCAAAGGAATGGGATAAGTGGCGTGGAACTAGGATGTAACATGGGAGTACCTTCGGTCGGTGTCGGCCACGGGGTGGTGGAGGGCGGAGTGGGGGGTGGCGGTGGGAGGTGGAATGGGGGCGGCGGGGAAGGGGGCAGCGGGGCGGAGGAAGGGCGCGGAGGCGGAGGGCAGGCACATTGATAAATGGTTCGGCGATCACGCGGAGATAAGAGGGGCGGCGGTGGGGTGGTGTGGGGTGAAGGAGCGGGTTCCTGGAGGCGCCTACTCGCTAACCACCGGGTAATTACTTCACAGATGCCTTCGAGGAGGAGACGTGGAGCTGGGAAGGGGACAGGTAGACGTGGGGAGGCGTCGGGTGAGAAATTCTAGTCCCTGGGAAGGGTGCACTCGAAAGACGGATGTTCGGCGAGGTGTCGTGGGGGCGGGGGAGGGAGGGAGGGGGCGGCGGGGGAAGGAGGGGAAGAAGTGAGAGCATTAGGAGAGGCACGCGCGCTGATTTTTGTTGAACTCGCCGTGATCCGATGGTGAGAAAAATGTTGGACACTTGAAAAGACCCCGGCAGGAAATGAAATAAATTTCCTCTTCCTTTCATAACACTCTCGGGTGCCTCTTAAAGCTATTTCAACTCTCAGAATTTTTAGAGCTTCTTCAGTCATTGTCTGAACTGAGGGTGGTATGGCTCTTGCATATTCATCCGCAATAAGTGGGGAGAGATTGAGTACTTCACTACAAGCGGGTACCTGGAATGTGAGAAGCACGGGAGCCAAGCTGTGAGACGTGAGCCCTCATGTCTGAAGGGGAATGTGCTCTCGCTAGATCTAGTGCTAGTGCCACTGCATGCTGGTGCATATAAGATGCTCTAGCCAGATACTACTGTTGTGACCAGGGCTGAGCGTGTTTGGGAAGCAATGAAAAAGCTTCTCCCTGTTATTTACAGGGAAATCGCTCGCAGCACAATATGGGGAACTGATTCGCATTCGTAAATTAACGCGTCGTGCTTCTGAAGGATCTTATTACCAGGCCAGGTTACCTTAGCTGTAATGTTATATACTTCGAGTTGAGTGTAAATTGATTGCATAGTACGATATACGCCAGGCCTCGGAAAGCTTAAATATGAACTCTCTTTTTAACTCTCTGAATTTTTTTTCTTTTTTCATGAATTTGGGTTTGTTTTATGTTTTCAAGTATTCGTTTTTTGTAATCACGACTAATGAACCATGATTTAGTTGGACTGAACTCCCTTCTTTTTTTCCATTACTTCTAATTTATTCCATTTCGTATTGGCTCATTCTTAGAGATTCTCAGAATCTTCGTTTTATTTCGTAAATAAATAACTGTGTAATCGTTAACACTATTTCAACACACTCTTCTTTATTTTTTCATCCACGCCAAACAGGTTATGACTCCAAGCAATGAATTCGACCATTTTTTCGTTTCCGGCTCATTTATTTGGAAGTTTATGTTTATGAAAAAGGAACACTGCATCTGCCCACTGGATTGCATTCAGCTACAACTTGTTTCAACGCTTCAGCGTCATCGTTATATACCCAATGATGACGCTGAAGCGTTGAAACTAGTTGTAGCTGAATAAAATTCAATGAGCAAATATATTTCATTCCTTATAATAAAAAAACAAAGAAGTTTATAATCCTACTCAATGAAGGCACCCAACTGGATATAAAATCCCTCCCTGTGTTATGGGTAAATGTTTCTTCTTTCTGATTCCTCTGTATGGATGGTTGGTAAAAGGTTAAAGCCTTTTATTAAATTAAATTTAATTAAAATATTAATCAAATGCATATCTGATTGGATCCCTTTTGATTTAAAATACTAATATAATAATATCTAAACTTACTCACAGTAAAGGCCCGTAGTAACCGATGCTCCATAAACACCCCAAGTGTGCCTGCATTATAATAACAATAATAATAAGATACTTTTCTTGACTTTCATGAATTATCCTGCATACTCATGACTGACAATGAGAAATATGACACTAATGACCGTCCTCTGAATGTCAATCATGATCCTGAACTGATAAGACGTTGTAGTCTTTCGTATTATTCAAAATGAATTTATAAATACTAGCCAAAGAAAATGCTAAAATAAGTCAGGTTGATTTCTGTTATAGCAAGATAGGAGCAAGATAACCAGAGCTTAACCTCATAGAGAACTTTGACCACAGGGAAACGAAGTGTTTACCTGCTACGGACATTTCAGAAATATTTCTTTCTCATTGACTTCCAAAAATTTGTCGCCCTTTCAGCTGCAAAAGAAAGAGAGAGCATATTTAACCCGATAATGAGCTAAGCAAAATGTAATAGATCGGCAAGAATATAGGAGTAGGTGAAAACAAAAGGGGAGTTTTATATCTCTTATCTTACTGTTGGCAGAGCAAGCAATATTTATTGGATTTAGAATATGATATGTGAGTTTGTCTTAGCCTAAAACTAAGTTTCAACAGCATATTTCATGTTCACCATAGTTCTTTATCAACTCGTAACATATGCGTAGATAATGTATCGTTAGACTAATAAATCTTAAGTGGCACGTATTTTGAAGCTAGAATTCTTAGTTTAATCACCGCTGTTGGGGTAATTATAATGTTATGGTCGGTTGTGATATTTATAAGGCTGTAGCGAAATGAGTTAATATTAAAAATTGTGATCTGTCAAAAAGGAATTTTCTAAAAAGTTGCCTGTAAGCCGATGGCATATATTTCAAGACGTCTTTAACTTCGCTCAAATTGATTTTTATAACTGTGTTCCAGCAATTTCTCTTGTCAGCTGCCTTTCATAGAGTAGGTTTTTTATGCTCGCCGCATTCTTCCTACACATTTTCTTGACTCAACAGGATGCCAATTTTCTCGTTAGTTGAAAATTCATCGTTTACTTTGAAGTTTCCCATTATTCTCAGAAGGCCCTAATTTCTCCTGCCAATTCATAATCCGTCGATGAAGTGAGATCATCTGAGAGGATTTTAAAGTAATTTGTTGAAAAGGTAACCACAAGATTCTAACTCCGTTTAATAAAAATTCGACTTTCATGTTCTCTTGTAAAGATAATGCGGAATGCTATTTATTGATTGATGGAAATTGGACGCGCTAAAACTACTTCAAATGGGTGACGTCATAATAATGATACGTTACTAATGGTATTAACATTTCTTTAATAAAAAATCAGGTCTTTTACAGTGGAAAAAAATTGAGAGCGATGAAATCTAGCTGTAGGACATAATGACGTTCACGTAGTTCCCCTCATGCAAATCTACCCTACCTCCGCCAATCGTCATTGACGCAGCCTCAATGGATTATATATACTCAATAAACTATATACATTTTACGGTGAAAGTACGTGGACATAATTAAAATGTTTGTTTCCTCCAGTTAATGATTCCTTGCGCAATTTCTGCTACAATGATAAGAATTATAGTCTACAGACTGTGTCAAAAATTGAAAGTAGTATGATTTATTTTTTCCGTGATAGACGGACACTCGGACGGCGGTTTCTCTTGCTGGGTTCGAGAGAGAGAAATCTCAGGGATGGCTGGAGACCGGTGGCAGTTGGTTCCCATCCTTAAAGGAATGTGATTGTTCGTTTGCGAAACCTCTATAACCTGACCTGTTTACGCTCGGTCATGAACCATGTTATTGGAACAGCGCTACTCCGTCACATTTTGCGTGAAACTGGGCAAAAGCGGGAAAGAGACTCATGACATGCTCACGGCAGCCTATGGTGATAAGGCCATGGGTAGATCGGGTGTTTTTCAGTGACACAAGTCGTTTAGGAAGGGTAGAGAAGATGTTGAAGACGCCGATCGTTCAAGACGCCCTTTGACCTCAAAAAGTGACAGAAAAAAATAAAAAGTAATCTTGCAAGAGTGAAGACTTTGTTGGAGAGAGATCATAGATGAAGTGTTTGCATGGTTTCTGATGAACATGGCATCCCTAAATCCTGATTTATGACCGAAAATATGGGCATAAGAAAGGTGTGTGCGAAGTTGGTGCCACGAGTGTTCTTGGAAGAACAAAAGGAAACTCGCACGCGGATCTGCCAAGAGCTTCTCGACCCTGTCTCAGCCACCCAACAGCCCTGACGTTACCCCACCAGACTTCTTTCTCTCCCTCCGTCTCCAATCCGTGCTGATTAACGTTAGCACGGCTCTAAGGAAGCGTTACAACAGACCGTGACGAGATTGCTCAGTAACATTATTGGTACCACCTTCCAGAAGGCGTACGAAGTGTGGAAAACCCGCTAGTAGCAATTATGGACGCACAAGGGTGCTACTTCAAAGAATTTTGAGTGAATGCTTGAATTCTGGAAATAATGTTTTTGAATAGACTCAGTCCCACTACTTTTGGGACAGCAGTTGTATGATATTACTGATCGCAGCCTTAGATGTATTCGTTTATATTTTGTAGAAATTAGCGTGCAGTATTGTCTGTTTTGTCTGCAATTTTTACTTGCCTTAGATATAACACATTTGGATGGAACGACAAATGAATAATTATTAATTTGTGTATCAACGTGTGCAATCATTTCTTTATATCTTAATGAGTACAGTGCCATTTTAATGGCAAATATACTTATTGAACATTTTTCCTATTCTGTGACATTGGTAGCACAAGCTGGTTGCAAAACTATCATCTATTTTTCTATCTGCATCGCCCTACTAGTCTTTTAAGTGTTTTGTACACTTGGTCTTTCGCCAGAGCGAATGCGAATCGCACTGGAACAATGTCAAACACAGTGCAAAGCGTTGTGTGAAACGCTAATGGATATAAAATTAACGAGAATATAGGAGGCACTGTCCACTTAATTCTTCTAACATATACGACATGCGTTTCAACGCCTGCCAACGCCTACCACGTGAGCAGCAACCTTAGATTATTTCCAGGCGACACAATGATTTACAGAGGAATAAGGACACCAGCAGATAGCGTGCCATTCTCTTACGATTTAAACGAGATATCGGGGTAGTAAAAAGAATGAAGTTTAGAATTAATTATCAGAACATTTATAGCATTGAAGTTATGAAATAAAAAACATGAATAAGAGATAAATAATAATAGATAGGGTGAAGATAAGCATTTAAGAAATGAGTGAAATATACATTGGTGTTACAATGATATCCAACCTTTCACTGGTTACACATGTGAAAAGAAAATGGTTGTTAGCCATAAAAAATGTCATATTTATATCTAACTGGTTGCCGGAAAATGTAACGAAAAAGTAAAAGGGAAGTGCTACTTCATATATACTAGGTCATATTTCGAATAGGCGGCAAGTATCTATGATCCATGGGAGAAAATATTAGTTAAAAAATAAAATTATGGTCCGAAAAAACCGCTAAGTTTGTTACGAACTATAACGAGAAGTGAGTAAGCGTCACAGGTATAGCGTCAGTGACAGCATCATATCTTACCTGTATTTCATCTTTGCGGCCCAACGTACAAGTGTAATGAGGGGTAAAGCCTTGGTGTCACCAATAAACTTGAATGTTCCTCATCTTTCCTTAAAAAGTCTTAGTCTTCCCTGTTCTCTTCGTGACATAAGTCGGCTACATTTTTCCCGAAAGAGATATTTGTATTATTGAAATATGAAATAATTGAGCTACAAGCGTGGACTATCGGAACCAGTATATGGAAAGATGAATGAATATTCTTTCTCTGTTAATCGCTTATTACGTCTCTACAGAACTATGCATAATAGATCATTAAAATGTGGGCTTTTAGCATTTATTGGCTCATATGAATGTGGTACCAATGAAATCCGTTGTCTAATCCGAAATCTAATTCTTTTTGGCAAAGTGAATGCCGAAACTGTGGTACACCGGAAGAAAACATCTACATCTACATAAATACCCTGCGAGCCACCAAAAATGTGTGTGGCAGGGGGTGTAGCACCATGAGGGAAGGGTAAGGGTTGAGGGGGTTGGCGGTTAGGTGAGGAAAGGTGGGGGGAACCTGTAAGAAAAAAAAATATATATATATATTTCCATATATATGTATATATATACATATATTTACATACATATATATACATACATACATACACACATGCATACACATCCTCGCGAGATCCCTAACCTGTACGTTAATTCTTATTGTAGTGAACTAAGTCCTGGGGAATTTCGGCTACAAGCATTCTGGTCCCTTATCGTTCTTGGAAAAAATGACATTTTAAACCTGTCAGTCTTGCAGTCTATCTCTCTAGTCTTATATTCGTGATCCCTTCGACCGTAATACGTTGGGGTTCGTATTATATCCTTGAAGTCATCGGAATAGGGCCCATCTTTAAGTGTTTCTAATAAGATTCATCCATATTAGAAACGCCGCTGTGTAAGAGAATCCCAACCTAAATTGTCTAGCAAAGTGGATTCGCTTCTGAGTTGGTCATAACAATGTTTGACAAATCTAGCCCCCCTAGAGTTGCTTAAAATTACCCTTGTAAGAAACCACTGCATTAGAAGATGATTTTAAAGGATAAAGCTCCATTGTGCTTTCTGCTCCTTTAAAATTTTAACAGATCTGAGTAATTCAACACGTCACATTCAATTGTTGATTGCTATCTTTGTTGTAACTCATAAAATGAAAAAATATATGGAGGAAATAATGATAATATTTGCATAAATCCATTTTTTACATTATATTTGAATGCTGTGTAAATAGTAACCCATGCAAAACAAAAAAATTTTTAAGCTAAAACTCCGTTCACGTGTTAAACCCATATGTCCGAATTATTGCCTATTTTCAAACAAACTTCCTCTGATATAATTTGCCTAAACACGCACGAAACCCGAAAGCGGATAACTTATATAGTATAATAACTAAAAGTAAATGTATCCATTTAGGAAGTACCTTGAAGAAAAAAGTAAGACTACTTAAAAAGATGCAAGTAGATGTTTTTACAATAAATAAAAAAAGAAGATCTAGTAGATGGTATTTCATAATTATTTTTCAGATGTGTATATGGCGGGATTTAAAAATGTCTTTTCCATATAATAATATTTTTCGTCAATAATTTCAATGGGAAAACATCGTGTTTCCAATGGCAGAGTTCCATAACGGAAAGGGTGGAAGCCTAGTGCTTCTGGCGCTGGTCTAATGGCAGGAGGCCCCGCATCCAATTCCCGGTGACGCCTGCGGATGCTTTCAGCTCCGCCCAACCTGGGTGGTTTCTCGGGTACTAGATCTTCCGGAAAACTACTGGTGGCATAAGGTTGGGAACCAGCCCCTTGCTCTCCTAATGTGTGAATTTCACACGCCGTAGTGTAACACTTAGTGATTGGTGAGCGCTAACCACACCTATCGAAGCTACTAGTCATATATGACAATGCATAGTGGAAAACTATGCTCAGTGTCACATAAACATAACATGTACAGCATTCAAATTTGCATCATATGAGGATAACAGAACAATAAGTTTGATATCCCACGCAACTAAAGTTACCCTCAGGATCATAAAAAAGGATAGAGAGTAAGGCAAATGATTAATTAGGGGATGATCAGTTTGGGTTTAGGAAAGGAAGAGGTACGCGTAATGCCATTGCAGTAATGAGATCACTAATCGAGAGGAATATAGAATACAATCAGGACGTATTTGCCCGTTTCGTAGATTTCGAAAAAGCGATTGATGGAGTGAATTGGGAAAAACTAATGCGTGTTTTGAAGGAAATAGGAATGGATTGGAGGAACAGGAGACTGATCCGAAAGCTGTACATGCCTCAGACTGTTCAGGTGCGAGTGGGGAACGGAGAGTCTGGATCGGCAGTATTAGTAAGAGGTGTAAGGCAGGGTTGCGCATTATAACCGGTGCAGTTCAACGTATATGTAGAGGAAATGATTAAAGAGGCATGGAAAGAACTGCAGGTAGGAATGAAAGTCGAAGGGGAATTCGTAAGATCAGTTAGGTTTGCTGATGACCAAGCATTAGTTGCTCAGTCAGCCAAGGGGTTGCTGAATGAATTGCTGAGTAAATTGGAGGTTCAATGCGATAGATATGGGATGAGAATCATTATTAATAAAACAAAGGTTATGCGATTTTCCAGAAAGAAAAAGGCTAAGCTAAACATAAAAAAAGAAGGGGAAAGAATAGAGCCGGTAGAACAGTTTTCATATCTCGGAAGTGTTTTGGACCAATACGGTCGAAGTGGTAGGGACGTAAGGAGAAGAATTGCGCCAGGCAAGAAGGCTTTCTCAAGGAGGAGGTAGTTGATGAAGTTGGGTAGGGAGGTTAAAAATAGACTCGTAAAAACTTTGATATGGAGCGTTGCTATATGTACAGCCCGGAAACGTGGTCGCTAAAGCAGCATGATAGTCGTAGATTAGAGGCTTCTGAAATGTGGGTGTGGAGAAGAACGGAGAAAGTGAAATGGACCGAATGGAAAACAAATGAGGAAGAACTAGGGATGGTGGGTGAGGAGAAGGGTTTGTTGTGAGATATCCTATGGAGGTAGGATATATGGATGAACGGTGTATTGAGCGGCAGTGAGATGTTGAAAACGGTAATAGAGGGGAGAATGTTAGGCAAACGAGGAAAGGACAGGAACAGGAAGGATGTTGGATGGGATGAAGGGAAGAAAGAAGTACACATAGATGAAGAGAGACCAAATGTAGAGTAGATTGCTGGATTGGGTTTTGTTTGGAGATACATAATATTTATTTGATAGTTGTGTCCATCCAAAAACCCACCTTAACCGGTAGATTACCTAATTATATATATATATATATATATATATATATATATATATATATATATATATATATAAACCATAAACACAGTAATCAACCCGAAGGTCGGTTTAGTAGGTGATGGTAGAGCTCACCCGTGTACCAAGCCCGACGGCGTGTGAATATTCACACATCAGGGTAGGGGGGCCAGTTCCTTTCCCTGTGCCGGTTATGGTTTCCCAGGAAGATCTGGTACCCGAATAATCAACTAGCTTGGGTGGAGCTGCAGGTGACCAAAGGGCCTTGCCCGGGAATCGAACCCGGGACCCTCCGGTCAGCAGTCCAACGCTCTACCCGCTAGACCACCGCGACCCGCATATATATATATATATATATATATATATATATATATATATATGATTTCTTCGAAGTAACACGGAAGTGTTGAATGAAAAACTTAGACAGTAACACACAGCACGAGAACACATAGAAAGAACACTCACAATAATATCTTGATAATTTCGACGGACTCGAGCTCCGTCTTCTTCGGAAGATAAGATATGACGGACAGTCAAAATTATCAAGATATTATTGTAAGTGTTCTTTTTATGTGTTCTCGTGCTGTGTGTTACTGTCTAAGTTTTATATATATATACATATACATACACGTGTGTGTGTGTTTTGCAACCCCTTTTTTGCTTATATCTATTTTCATGTGAATGAATATTTGTTCGCCATACGGCGGGATTTCGTGTTCGAATGTGTGTATACATATATCCATACACACATTTTTAGTGCCAAAGGTGCAAATATTACTCATTCCTTTGAAAGTTTAAAAATGGAAATTGTTCGCAAAAACAGTTGAAAATTAACGTCTCACCGTTAAATGTTAACAGGGAATTTCTTTAGATTTCATCTAACTTTGCAATGTTTGGTAATTATTTTAATGAATAACAAAAACTAACTAATATTTTAGATTGAAACCTCATGTATCGTTTAACGGTCTTCTCTGATGACGACTGAAAAACGGCTCAGAGAGACAATCATTATTCTGATTTTGATTACGGTGGATGTTGATAAAGTTTATTGTTTGATATGATTTTTGGAAAACTGATGTATTTATGGCTCATGCTAATTTTTTTACTTGAATTTTATTTAATACTTCAAGAAAGTAGCCAAGGAAAAATTGGAAGGTATCAGAGGCACTCTACGAAACAGGGTGAAACAATCATCATATTGACGTCTCCAATGTTATGACTACTTGTATTTACAGAAATAAAAGCTGGTAAAGATAATGGCAGCAGGGCTTGCACAAAAAGTTACACACCAATCAATTTAAAAGGAAGAAATGAAAGAAGTAAGGAAGGAAAACAGGCTCATACAAAACTACGGATTTACGGATACCTTTAGGCATTAACAAGAATTTGGCTCCTTGATATGAGGGATTGCCAATGATAGATGAGACAAGAAGGAGTGTGTATGTCAAATTATGGCAGGAAAGAAGCCCTCTTTGTGGGAAAACACGATTGCCAGTTGTAAGTGTTGCAAAGCTGAATAGCAGATATAGTCAAGAAACATTATTTTTAATTCAACCTTCCGTTGCTGCAAATTGTGGACGGTAATGGCTTAAAAGGAAATTAAATTAGGAGCGATAATTATGTTGTGCTTTAGAAAAAAAGGCGGAATTAAAGCTGGTTAGGCCTTTCGAATAATGAAGAAATCCTTCAGAGATTGAGCAAAGGGAGAATTTATGGAAGACACTACTCAGAGGAGGAGGAAAATTAATTGAGCGCGCTCTCATGCATAATAATTTATTAAAGCCCATCGCGGAAGAGAAAAACATACCCAGAAAGGAAATCTAAAGATAAATTACGAGAAGAAAGGATGGCAGTCGTCCTCTGAAAGAACGACGGGGGCACGAATATATTGACAGGTAATAGGATAGCTATCCAGATGGGCCTATCAAAGGACTGATATTTCGTAATGCCAATAAAGCATGTACAGAAAAGTGTTGATGATCAAGTAAGTGTCGGATGAGTTACTAATAGTGTCTCAAATGGGTGGTTTGATTCGTTTTTAATTTAAATTTACCAAATTCAGTGTAATTACAGTCACTCCTTGCAATATCCCCCAAATGGTTAGTTCCTGGACCATTTTTTCCGATCTCAAGAGTCCAAAAATTCTAAGAAATCAGAATTGCCAAATTAAGTAAAATCTTCAATATGATATCTTTGGGTGTAATGAGGGCGTGCCAAATTAGAACTTACTAAGTTTCCATATGTGGTGGCGATTATCCGGTATGCTTTTACATGACATGCGTAAACTTAATCAAGGATAAATTGTTGTCTTACACTTACGATGGTTCTAATACGTAGATATGTGCTCTTGACGACTGCAAAACCCTTTCAATCCTTAAAAACTTGATTACCATTTATCACAATAATTCTGGTAATACGATTATTCAAGTTTGCAGGGATATTAAGAAATAAATAAAGCAGCATATTTTATGGATGAAAATATTAAAGTAATTAAGCCTGAGCTAAATGATTTATTATAAAAAAGGAAAGTAACAAAAATGAGTCGACATTCTCTTACCTTGTTAACTCACTGTGCAGTTTATACGCGGCAAAAGTCTCTTAATGTGACTCAAGTACTTCGTCACAAGCAGGCGTTACAAGGTGAAGTATGTTCAAATCGCTTACATCTGCTTCCGAAGATTAAAAACACTGTCCAGCCAAGCGTTTCTTCACATTGAGGAGCATGAGAAAGCCACATGCTTTCAGGTCTGGACTATAGGGAGGATGAACGCGCTTCAAATTGACTTGCACGACATATTCCGCAAGAACAATTGTCATATGCGGCCGTACATTGCTGTATTGCTACGTCTAGACTTTGATACAGGACATTTTTGCATTTGATAATGCCATGAAAATTTTTATATAAATCCGTCTAGCATACTCCATATAGTTGTGCGTATCAACTGGGCATGCTGGTACCCCATTCCCTGAATACCACCAAGGTGTGACCATTACTTTCCTAGCAAAAGACACCACACTGGATACATTTGAAGTTCATTGGAAATCCTGGAGATTTACGAAAAGTACCTGTAATGACAGCCGTGATGAGGTGACTCATAGAGAGGAGTCATTGAGTACAATCAGGTTGTATTTGTTTGTTTCGTAGATTTTGAGAAGGCATGTGGAAATCAAGAAGTAATGAATAGTACATTGCAGAAGATAGGAGTAGATTGGAAGATAGGTAATTTATCCGTGACCTGCACATGTCTCAGACTACTAGGGTGCCTGTAGAGAATGAAGGGTCGGGATGGACAGTGGTAGGGAGAGGAATAAGGCACGGGTGCCCACCTTCCCCAGTTGTTTTCAAAGTATGCATGGAGGAAATCGTAAAAGAGGCATGGAAGAACCGGATATAAGAATGCAAATTAGTATAAATCCATTAAGCCACTTAATTTTCCACGATAAAGATTTATTTAATCAGGCACTCAAAGGGGTAATAATCATTGTCGAGTGCATTATAAAATCTTTACAATTGAATCATAGGCATTGGAACAAGTTAAAGAACTGGAAAATGCTGATGAAACATTTGGGAAAAATGTTGTTATTTTATACTTCACATATAAGTGCAAATGAGGGCAAAAACTTTTGCTTGTGGAACAGTTTAGTTTATCTCATGGCAGAGAATAGACTGGTATGGTCAAAGTAATAAGAACATGAGGAGAAGAATAGCTTTAAGAGAAGAATCTTTCACAAGGAGAAAAAACGTTTTTGACTAAAACTTTAATTAAGATTGTTAAGAAAGGACTTGATAAAAATTTGTCATGAAAGTGGTTGTGTGCCATGCGGAGATATGGTCGGTGAAGCAATATTGGAAGCTTGTGGCATACATGTGTGAAGAAGAATGGATCAAGTGAAAAATAAAGAAAAACCATTTACGATATTTTAACCTCGGTCGAAATTAATCTTCAAATTGATAATATATATGTGATGTAAAAGTGCAAAATTGTTACGGGCAACGTTGCAATGTCACGACGATATTCGAAGAAATGATGACAACCACTAGTTGACCGCAGGTTGAAATACAGGTTAAATTAACCGCGTAAATTTTAGGTAGGTCACTTATCAGAGGATGTGAGAGACATATTGCAGGCCCCGACTTACTAAGGTAGATCAGATGACGTCCATAAAATCAGGATAGATTTTTGAAAGGATAAATTTAAAATGTATTTTTTCCTCGGACCATTAGAGATCAAATTAGGTATTAGAAGGCCTCGAAGTAGACCGAAAGCTCAAATAATCTACAATGTCAGTGTATGAGTATAAAAACTTGGACAGCAACAAACCATATAAAACACATAAAAAGAACACACGTTATTCCTTTATAATTTCGACGGAATTTAGCTCCGTTTTTATCAGTAGAAACAGTAGTACTCAGAGTATTGAGTACTACTGTTTCTTTTGATGAAGACAGAGCTAAATTCCGTCGAAATTATTATGTAATAACGTGTGAGTGTTCTTTTTCAAACAACTTCTGAAACAACTACCTATTTGACTGGCCAAAACGTCGAAATGCTGGGTCATCCTCCGTAGAGCCCTGATTTAGCACCAAATGATTTCTATTTATTCTCGGTTATCAAGTACAAATTGCGTGGCCAACGTTTTTCGGCGCCTGAAAAAACCGTTGAGGCATTCAAAAACCATATTTTGAAGGTACCTCAATCGGATTGGAAAAGTGTTAAGAGAATTTGTTTGAGCGCATGCAAAATCTGTAGATCATCATGGAGAATACTTCGATAAACAATAAAGCCATTTTCAAAAATAAATTACTCTTTTCATTATTGCGCCGAAAATATAAATAGCTACCCTCGTATACATTTAATGTATGTGAAGTTAGCACTAGCAAACAATGATAAAAACACCAAAACACACAAAAAAGAAAAGAAGCTCAAACGTTTTCGAACATTCATTAACATATTCCTTCCTTCTCTTCCTTGAGAAAGGTGACTAGTACCAGCAGAAATACGAAAAGGTGTGTTTCTTTTCCGTTTCATGTGGTTCTGTGCTTTGTTTTTTTTTCGCTAGTGCTAACTTCACATATGTCATATAATTTACTCACATATGTGGGAATTTTAGATAAGTATATATATATATATATATATACATATATATATATAGATGATGATATATATGATATAGATGATATATATATATATATATATATACATATATATATATAGATGATGATATATATGATATAGATGATATATATATATATATATATATATATATATATATATATATATATATATATATATATATATATATATATATATATATATATATATATATATATATATATATATATAGATGATGCGGAAGTACTCACGAGAGCAATATAACTTTTGGACGGCACAATAGAACACAGAATAAAACAGATAACACGTAAAAGGACACTCACACTGTAGATGATTTAAGCTTTCGGCCTACTCCGAGGCCTTCTTCAGGTCAGACTCTGTCCTGAAGAAGGCCTCGGAGTAGGGCGAAAGCTTAAATCATCTACAGTGTGAGTGTCCTTTTACGTGTTATCTGTTTTATTCTATATATATATATATGTATATATATAAACCATAAACACAGTAATCAATCCGAAGGTCGGTTTAGTAGGTGATGGTAGAGCTCACCCATGTACCAAGCCCGACGGCGTGTGAATATTCACACATCAGGGTAGGGGGGCCAGTTCCTTTCCCTGTGCCGGTTATGGTTTCCCAGGAAGATCTGGTACCCGAAAAATCAACTAGCTTGGGTGGAGCTGCAGGTGCCCAAAGTGTCTTGCCCGGGAATCGAACCCGGGACACTCCGGTCAGCAGTCCAACGCTCTACCCGCTAGACCACCGCGACCCGCTGTATATATATATATATATATATATATATACACATATATACATGCACATGCAGACACATATAAATGGAATGTACACCAATGTAGCGCTAGCGAACAAAAGAAACTATGATTTTTAGCACATATATATATATATATATATATATATATATATATATATATATATATATATATATATATATATATATATATATATATATATATATATATATATATATTCCAATACAATTGCAATATAATTATTTTTATGAAAAGTAAATGGCGGCATTACGCATGAGAGTGTCGCTTGCTGGCACATACTTTTTTTCCTTTTTCTATGGTAATGCTTAATGTGTACTATGGCAAGGTAGTAGAGGCGGCAGGAGTAAAGTGTTGAGAGATGGACGGTGATAACCGCCGAGCGTGGAGTAAAAGCCTTAAATCCGAGGCTTGCGGGGACACGGAAGTATGTACCATGGACCCCGTCGTGCACGAGCGCAGCGGGGGCCAGCGCCGTGGCGTTTAAGTGATGGTATTATTCAGTTAATTTATGCCACCATTATGTAGAACGCTCAAAGCACTTGGGTGGAAGATAATGCAAAAACGCTCGGCCAAACGACTTGCTTTCATAAATAATTACGGAATTTATTCACATTGAATATTTCATATTTATTATTCATTTGCTACATTCAATTAAATCCGATGAATTTTTCCATGAGATTTCAACGAATTCTTACTATGTGCTACAAAAGTATTTCTTGAGCTATCGACGATCATGAACTTATGATCACAATGCAGCAGAGACCACCTCTCGGAAGTACAAGCTTCCTCAAGACAAAACTTTCGAATCTTTGCTTACTAACGTTAATGTACCCATTCCAGAAAGTCGTGCCAGGCGAATAAAACTTCAAAAAGTATTTTTTTTTATTCCACAGTTGTAATAAATTTGCCTTCCCAGAGTCGTCCACTGGGAACGACTAAAACCATGAAACAATGGCCAATTGTTATTATCAGTGTTTCGCGCTTTGTACATTCCCAACTCACGATTAATAAAGCAAATGAAAAATGGCAGAAAAGAAATGGGGTAAAATCTATCAGTTGAATTTATAATCAATGCTCAGGCAGGAATTGATCATAAATTTCAGAATTAATAAAAATTGGTAATTGCCAATTTTTTCTAATCATGATATTCCACCATATCACGCCTGAAACGTCTCTTTTTATACAATTTCAGAAGATTATGTGGTGTCGGGTTGATTGATCAATTTTCCAGAAGAAATCTATTCCTTTATTCCAACGCCACCTCTTGTCCCTGATAGTACGTTGTCCCTATTCCACTTCCATCTATCCCTTTGTTCACTATCCTGTTCCAATTCCCATCACTCTCCATTGTTTCCTTCCATTGCATAATGGAATTATTACCCCTATTTGATGATACATTCAACACCATAGTCCATATTGTTTGTATTAAAGTGTCGGTAAAATTTTCGTAAAAACAGATTTATTTCAGATATTTCCAAGTATATCCCCTGAGTGTCGACACATTTTTGCCTGCGGCTTTTCCACGACTCGAAGGCTTCCTGGCAGCCGGATTCCGGGAGGTCCTAAAGGGTACCCGTACATGCTTCTTTGCCGACACTTACGGCATGGTGTTGCCTTTTGAGGGACGATTTCACTTTTGGCAATAGGAAATAGTCTGTTGAATCCAATTCGGGACTATAACAGTGTTGGGGAATCGTCGCGATGTCGTTGCAGGTCTTTGCGCGTTCGACTCAGCTCTTGCCCGTCCGTCAAGACCTTCGTGACAAGTTTAGCGCAGACCTCTCGCATCGCCAAATTGTCAGCGATAATGGTGTGTCATCTTATCAACGCCAATACGTTCTGCGATCATGCGTACACTTAATCGAGGGTCGGAATTCTGTACTCCACGTGCATGTCAGGAAGAAACTGTTACCGATGTTTATTATACCTTGAATTTCATTCTCACTACGGTTACCTGGTGGAATGCACTCATGGATATTGGTCGAGTTTGTTGGTTCAACTACTTGCAGAACTAAAAACATTCTATTACAAACCTACTCATTGCTTACTACACTTTTTCAGGGCCTTTGCTTCAATACTCCTGCCACCTAATCAGGCTCTCTTTCCCTCCCCTGTATATTGCTCAACAAATAAATCCTCCAACTATATAAATATAGTATACTATTCAGCAATCCCGTTATACTTCCGGCTTTCCAGCTATATCTCCAGCATTCCCGCTATCTTTCCAACCCACATATTACAGCGGCGTTTCCAATATAGATTAAACTTATTAAAAACGTTTAAAGATGGGCCCTTTTCCGATGACATCAAGGATATAATACGAACCCCAACGTATTACGGTCGAAGGGATCACGAATATAAGACTAGAGAGATAGACTGCAAGACTGACAGGCTTAAAATGTAATTTTTTCCAAGAACGATAAGGGACCAGAATGCTTGTAGCCGAAATTCCCCAGGACTTGGTTCATTACAATAAGTATTAACGTACAGGTTAGGGACTTCGCGAGGATGTGTATACATGTGTGTATGTATGTATGTATATATATATGTATGTGTATATATGTGTATACACATACATATACACCTAACCCCAACCCCCTCAACCCTTACCCTTCCCTCATGGTGCTACACCCCCTGCCACACACATTTTTGGTGGCTCGCAGGGTATTTATGTAGATGTAGATGTAGATTACACCCCTTAAATATTTCCATTTCCACTCTCAATATTCCGAGTATTTTTTTCAATTTTCTTGTGTAAAAGTGTGTGAATCCACTGCGACCCTTTCCCTACGCATTAACAGACATCGCAAAACCACTAAATCCCCGGCTTTACTTTATTTTCCCATTCCTACTTAAGCTACTTCCCACGAATCTTCAATCAATCGTTTGAATACTGCATCTCTGTTTCCGTGATTGACACTCCCTAAATATGCAATAACATAGATATGAGAACAGAGAAAAATGGCTCAAATGCATGCACTAAAACTTTCAAACCAAAAACCGCTCTCCAATAGCCGCCATCTCATCTCGCTCCCCTTTTCCCTTTATCCATCATCTCTCCACTTCTTCCCCTCCAACACCCAACTATTCATATTCTCTCCGTTCTCCCCCGAACTGCATTCTGAAGGTGACCGCCTGGCCACCGAAACGTCCAATATACTCGTTAGTGTTATTTCTCTTTGTACGCATTCAGTCCAGTCCAGGGTCCTTGGATAGTTGGGGTAGTCCGGAGGTGGAGCGTTGGATTACTGACCGGAGGGCTCGGGTTTGTTCCCAAGCACACCTCTCAGGTTTCCATAACTTCATTCAATCTGCGTGATTTTTTGGGTACAAGATGTTCCTGGGAAACTATAGGCGGCACAGGGTGGCACAAACTGGCGCCTATAACTGGATGTGCAAATTTCAGACGACGCTGTTCTTAGTACATGCTGTGCTTGGTCATAATGTTAACAAGATCGAAGTAATAAAGGCACACACAGAAAAATTGTGATTAAAAAAGAAAATTTCACGGGGAGGAGGGAATTGATGACAGAGGTGTTGAATAAGAGTTTTCAGAACAGTCTTGTCAAAACTTTGATTTGGAGCGGTTATTGAACGATGTAGATTTACGTGGCGATGGCATATAACACTTAGGAGAGCGTTTTGTGTTGCACGTTCTTGTGGTGGTGGAATTTCGCCTTGCTACATGCCGAAGTCTGGCTTGCACGTTATTGAATATATTTTTGAGTGCATCCTAAGGTGCAATTGTTTGTTAGATTATAGCATATGTAATTGCATGCGTGTAAAATTAAAGGCGGTAGATATGCATTTGCATGCGTGTGAATGATGGAATGTTTCTATGAATGTATGCACCAATTTGGATTTGGGTTTGCATGCGTGTGTTGGGTTTGAATGCGGTTTTTTTTCCCTTTTTTGGGTGGTGACCAAGTCCCTTTGACCGTTTGCGGGGTAGTATTTTGATGTAAATATATGTGGATTAAATCAAATTAATGTCTTAAGACTGCCCACCAAAAGAATGTGAACGTGAAGGTTGTTCTGTTATTGTTTGTGATTCAGCTACATCTACATCTACTCAACACCCCGAAAGCCGCCGTAGTCCACAAACCAAACATGGTAAACATTCATGCAAAAACTCTTTCACCCCACACACATGCAAACCCACAAACTACCAACAAACACACATGCACCTATATTTAAACCTATATCTATGAACTTTCACATTTGATCCGACTTGCAACGTAAATGTTTTTAATATTTCTAGAGGGACTTCGGTTTCTTACTATTATGATTTCTGATTGTTCTGGGAAAGAATGAGTATTTGAATCTATCTGTATTGGAATCTATCTCCCTTATAACTTAGTGGTCTGATCTACCTAAGTAGTGTGGGGCCATTATAATTCCTTTCGTGTCATTGCTAAACTCGCTGGTTCTGAGTCTTTCTAAAAGTCTAAGTTTCGCTTGTTCTCATCGTATTTCAAGGGACTCCCAGCCTAAATTCCCTAAGAGACCTGATTGATTCATATGACGCTGAGATGTGGCCAAAGCCCCCTAAAGGAAATGAATTATTTCGTTACTTGATCCAAGAACCGTACCTCTTCACGCTCGCGAACCCTCGAAACAAGCGGAGAAAAATCATGCTGATGCATTTGCTCACGAGGAAATGAAATTACGCTGCACTAATTTTGCATGATATGCAATTTTCGTAGGTGAGGTGAAACCGATCCAAAAAGCACCTTATTGCAATCAACAGTAAGGTACTTTTTGAATATCATGCCCAGACAGAAAATTTCTGTCAACCAATTCAAGATTTGTTATTATTTTTCCCGCGACAAGTCCTTGTCTACTACAATTATAATCGAGAACAAGAAATCCGTGGCGGGTAAACCAGTGAAATTTAGACCATATACATGTATTGATAATAGAGCTCTTAATAACGTAACGAGAAAGGATGCTTATACCTTAACCAATATGACGTTCGATCAATGGGCGGAACCCATTATTCAGTCCTTTGGATTCATGCAGTCCTTATTGACAGGTGGAGCTGGATGAGCAAAGCAGGGAATCAACCATCTCAAATACGCCCATCGGATAAAATAACTATATAATATATTGCAATGGAACATTTCAAAATTCTCTTCCACCTATGCATGTTGTATTACCGATATATATTTGAAGGAATGGTTAATAAGGTTGCACTGTTTGTCCAGATGATAAGTTTGGGTACGATTAAGCTTGGCAAGGTCATACACGAGCTCCCCGAAAAATTACCTAGTAGCAAAATCCTAACCTACATTGACAGATGCATTCCTTGGGTCTCGTTCAAGGTGGCTGAGGATATAGTACCTCCTCAGCCATCTTGAAGAAGGGTTCGAAGCCAGAATGTCACATGCGAGTGTGCCTCGTGTTGTTTGTGTGTGTGTGCTTGGTGTCTGCCCTGCCCTCAGCTCTTCTGCCGAATGGTTGCTTTCAGTTCGGTCGAAGGGTGGAAGCAATGGCTGAAGGTCGCCCGCGTAGTTTGCGTTCATCAGTAAGGTGGTGGCAGAGGCACTCCAGGCCATTTATGTGACGGTGCCACGTTAAAAAACAACATTGTGGCCGGTAAATGTAAATAGCCTCAGTTATCATTCCCAGGATAAATTGAGACGGAATTTAAGATGAAATGTGGACACCTTTGGAACTCGGTCCATTGGCCTAGGTTTCATGTCCGGCAGCGTGGGAGGCAGGCATCTTACATCTACATAAAACCTCGCAAGCCGCCGCAAGGGCGTGTAGCGGGGTGTTCGGTCACCAGGCATGCTTGGACAATCACTCTAAAGAAAAATTAGTTATATCAGGCATCCGCATCAAAAGAGAACAATACCCAACCGAGTGGAAAGTGGTAAAGATAAATATCCAGAGGAAGATAAAAATGGTTAGAATATGTGCATGAAATATTAGGACGATAAGGATTGGGAGGTTAGAAAATATGAAGATAGAAAAAGGATGTATAGATAGATAAGGTCTGTGTGGGGTAAGAAGGACAGGGATTACTGGAGTGAGAGCTACATAGTAATTTATAGATGGGAAGAGTCAACGTGAATTGACCATAATACTCAACAGGAAACTGGGGAGAAAGGATGATAGATGCAGAGCAGTTGAGTGATAGAACTCAGTTGGTAGAGATAAAAGGTACCCAATTAATTTTGTGGTAATTCATGTGTATATGCCGACAAGTAGTCACAGAGAGGAAGAAATAAACAGCTTGTTCAATCAATTAGAAGAAATACTTGGGAAAGCGCCAAGAAGGGAACTGCTTATAGTAATAGGGAGGATTGGTAGGCGGTGGCAGGCGAAGGGGTGGAGGGATAGGAGAGAGGCAGAAGTCGGTCGATTTTGGAATCAGAAATTATCACCGAAAGTAAATCATCTTCAATGTGAGTGTCCTTTTACGTGTTATCTGTTTTATTCTGTGTTCTATTGTGCCGTCCAAAAGATATATTGCTCTCGTGAGTACTTCCGCATCATCGATACATCAAGCTTCCTAGCTATTGTTCCTGTCTCTTCTGTGTTCGTCGTTGGATCCAGCACCAAACCTTCCGCTGCTGATCCTGCTCCATCGTGACTGTGCTATCTATCCTTTCCTTCACCACTGTCTTCCTTTATTTCCAATTTCTTTTCCCAGATCCTTTCCAATCACCCTAATATGAACCACTCTTCTCCTATTTCATCTTGGTGCCGAAATTTTCGCCGTCACGCATATAAACTCGCCAAATACACCAGCCACACCGAGTTTCTCGCCTCATACCTGTCCTTAGGAATCGTTCCCAACGGTCTAGTCATTTCCCTACCTTTATCTGCTGCCCCTCCTGAAATCCACCCGCAACTTAATGCATTCAATTACCAAAATTTTAAAAATAAGAGTCTGACCTGAAGAAGGCCTCGGAGTAGGCCGAAAGCTTAAATCATCTACAGTGTGAGTGTCCTTTTACGTGTTATCTGTTTTATTCTGTGTTCTATTGTGCCGTCCAAAAGTTATATTGCTCTCGTGAGTACTTCCGCAGCATCGATATATATATATATATATTTATTTATTTGATAGTTTTGTCCATCCAAAAACCTACTTTAACCGGTAGATTACCTAATAATATATATATATATATATGTATTATATATGTATATATACATTTTATATATATATATATATATATATATAACACAGAATAAAACAGATAACACGTAAAAGGACACTCACACTGTAGATGATTTAAGCTTCGACCAGATCTTCCTGGGAAACCATAACCGGCACAGGGAAAGGAACTGGCCCCCCTACCCTGATGTGTGAATATTCACACGCCGTTGGGCTTGGTACACGGGTGAGCTTACCATCACCTACTGAACCGACCTTCGGGTTGATTACTGTGTTTATGGTTTATATATGTGTGTGTACATACACACATTGAAACAGGAAATCCCACCACCTGGCGGTCACAATTTAGCAGATCACAAGTATAAAAATATTTCCTTGACCAGGGCT
Source organism: Hetaerina titia (assembly GCA_037158775.1). Classification (NCBI taxonomy): domain Eukaryota; kingdom Metazoa; phylum Arthropoda; class Insecta; order Odonata; family Calopterygidae; genus Hetaerina; species Hetaerina titia. The sequence goes on along the minus strand of CM073779.1, from coordinate 45,079,220 downwards.
TGAACACCGGATCTTTCCTCTTCCCAGACGGATGCTCGAACCAATTGAGCTGCATTCCACCTTCCCCACCTCTCCTATATTCGTCCTTAATATATATGTTCCTATCCCCTTTTCCTTATATTTTCCATGTGAATGAATGTATTAAAGATAAATATAAATTATAACACTAACTCAAAACTTTTACATTTTGGCAGTCCCAGTCAACTTCATCAGAGTACGAGGAGTAAATTATGTGTAGGTATATATAGTTATACAAATATATATAGTATATATTTCTTTGCTTATCTATGTAATAATTTATTCATAAATTATTCGGCGATTTTCTTTCACCTAGAACAAAGAGGGTCTCTTCTCGGCCTTGATATTTTTATGAAGCTAGTGTGTGCGTGTGAGTGAATGCAGCACACAACCGCTTTACCTTGTTTTCGCAAACATTTTCAACGCCTATTTCAACGATTCTCCTTTCCTATTCATCGTCGTTTTTCCTCGTGCATCGCGGCTCGGGACTCCCAACTGCCCAAGGGTCACACATCCCTCACTCCTTCTAATCACTCCCATCTCGCACGCAGACAGGGCTCTCTACCCTTCTCCTGAATAACCTCTAAGTTGCTCAACCCTTTATGACCACCCTCCCTCGAGGGCACACTTTATCTCTTCCCCCTTCCCTTCCAACAAAATCTCAAGCTTGGGTTGTTCCTATAAACAACACCACAAGTCCCACGGACTCTCTCTCTCCCTTTTCTTCTTTCTTGGAGGATTTACTCGACTCCCATTGTCGTCAGTGGTGGTCGCGGTACCCTGGGGAGCCCGGGGCTGGGAGTTGGTGGGGAGGATGGGAAGAAGGCATGCGAGAATTTTTAGTGGGCAGCCGGGATTAGCTTGAGTGGAAAGGGCGAGGCGGAGGGGAGGGGGGGTATGTCGGCGTGTGAAAGATATACTCGTGTTAAAAGGACGCGCGGTTAGCGGGAGGGGGCGGGGAGGATGAGGGTGAGTGGGTGTTTGGTGGCTTTGGCGAGGAGGATGGTGGGAAGGGCCGTCTCCTTGTCCCCCGGTCGCCCGTCCGTTTGTCGTGCAGTGCGCGCTGCTTGTGTGGGAGGAGAAGCCTTCCCTCCCCAAACAGCCTCCTGCCGCCCCTCCCCCATACTCGAAATCACCCCCCTCCCAGTCCCCTAACCCGCCCGCCCCCCCGAAGGTTTTCCGAAGAAATCCGGCCGACCACCAAGGTAGTAGTTTTGAGGATTCCGGGAGCCATCTTGGTGGAACTCTCCAATAAACTTTGGTCCTGGGGCCCGCCTGGCTAAAGGACAACGGCCATATTTCCACGGGGCAGGCTCGGTTCGCACCGCGACATCTGTGCACCTGCCAGCATTAGTTATTGCCGCATGGATTCAAGGAGGGAGAGAGGGGTCGGCAGAAGGGGAGGAGGGTTGGGCAGAAAAAGAGAGTCGGAAGGATGGGGAGGAGAGTGGGAGGAGGAGGAGGAAGGGGAGAGGAGTGATGGGTGGGTAGGGTTGGCGGAAGAGGCGAGTTGGGGGAAGAGGAGCAAGAAATGACGGCAGGGGTTGGAAAGGAAGAGTTTGGGAGCTGGCAGCTGCCTTCACGGTTTTGACGCCATTTCAAGAACTCCCGTCATACATTCTGGTACCCCCTATCTCTTTCTATATCCTTCTCTTCACTCCCCTATCCTTTCTATATCCTTCCTCCTCCTCCCCGGCGGTCGCGCCTCAGTTCTCCCGTCTCATTACCTTGTCCCTTCTGTCAGTCGGGGCATTGAGAACCGAGAAAGGGGGTGGTGTGTGTGATGTACACTTCGCCGCCTGTGTTGTTTCTCTCCCTCCCTCTCCCCCTCTCTTTCCCCCCTCTCTCTCTCCCGACTCTGCCTTCACTCGAGCAGCCTTTTACATGCGAACAGGTATTTCCTCCCCCGGCCCCCCGCGGTCCCCCGCCACCCCCTGACGTCCTTCGCCTCCTCACTTTTCTCTCTCCGGGCCTCCCGCTCCTTTCTCTCTCCATCCTCGACGACGATCACGCCATCTCTCGGCTACCAGTCGTGTCTCACACGCCCTCTCCGTATGCGTATCTACCTTCAAGAAGCCAACTTCCATGCCTCCACCCCACCCGAACCGCTATACTGCATCGGGGGAAAAAACTGCGTCTTTTCATTTGGCAAATGATTTCTTTTAGCTCAGCTGGCTCTAATCTTGTAGTCGGTCTCCGCCGTGAGGGAGGTGTGGGTGAGGAGGGGGCATGGCAGGGGGTGGGATGCATCCTGACGCCGGAAAGGATTACTAATGCGAGGAATGCTGTAATTTAACTCCCCGTTTCGTGGCCGTCCGTTCCCGCGCCGTCGCCGCTCCCCCCCTCCTCTCTCTCGTTTCCACACTCCTTTGCATCCTACCTCCCCCCACTCGAATCCCCTCCGCATCCATTGGCTCTCAAGTAGCTCAATTTGAAGTAAAATCGATCGCCAGGAGAAAACAAAACGTACAATGGCTGCTGGTGATATAATAAGGGGGGACCGTTTGAATCGCCTTTTTTGTGCATTTACCGGGCAAATAAAACAGTGGGATGGGGTCAAGGGGAAGAGAGAGAGGGAGAGGAAGGAATCTAAGGGAGGGAGGGAGGATGGATGAGAAATGTTTGATGTGCGGCTGGGGGAAGGAGAAGAAACACAGAGGATTGTTTCCCGCCGATCGTAAATCGGCAGAGCCTTCGTGAGACGTTTCCATGATTCACCGTGGCTTAATGAATTTCCCTCAAGAGTGGCGGTGATGAAATAAAAGGAATTATGCCAGGCACTTTCGTTTTACGGCCTGGGAGGAAGATCAAACACATCGCCGACACCGTGTAGCCCCCCCCCGTCCTCTCCTCCCCCAACCCCTCCCTACAGTCTCCCTGCCTCTCTCTCCTCTCTTCTGCCCCCCTTTCCCCTCGCCCCTCCTAACTGCCCCCTCCCCCTCGTCCCTACCCTCCTCCGATTCCTCCCCCTCCATCCTCCGCGCCCATTCCAAACCTTCCTCCGGACACCTACATTACTCATGTTTTCTCTCCCACTCTATACCCCGTTACCCACACTTACAGCCTCGACGGACGCGATGTTGTCAATCTTTCCTGACCCCAATGCAAAAGGACGGGCGGTTGGGAAAAAGAGATAAAATAAAAATTCTCTCTTCTTTCTCTCCCTGTGAGCGCTATGCGATCCATAAAAAAAACAATATTTTGTAGAAAAAAACCTTTCTCCACCACGTCCACCCACTCCTCTTGGGCTGACTCCAAAAAACATTCCATCCTTTTGGGACATAAAAAACCGAAACGGAATGAGTAGAATTTCCTCAGCAGTTTTGACCATCTTATCTGCTGCATGCTATCAGCAGAGGCATAAATTTTACTTATCTTTTATTAACTCGTCTTATGTTTCTATCATATAAATGTCAGAGAGCAGCTGACGGAATAGTTGGAGGAAATGTAACTTGTTTATCTCTTGGCTATTGAGTCAGGGGAACCTTTTAGGTATTTATTTGCTGACGAGTGTTTAAACGCGATTTATTTCCACAGGATGCTAAATTAAAGCTAACTTTTTCTTATAAATGAGTGGGGACTGACAGGCAAATGGGATGTCATAAAGCGAACGTTCTCTTCTTGCTTTGCTCAATCATCTGACGTGAGAACTCATAGAAGAAACTTCACAGAGTGGACATTTCTTTAGTGAGGGTTTTATCTCCCATGGACCAGCATGGGTATTAACTCTCTAAGCAAGAAATATTGCAGTCCATTTCCCTTTCTGCTACAAAATATATGAAAATAATTTCACATAAAACTAAAATCCTAATATTTAAAATCGTTGCTGGTATGAATATACGTAAATAGATAACATATCTACGAGAAATAAATCAAAATCACAGAATGGATTTTAAACTAGAAATTAGCGTTTTCAACTATTTATACCAGCTCGTAGATGATTTCAGAAGTGTAAATTCTTTAAAACAGTTTAGGTCAGGATAAGGTAACCATTAGCAACCTTAAGGAAGTTATATTGGGCTAAAATTAGAAAAAGAAATCAAACATTTTGCATAACTCGCGGAAGGTTTCTTCAATAAATCCGTGAAATAAACAGGATTGTTGACTTTTGTTGATTATTATCCTATAATATTGCTATGAAAATAAAATCTTTCGCGGTTAAACTACTACAATAATGCATAATTTTCATATTGTAAACGGTAGGAACAATAGGACGAACACGGGAGAGCTGGGGAAGGCGGAATTGAGCAGATCACAAGCGCAAAAATATTTCTTTGACCGAGACTTGAATACCGGATCTTTAGATTTGCCTGGCCGATGCTCTAACCACTCTAGCTGTCGAGGAAACGTAATTTACAGTCAGCAGTCTTTTCAGCAAACAAGTGCCCCGATTCTTTGGCCAAGAAATGGCGTCAGGGAGCTGTTTCACCAGCAAAGAAGAAAAAGACAACACACATGAGGAAAGGATATTAGGTTAGCAATCATACAATATCATAAAGGATAGCAACAGTGCGTTTCGTGGCATGCATAGCCATACTTTTGCGCTTGTGATCTGCTCAATTCCACCTTCCCCACCTCTACTGTGTCCGTCCTTTATGTGTGTTCCTATCCCTTATATCTCTTTACTTATGAATGAAATATATATAAGCCGCCGCAGGGGCGTGTGGCGGGGGGTGTTAGGCCACCACCCGTAATTTGAAAGAAAAAAACTGCATGCAGAAGCGACAAATTCATATGTATATATATATTTATTACTGTGTGTATGGTTATATATATATATATATATATATATATATATATATATATATATATATATATATGGTTATATATAACCATAAACAAAGTAATCAACCCGAAGGTTGATTCGGGTTGATTTACTCGGTTTAGTAGGTGATGGTAGAGCTCACCCATGTAACAAGCCCTATACGGCGTGTGAATATTCACACATCAGGGTAGGGGGGCCAGTTCCTTTCCCTGTGCCGGTTATGGTTTCCCAGGAAGATCTGGTACCCGAAAAATCAACTAGCTAGTGGAGCTGCAGGTGCCCAAAGTGCCTTGCCCGGGAATCGAACCCGGGACCCTCCGGTCAGCAGTCCAACGCTCTACCCGCTAGACCACCGCGACGAGCATATATATATATATATATATATATATATATATATATATATATATATATATATATATATATATATATATATTATATATAAACACTTTTGTCGAAAACCCACGGGCGTGAACAATAGTGTAAATGGCATTGACACTAATAGACAAACACAGAAACAGAAACACATAAAAGAGGGACTCACTGAGTCTTGAACTTTCGGTTCTTCCACCATTCTCAAGAGGAAGTAGGAACAGAACTGATTTTCTGTTCTGTATATATAACTGATGTTCTGTTCTGTTATATATAACTTTTGGACGGCACAATAGAACACAGAATAAAACAGATAACACGTAAAAGGACACTCACACTGTAGATGATTTAAGCTTTCGGCCTGCTCCGAGGCCTTCTTCAGGTCAGAGTCTGACCTGAAGAAGGCCTCGCTTTGGGCACCTGCAGCTCCACCCAAGCTAGTTGATTTTTCGGGTACCAGATCTTCCTGGGAAACCATAATCGGTACAGGGAAAGGAACTGGCCCCCCTACCCTGATGTTTGAATATTCACACGCCGTCGGGCTTGGTACATGGTTGAGCTCTACCATCACCTACTAAACCGACCTTCGGGTTGATTACTGTGTTTATGGTTATATATATGGTATTGTCGGTTATGGTTTCCCAGAATGATATGTTACCCGAAAAATCACATTGCTTGCGTGGAGCTGCAGATGCCTAGAGTGGATTGCCCCAGGAATCGGACCCAAGGCCTCCGGTCAGTAGTGCAACGCAACTTTATGCGTTCATCAATTTTTGATGCACCCTAGCATGTAAATACAGTAAAAAATAAAAAAAAGATAAAAATAAAAGCACAAACTCACTTCAATATGTCGGTGGTCCCAGGCACCTTAATCAGGGTACCAGGATTCATAACTATATAAACCGTTAGTCACTCCTTGTACTCTGATTATGGTGGCTGGTACCACCGAAAAGTGAGTTTTATATGAGTTTTATAATTTTTTATTAATCTTTTTCCGCAAATATCGTCATATAATCGTGTGAATTTTCACTTACCAGTCCTAACAAAAACAACCTGACATGCGGCACTAAAGTTTATATTTCTGCCCTTCTTAGGATCTCTTCTAAATATGGATCTCCTCCCCTGTCTCCATGCATAGCACTTCATTGTTTGTTTGCCTTTTCGCCCTTTCTACCTTCCCCATCCTCATTCTCTACTCCCATATTTCAAAAGTACTCAATCTACGCCTGTCATATTGCTTTCAATGACCATTTTTCTGCATCGTACCTAATTATGACGCATATAAAAGTTTATATTGCTATTTTTATCCCTGATCTACTGGTTAAGCTAGATTTTTAATGAACCCACGTTAGCAAATGGTACAGCGACAATTCCCTTGTCTCTCCCACCAAAACACAACTTTAAATCGGGCACTAAGGTAAGCCCCTTTCCTATTCCGCATACTTCCTTCCTCACTTCATTCCGTCCAACATCCCTATCCACTTCCTACCCCGTCCTCGTTTGCCCAACATAATCCCCACCGTCACAGTCTTCAACATCCCATCACTAATCCAAGTACTCTGAATCTTTTTTGTCTTATATCTCTCCCTAACATTGCTCATCCAGACCCTACATCCGTCACTGACACTGAGTGGTGTGAGACATGTACAGGTTGCGGATTAGTCTCCTATTCCTAAATCTATGGAACAGACAAATGAATTCTCATTGTATTCTATAAATCTCTGCATTAATGATTTCATACTGCTATGCCATGACTCGTGTATCTTACCCTTCTGAACTAAAATTGATCATTCCCAAAAATAATCCTTTCCCCTCCTTTTATTGATGATCTAGAGGACCAGTTT